>JAMZEH010000023.1:24125000-24497500 GCA_024699665.1 Ostrea denselamellosa
TAATGTTATACTATTCATTCTGGGTCTTTTTCTGACTTGTCAGTTTTGCAGTCAATAATCACAAGCCTTTGTCATTATATGGAGACATTTAATACTAATAGGTTGCTTGTCTTGAAAACAGGATGGAGGTATGTAAATTTGGCATTATGGTGGGAGCTTTATATAAGGAAAAGTGTTTTTGAAAAGGAAAAAAAAGGGGGGTGCTTTATTGTAAATGGTGATAAATCAAAAGGTGATCATTCGAGAATTGAATGTTCTGATGAGATCCCTCAGCTTCCTATTGTGTTTAGAAGATTTCAGTAGTAGAAATGCTAGAAAAACTCCTGGTGGTTTTAGGGATGGCAATAATAATATGTATTTGATTGGTTTAGGATATGTTGCCATGATACTTTCTTTTTATGTCTCTGTACCAAAGATCAGATATTGTATTTGTCCAGTCTGTTCTGAAACTTAAACCTTCCTTATAATGTTTGAGTGGTGAATGATAAGAGCCCTCATATTTTGTTTGTGCATGTACAGTACCGTTTTGTGACCTTGACCTTAGAGTTTGACCTTTTAAGAAAAGTTAGAAATACAGTATCTCATGAACTATTTAAGGTAGGGCTTTCATATTTTGTATATAGGTTCCTTTTGACAAGACCTTTCATTTGTTTTTTTGTCACAGGGGGCATAGTGTTTCACAAAAATGCTTTGCTTCTTTCAAGGCTTGCTATTTGGTTGTTGATTTATTGCCTTTATTTTTCATTTAAGGCCAGCCGTTGGTCATTGGTTTGTTGCCTCTGCAAGGATCGATGCGGTGCCTGTATTCAGTGCTCTGTCAAAGCCTGCAAGACAGCATTCCATGTCAGCTGTGCTTTTCAGAGCAACCTAGAGATGAAAACAATCCTGACAGATGACATGGCTGACGATGGTGGAGTCAAACTTAAGGTATGCAAAATTGATACCAGGGCTTTTGGGGAAAGCTTTTGAAAAAGTTTGTTTTTGTCTGAAGTCCTTGAAATGTTATAATGTATGTAAGTTAGAAGACTATCCACAATAAACAAAGTATTCCTATACTTTTGATGGTTTATTTGAGTTCAAGGATTAGTTTTCTAAATTTTTAATAAAAATCTGATAATGTTTTAATATAAGATAAAAAGCTGTGAATTCATTTCAAAGGCCTACTGTCCAAGACATAGCAAAAAGGGAGAAAGAAGAGGCTCGGAGTCTGACTCGGAATCACCACGGAAGAGTATAGGAGGATCTCCCAGGAAAGAGCTCTCAGACGAAGAAATAGCTAAAATGAGAGCAGAAAAGTTAGTATGGGATTTGTCGTACTTTATAAACTTGAAAAATTGCATATTGCTGTCCTTGTTGATGAATATAAGAGTGCAGGTTTTCATACAGTATAGTGGCAGTAACAAAAGTAACTAGCCCAGGGACTAGTGGCAGTAACGATTGATTGTTTGTTTTATGTCCTGTCGAGAATTTTCCACTCATATTGAGATGTCACCAGCTGTAGGTGAAGTACCACAAATTTAGACCTATGCTTAGCGCTCAGGGCTGTAGCAGTGAGGGTTCTTGAACGTGCCAATGCCTACCGTGACATGGGACCTCCATTTTTAAGGTCATATCCCAAAGATCAGGGATTCTCACTTCTAAATAAAGAGTGTTTGGCGAAGGAGCAATCACTACCTATTTTTCATCTTAGATTTGATGCAGCCATGGCACAAGCGAGGCTTAAACTCGCGACCTCCCAGTTATAGTTATGAAGCGAACTCTCTAACCACTGAGCTACCACAACCTGTGGCAGTAACGAAAGTAACTAGCCCAAGATTGACAGTTACTAGCTCATGAACTACTGACAGTTATATAACAAAACGTCTAAAAGTGGAGTTAATAAATGCAATTTGAAATATGAATGTACAAACACTGGTCAGTTTCAAATCTTCTATTAATAAACAATTTGTGCAATAGCATCCGGCCAATTGAATATTGATCAAGAGAATTCAAAACTGAGGACAGAGAAAACTGTGAAATATTGATCTGACTGTTGCCATCAACGCACAGTACATATAGGTTCAGACAAATTAAAGATCTTGACTTGGCAATAATGTTAATTCTTGTGTAAGTCAAGTCAACATAATACAACAAATAATGCATTTTACTTTCGCTTTTGATTTACTAGCCCAGTGGGCTAATGTAGCATTGATTTTTGATCGCTTGACCTCTAAAATCGGTGTGAAATGTAAAACAGGTGTGAAATGCTGCAGCAATTTATTTATATTATAATGAAAGTAAAGGTAATGTCTTGAACATTGTTTTTATTTGATTTCGTAGAATGCAGAAGCTGAATGAAGATTTTTACACCTCTGTGAATGTGGAGGAAATTGCATCTCGTTTAAATCTTGATGAGAGTGCTGTTGAAATGGTCTTTGTTTACTGGAAACTGAAGAGAAAGGTCTGGCTGATTTATAAACCTCCATTAATGTCTCCACTTTTTCTTTACAAGAAGCTAGTACAGTAGGCAAATATATATACTATTGATTAGTATTGAAAGTGAACATGTACACATATCCATTGGGATTGGAATTTGCTTTGTATTTACGTGGTATAAAAGAAATGGGGAATTTCGATGAAGCATTTCCAATGTGCATTGCAGTTCACATTGCTTATATACTGTGTAAAGTCAATACCAGTACACATCCAGCACATGAACAGTTTTATTGACTGATAGTATATTGGATGTACACGTATATTTACTATTGTGCAGTATTTTTTTTTCTGTGTATTATGGACTTGATGAGTTCTGCAGCTATTCATGTGGACTTTTCAGGCTCAGTTTGATGCTCCACTGTTGACCCCCAAGAAGGAGGAGGAGGAATTGCTTGAGAAACAACAAGAGGACTCGCTGGTCGCCAGGATGAAGATGTTTGTTCAGCTCCGACAGGATCTAGAGAGGGTAATAGAAGCTTCTGTCAATAAATCATAGAGGGGATGGACTCTGGCATCATATCATCGACAGTATGGGAAAAACTATCTGTTGTTAGATGAAGTTGGGGAGGGGCGGGGGTATCTATTATGACGAGAATGGGGGGAAACTCTTGATTACTTTATGGAGAGGGTGAAGAAAAATTAAAAATTCTGTCTGATAAAATTATGAAGTTGGGAGGGGGGGGGGGGGGGGGGGGGGTTACATTATGGAGAGGAGGGGGGGGGGGGACATTTTGTGACAAGATAATGGAGATGACAGGGGAAAAACTATCTGTGGTTAGATTACATAGAGGTTGGGGGAAACTATTTGTCACTAGATTATGGAGAGGGTGGATTAAGATTGGCATGAACCAATATAATAAAACCATGTCTTGTTCATAACTATAATATTACTTGGGCTAGATTCATCAAATCTCATTAGTTGATGTTTCTTGGGGAGAATCTAAAAGTAGGTTACATTGACCTCTGTTTAGAATGATATGATAATTTATTACTTTATTTTTCAGGTGCGAAATCTCTGCTACATGGTGAGCAAGAGAGAAAAGATGAAGAAGCAATTCTACAAGGACCGTGAAGCAGTATTTGTGGCTATGAACAAGATATTGACAAATAGCAAGCTGCATCTTGGACAGAGGGAAGTGAACAGGCTTGTGGAGATGTACCATTTCAATAGTATCTATGATACTAATGTTTAGAAACTGTTCGAATTCCCCCTGAAATGGGTGAAAATGAAGAGGAAACGAATGAGGAGGAAGATGAGGACTCGGTGATACAGGACTGCCCTCAGATGCCAGCAAAACTAAAACTGGAATTCTCTCCAGATCCGGTTGATTTGAAGAGTTTAAAACCTGTAAAATCACCAGAGAAGTCCCTGAAAACTCCAACCAAGAGGAAATTGTCAATACACAAGAGAAATAAAAGAGCAAGTGAATTGTTACAAGAGCTATCAGATGATGAGGATACTGGGCTGTCAGATGTAGAGTCCTTGTGGAATGAACCAAGACTAACAGCTGAGTCCAGATTCCTGGTAGCTCACTGTGCGGGGGAGGAAGATTTAGCAGATTTATCACCACAAGAAAGTACAGAAAACAAAGGATTATGTGGAGGATCTTAAAATTTCACCAGTCAAGTTTAAACAGAGAGCGAGGAGGGAGTCGTTCACAAAGGCAGAAGAAGAAGAGAATTGCGCAAAGCTTCTAAATCTGACTCAAGTGAGGAGTTGCATGTTCCCAATATGCTGATTAGTTCAAAGTCAAATATTGTGTCTGGATAAAGTGAAAGCAGAAGGTAAATGGCTATCTGCAGAATGCAAAACTTGTTTATACCAAATAAAATAAAAGCTCGAATTCACCGAGGCTTAATAAGGAACAGAGCACAAATTGCAAACATTGCAAGTGGTTTATGTTCAAACATCCTTAGATGCATTCTTTAAAACTGCACTAGGAAAAAATTCTCCCATCCTCCGATCTCCTAACACAAGATCACCCAGCACACATTCACCCAACACAAGAGACCACCCACACCAAAATCACCTGTCTCGCGTGTCCTCAATGAAATCTCACCTTGCCGGACAAGGCATGGGTCAAGCAATAGCATTTATAGATCTCAGTCCACACTCTCCCAAAAGGACAAAAACCATTTCTGAAGGAATCACAAATTCTGTGGAAAAAACCGTAATGGATGTTTTACCCCGAGAAACCCGAAGTTGTGAGGAGACGTATTGATAATGTATTTGATGTATTTCATATGGATTTTGGCCGCAAAAAAGCAGTAGAGAGAAACTCACCTGGCAGCACAGAGCCAAGTGTTTCGACAGCCCAGGTCCATGTCACCAGCCTCTCTCAATAGTGACCTTGTGGATGTGGAAAACATTTATGAATCGGATAATACTCATAAACGAATTACGAGAAGTCAAGGTCTAGACTTGGCGGAAAACTCCAGAGGACTCCTTTACAAGTTCACGCAGTGGTGTCTCATAATCATAGACTTACTTTAAGAAATTAAATCAAGAGTCTTGCTGATCTTTTGTCAGCATTTGTTTTGTTAGGGATATCAAGTTAACTTCGGTTAAGGGTTTTTTAAATGCATGAATTCTTACGATTTGTTTATTTATAAACTTTGGAATTGGACTGATGTGATAAGAAGAAATTTGATTCACAACAAGTTCATGCATGGTGGGGTAATGGTGATAGCTGCACAGTATTTATGAAGATTTTACCAAGTTTTAGCATTGTGTAAATCAGGTAATTTAAGATTTTATTATTTCTCATGTTATTAATATTGAAATTTTATTTTCAAGACTCTCAAATTTACTCTCTCTCTCTCTCTCTCTCTCTCTCTCTCCTCTCTCTCTCTCTCCTCTCTCTCTCTCTCTCCTCTCTCCCCCCCCCCCCCCCCCTTTCAATGAATTAAGTACTTTTGTGTTGTTGCAAATCTGGTTTTGGATGCCAATGTATGGTATCCATTTCTCAGATTCAATGGAAACCAGTGAATATTGGGCCAAGACCAGCAACATCTGTTTCATTGATGGAGCCAACTTGTATCTGTCCCCACGTGGAACTTTCTCTTATTTTGTGTACACGCCCCCACTGGCGTGGATGTCCAGATATTTTATAGGCGTATTTATCACATCATCCCATTCCTCAATAAGCAGCGGCATTTTAGGAAGCAAAAATGTTAACGTGTCCAATTTTTCTAATTGTAAATGTCTTGACTGGTGAGCATCTTGATTGTTGTCATTTACATTGTGTTAAAGAGCATTCAGCGAGATCTGTGATCAAATTCTGTTGTAGGTGTAAGTCAAGCATACATTGTCTTTTATTGTGAAAGTTTTACGATATACAGTTTTACATTGTTTAAACTGAATTTAAGTGTATTCTAATCATGAAAGTGCAAAACATAAAATAAAAATGTGCCAACTGTGCAACGTGCTTGGTTCTTATGGTATGAAAAAGGCTTACTGTGGAATCATTTCAATATTCATTGCGAGCCAATTTTTGTTGGGATTTAATCATTTTACAGTGTAGCTGGTATATAATGTTGATATTGTTTCTGGACATTGAAACATGCAAATTATGGATTTCATTGGGGTTTTAAATTCATGGGAAAGGAGTACCCATGAAATTCAAAAACAAAAAAAAACCCACCTGAGCACCCACAAAATCTAATGATTGCTCAGTATTCAGTCTGTTTCAGATATTCTTCCTAACAGTTTCAAACATGTCATGTGATGGATGCAGTATGTCACAAGGAGTATAAGCCCAGGTGTAGTGACCTACTTTAAGAACCCACTGCTTCACGTTATACTGGTTTTTCTTGAAAAGTAGATGACCCAGTATTGATTTTGAGGTCAAGGGTCATTCTACTGTGGACATCATGAGAATTTTTTGCTTGATGCACATCAAACAACATGTGGTAGGTATACCCTATTTCTCGCAGTAGCTATCATTGAAGACATTTGTAGGGGAGGTCAGAGTATTAAAAAGTAGAGGGATACTTTCACATTACAATTCAACCATAACGGGAAGGGTGAAATGTAATGTACCCGATTGGGATTCCATCTCGAGCCCCCTGAGTCTCGAGTGAGGTGCTCTACCATCTTATCTGTCTGACCGCTACACGACAAAATCCTAGACAGGTCATTTCGAAGTTCAATTGCCGGAGATAAATTCATTTGTTTAATCTGTATCGGTACATATGTACAACATCTAGATTTGATTAGACATGTGTATAGTTACTGTCTGGGGGTATAGTCCAATCACACGAATGTGAAAGCCCCAGTCTGATTTAAATCATCGCAATCCGTTATTTGTATATTGATGCTGCATGTGCAGCGATAATATAAAAATAATGGAGCGGATTGAGGAGGTGATTTTATTCAGACTGGTAATTCACGGAATTGGTTTCAATAAGGATTTGCGAGGTTATTTCCCTTAGTAAACCAAAACTACTTGCGGCATTGGTGGAAGAAGAAAAAAAACCCAGCCAATCATAAGAATTTGCTGGACGAATTAAGATTATCTCCTAACATTATAATAAAGTGTGCATACTGAATTAATCCGAGATTGGTCAACTTTGCGATACGTTTCTTTTGAGACGTTTTTCCCCAGAATTTTTCACACTTAATGATCAAAATTTAGAATCAAATGTGTTTTTGAAGATTTCACAAAATATTAAGGTAAAACGTCATGACAAGCTCATTGTTGAGAGTTTATTATTTATTGTGTAAACAGAGATCGGGATATGTTGTTGTTTACAACGTTTTGAAAATTTACGGTTATCGATTAAAGTTATAATATATATCACTTTTCACGTATTTTTAAGTAAAATGCGCCGTTTGAAAATTCAGTTTGCTGCAGATTGCTAAAATGACAGTTTGCTAGTTTGTTCGTAAACAAAACACTGATCAAGTTTTTATTACGTACGACTAAAATATTTCCCTTATCATTACATTAAGGAAGTCCAAATTTTGGCTGTCAACTTTAAACGAGTTATAATTAAACTTTTAATAATTGACATCGAAAATTAAAAACAAGGGAGAAAATACGGGGTTTTTCCCCCAAATACTTGCGTCGGTCTCTTTGATACGCCTGACCAAAATGAATCCCCTTGCAACAGAAAACTTGTCGGTTCTTTCGATTCTCGATCAAAGTTTCCGGTAGATACAAATTCTTTACGTACAAGATTTTGAAAACCATTTTCGGGGACAGTAAGTACTCTGCTAGAAGATTTGGATTGTATTCCCAAGGTAAAAAAAAAAAAAAAAAAATAAGATACCACAAACACACAACTCTGAAACAAGTTGTGATGCAAGTAAGATGTCTTATTTCGGATTTATCAGAATTTTTTTATGACACTTTGCATCAAAATCTGTGTTCCCAATTAATTTTCAATTTCACGGAAAAAGAAACCAGGAAAAATTCCTTGTTGGTTTTCGGAGTCAAATACGAATTCAAGATATAGGGGAAATTGAAAGAAAAGGATTTGGGAATTTTGTGTCCTGATTAAACAATGCGTGAAAAACTGTCTTGCACAAGATTTGGGAATTTGTTGGTTAAGAGTTCAAGGAGCTTTTGTTGGTTGGTATGTCACGTTGCTAGGTGATGCCACGGAGTCTCGGCCTTGGCCAGGTTTGTCAAGAGCCCTTGCTGTGCATGCGCATTGGAAAGGACCAACTACGGAAACATCGATGGGAATACTTTTCATTTATTTCCTAAATTAACAATACAAATCAAATATTACCCAGCCTAGCTGCAATTATCGAAATCCTTTTTGTTCTGGTGGAAAACAAGATAATACATGTCATGTGAACAGTATTAAAAGGTCGAAACAATATTTTTCAACTGTATTTTTACACTTGATCAAAACATATTGTCGCTTGTAGTTATTCATTCATCCAATTCTGGGCATACTTTTAAGCATAAAAAAGACAAATAAAAAGACAGAAAGAAAAAACAACAACCCAGAATTGATTAAATAAGGTATCTAAAAGTATATTACCAGAGTTATACATTTTATATCTTGTACTGTTTATTATTTCTGATTTTGAAGATTGGCCCAGCTTGGTTTAACAGCACATTGTCTTCATGTGACTTAAGCACAGGATTGACTTCTTTAATTGATGAATTACAAACAGTTGTAATAGTTTTAGCATTGTCAAATATATATATATATATAATATATATATATATATATATATATATATATATATACAAGGTCTGCCTCTCACTTTTATGTAAAGGACAATCAATAAGCGAGTGAATCTCATCTTCCACACAATTCATATCGCACATTTTGCTAATTCATTTGTTTCGAATTTCAAGAATAAGCTTTTTTATTATTCATTTATTTATTTATTCTTATTTATTTATTTATTCATTTTAACATTTATTTCTTTTTCATATCTCACACGTTAAATTCTGAGACTATAAGCACTTTTTCTAAATTTTTATTTATAGACCATTTTTCGGAATCTATTTATTTATTTTTTATTTTTATACTTCCTTAAAAATACGGAAGTTAACATAAAGTACCCGAATTTATACTATTATATTCGTGAGAGACTGTGTGTGTTGGGAAAACTTTTTAAAATAAGTTATGAAATATATATCTCAGGAAGACAGACTTTTACTTTTAATTTTACATCAACTATTTATCTAGTTTTGACGAGAGAGTGGTGGTCCTAGTCCCAGGCGGAAGCCCGTTAATTCTGGGGGAGGGGTGTAAAACTTAATACTCAGTATCTCAATCTCACCTTTTATCATTATATTTTGATACAGAGAATGGTTCTTGATTCCTCATGTAGGCCTTAGAGCAGAACAAATTTATTGTTAATGTTAGATCACAATTTTTATCAAAAGTTATTTTTTTTTTTTTAAACCTAATTAATTTGAGGAAAATTATAGTTTGAAATTGAAAAATTATTAAGAAATATTTCAGCCACCAACAAATTAGACATTGTATAAGGCGTGGAACATTACGTGGCAAAAATATTGACACATTTCAAAATAAGATCAGTATTGCGCAATCGAGCGCACCATTTCCACAAGGCAGGCAACTCTTACCAAAGTTTTTCAGAAGACAACAGAGAATGGCTGACACACACTAGGAGTTGAGAACGGATTTTTATCGCCAATAATGCAACCACCGCCTCGAAAGGTAATTTCTAACCGCAAATTAATTACATTTCATTTTTTTTTGGTTGGTCCTCGTTTATTGTATTAAATTTTCTTTGTTTTGGTCTTGAAACTTTGAATGTTTTGATTTCTAGGTGAAGTACACAACTGCACTCAAGAACATCCACTCGGAGCAAGTGAGCAAATTACAAAACAAGGTTCAACAGGATTGCGATCTGCTGGATGATATCAGGTAAACATAGCAAGGGTCACTTAGATAAAAGGCGGTCATTATGTAGTTTTTAAATCATATTACGTGTATCGTTGGTGTAATCATTGGAGGTCATAGGTCATTATAATTGGGGGGTGTATTCCAGCTGTTCTATCTTAACACCACTTGAAGGTCAGGTGCAAATGATAAGATTCTGTGTATGCTAAAAATAAGTTGATGAAAGGACAATAAAGCTTTCATGAAGTTGAGCTTTTACAAGCTGCATGAATCAGCTGGTCAAAATGTATGTTGACTTGAGTCATTTCATTCTATTGATATACATGTATGCTATAAAATTACAGTGTATCTTGATATGATCTATACATATGCGACAAGTCCCTCTGGTGTAACATAAAATTTGATATAGGTTCTGAATCGTTCATTCAATATTCTGTTTCAATGACAATGCAAATTCATGCATGAAATTTAAAAAAACAACACTGTTAGTGTACATTGTATAAATGTAGGCAGTTGGAAAAAAGTAAACATTTAAACATATTTTTTTTTTTTAAAGTCTTTTTTTTTAAAACTACATGGGTAGTTTACTGGGTTTGAATCATATCAATTTTGAAATATTTCCTGAACACAAGGAGAAGAATCTGTTTTAAAAGTTATTGATCAAATATTTTGTAGAAATTTCAGCAGACAAAGGTCTATCATAGAGAAGGAATATGGACAGGTAAGTTAATATAAATACTATAAATGTTGTCGTATTGTCAGCTTGTCTTTGTTAATTCAGTGTCTGTTTGATGTAATCAAGCTAGAAAGTGATAAGTAGGTTAAAGGAGGAGGTGGACTAGGTAAAAGGGAAGGAGAGAGAGAGAGAGAGAGAGAGAGAGAGAGAGAGGAGAGGAGAGAGAGAGAGAGAGAGAGAGAGAGAGAGAGAGAGAGACGAGAGAGAGATGGGGGCAGAAGAGGAGAGGGTGGGACAGAGGAGGGGAGAGGAAGGAGAAGGGAGAAAAGAGGGGAGAGGAAGAGGA
Source organism: Ostrea denselamellosa (assembly GCA_024699665.1). NCBI lineage: Eukaryota > Metazoa > Mollusca > Bivalvia > Ostreida > Ostreidae > Ostrea > Ostrea denselamellosa. The sequence goes on from JAMZEH010000023.1 coordinate 24,135,839, forward strand.
GGATGGGGGAAAGTAGAGAAGAAGGGGGAGGTAGAAAGAGGAGGAAAAGAAGGAGAGGAAGGGAGGGAGAGACATTAAAGTATGTGTGAGAGAGGGGGGAGGGAGTGGTAGGTGGGAGAGGTAGACCTTCCACCCTTGTTTAAAACACTCCACCCCACCCCTGTCCCTCCCCAGTATGCAAAGTAAAACAGTAATTCTTTGGTTTAAAAGTTACTTTTACACACAAAGTTTGCTTGGTATCAAGAAAATGAAATCAACTGCTTGCATGCTGCACTGATTAAAACAGAAATGGAAGATTGTAATGAGGGGGGGGGGGGGGGGGGGGGGGGGGGGGGAGTCTGAGAATGCAAGTGTGTAAAACCCACTGTCAAAAGTTCACCTGGAATGAAAAACTCATTAATGGATTCTCTCCCAATTGATTTTCTAGCAGGATTGATTTAGGAAGCTTGATCCTCTCATTTCTTTGGTTACTCATTTTCAGTGTGCGTACTTTGGCACACTAGCCCAAGACTTTAACCAAACTGTGTCAGGATATAAATTCCCAACAAATATTTCCATGGAGATATTCATGCACTGACCTAATAAAAAATCATTTTAATTAAAATTTTGCAATCAAAGGTGAATTCAACTACAGGCCTTTCGCAGTAACTGCCAGCTTATTAAATTAAATCTTAGTCAATGGGATGTTGTCACAAATGCCTGAAGAAATAGCAATGTTTATATTTGACTGTTTGTTTTCCATGTACATACTGTAAAGAAAATTATTTTCTGATTAGGTATAGCAAACTGTATTTACCATTAAGGTATATTCATGAACAGACACAAGAAAAGTCCATTAAATGGTGAAGTTATCAGTATCTTTAACACACATTCGTGTACATCAGCTGTTTGTCGTGTGTATTTCATTAATTTCAATATACTGACATACTTTCAGGTTTACTATCGCCCATATACATCTCACTATCTGCATTGAAATGCATTTAGTCACGCAATAGAGCAATAAATTAGGTAATTCTGCTAGTCTGATGGAGTGCTCTAGATACAACCGCCATCGACTTTCTCTGGATACAAATGATGACTATCGGAGAGTCAAATACTAAACTAAACTTTACTTTCTATTTTCAATGACCTTTCATCATGAACAAGGTCACATTGGGAGATTTAACTGTCCTGAAGAGAGTCCAATTGAAGACGTGTATGAAGTAGAGTCAGCCTGATGTATTTTAATCATGTAAAAAACACAAAATGTCATTTGACACATGCAGTATTCTTTTTAGATGATTGAGATGAATATGTTAAAGTCACAAGATGAAAGTTAGAATTAAAATTGGGAATGATTTGGTTATTTTTATGCCCTTAATCCCCCCTCCCCCTTTTACACACATACACAAGGCCAGGGTATTTGTTAGCATTTGGCTGTCCTGTCATTTTGTTCTGTAATGTGTTATGGATTGAAAAGTTGAATGATATCCAGAATGGAGTTTAGTGTGTGAAGATAATTATCTATCAAATTCAAATTTTTACTCCTGATGGTCAACCTAGATTAGTAGAGATGTGGCTATTGAAAATGGTTGGTATGATATTGACACCATTGTTATGATTACTGCAATTAAATTTTATACTTTAAAGTATCAGATGAATATAAGACAGTAATTGAAATTATTTTTACTTGTTAAATGCTGTAGTTTTGATGTGGCTTAATCTTAATGCTAGCGAGACACACATGGGTATCATGCATCTAATATGTTTTGCAAATTAATGACCTTTACAATGATTGGAAAGATTTTGTTAATGTCTAGAAGGAGGTATATGGCCCTTAAGATGGGACGTATTTTCCTTGGTGTCTTAATGGGAAAATATTTGGTATATTGTTACTGTCGATTGATGTTGAAGTTACTTAGATGTTTGTGATCAATGATGAAAGAGCTAGGCTGTTGTAACAGGATGATAGGGATGGGGAGTTGACATAGTTTCCAGTAGTACTAGGCTGTCAGAGGATGAGGGGAGATCAATACCTGCAATGGATCAGTTTTGAGAATGTACTGTAAAGTGATTTTTCAATTCTGAGGAGAGAAATGATGTAGATCAATAGTAGACACAGATTGAGCCGTGTTCTAGAAATATATGGCCTGTGTTTAGATGAAAGATTGATCTCTCCAAGAAACTTCTGTTTCCAGTTTTAGGACTCCATTAACAAATTTGAACATTGCTGCTTTTTTTTTCTCTGTATTATGTCCAATTACACAATAAATTGTTTAGTAGAAAAGAAAGTATGACTAGTAATTTTTGTGCTGAAAAAGATATGGTTCATTACTGCATTTTCGGAAATTGGTGTGGCCTCAAAATGTCACATTCAGTAAGTAAACAGCCACCATAAACTATACAATTATTGATGTACAAGAGTTGAAGATAACTTATGAAATAGAAAATGCAATTTCAGTCACTCTTTACGGAAAACTCTGTAAATCAAATTTTATGTGTGTGTGATATAAATATTTGCAAGGTTTGCAAGAACTACATCATTATGAGTATTTCTCACCTTATTGTTTCTCATATTTTGTTGAAAATTATCTCAATTACAAAAATTACCCAAAGCAAACCGAGGGACTCCATGGCCGAGTAGTTAGAGCATTGTGCTCAAAATCACAAGGCCTCTCACCTCTAGTCAGCACAGGTTCGATTCTCGCTTGTGCCAATATATGTGAGAAAGTTTGCCTGTTGACTTTCGGAAGGTCGGTGGTCTCTTCCCGGGTACATGGTATCTGGGTTCTCTCCTCCACCTACAAAAACTGGACGCCATCAGATAACTGAAAAATTGTTGAGTGTGGGCGGAAAACAACAACAACAATCAATCACAGCAAACCATATTACCAATTGTAAATCATGGAATAAAGCTGTTGTGAACAGGAGTTGGTTTATAGTACTTTTAGATAGCTCACATGGGAGATGATTAAAAAAGGTTGAGGTACTAGTATTGAAAATAAAATGTCTTCTTAAGAACATTGTAACATAAAGCCAAAACTTACATGATAGTTTGTTTATTTAATGAAGATTCGAGTTTTGTTCATGACATAATTTCTGGGGGCCAGGGTGGGACCACATTGATGTTTTAAGGGTAGATAAGGAATGCATTTGAATTTTTTCCAAAATGTTGATATGCAAACATCATTAAGTAGTGTAGATTCAAGTTCATTTACACTATGATAACCAGGCTAGCGTGGGGCTTCAATGGGGATCAAAGTTTGACCTAGGAATGTTTTTGAAAAATTCAATTAAGATCTTCTCAACAAGAGGCACAAGGGTACAATTTGTTACATGAATGTGCAAGTTTTCTCATGTAGTGAAGATTTCAGTATGCTGTTCACATTATGACCTTCATAGTTAGGGCAAGGCCACTTTGAAAGGTGACGTAATGTTATTGCTCGGGCTAGTGATTTTGGCCCATGGGCCTCTTTTTCTATCCATTTTTGCTCAACATATTTCTCATATTTTTGCAGAGCTTGTATATTATCATATGAAGTAAGTATTTGAATTTTTTGCAGGCTCTTCTGAAATTAACCTCAGGTTTATTAAAGCGGAGAATTCCAAGCTACCCCAGATCTTCAGAATGAGGATGGTGTAGAATTCAAGTAAGCAGTGCTTAATTTTGTCTTTTTATGAATACCTTGGTAATTCTAATTCCTTATTTTGCCATCTGAGTTGGGGAGTCACTGTTTTTTGTTTTGATTGACTCGCATTGTTCATGTTTTGACTGTTTGAGTTGGGTACTCACACTGTTTATAATATGATTGTCTGAATTTGGGTAGTCACATTGTTCATGTTTTGAGCTGTGAAGTATATACTAAATCTGCACTGTCATCTAACATTGATATAAATATACACATATAAAACTGATCTGTGCTTATAAGGTATTTCATAAATGAAAGGTGTTTAAGACGAATGTAGTGGGTTTTAAAAATGTTTCGCAGAAGTCCTTCACCTGGATGAATAACTTGCCCTTCACGCATCACTTGGTCAATACCTGGACCAGGTGAAACAGTGAGAATTGATTCCATGTGTATACATACCCCCTCAGCCATCAATATCCAGCCACATTAAGCAAATGTTGGGAATGTCTTAGGAAGTTATTTAGTTAACACATGCTTTTGTGACCTGTATAATATTCAACATGTAGCATTTTAGTATCAAATATTCATTAGACCACTGTGCTTTTTCGTTGATTAATCTCATTTTTACTACAGCCTGTTGATAATCCTCCCACTAGAAATGTGTGAAGTTCATACGGAGGGTAGCTACAGAACTGTAGCTCTTTTACTACAGCCTGTTACTTGATAATTCTCCCACTACAAATGTGTGAAGTCCAGATGGGGCTCTTTGGGTCTACTCCAATTTTTTCCTCACAGAGCCTTAGTTTTGCAGCTGGGGATAAACCTTCCACATGCAATAGGTCTAGTTTGGGTCAGGAAAATTCCACTGCTTTCATCTTTTCCAGAATGTTATGATGAAAATGCTAGTTTGTTTTTCCAAAAACCAACTGGTATTCAATCATTTTAAGTACATTTCCTTGAACTGTTTTATAATTGTTAATGCAATTAAAAAAATCTCTATTGTGAGGCATTTTTCAAGAAACTCCTAACCCTGTGTCATGTGCATGATTCAAACTAAATACATCTGTGGATAAACACAGTCACTTGTATTTAGATGCTGTAGCCTGTGTTTTCCAAATGAATGACAAAGTTAAAAGTTCATTTGCAGTAGGTTTTAGTTTTTTAAATTGTCCATTTCTAAGGAACATGGTTCAAAATTACATTGATATATCTATGGAAACACAAAGCCATTGAGAGGGCCTTCATGGCCGAGTGATTAGAACATTGCGCTACAAATCACAAGGTCTCTCACCTATAGTCAGTGCAGGTTCAATTCTCGCTCGCGCTGATATGTGTGAGAAAGTTTGCCAGTTGACTTTCGGAAGGTTGGTGGTCTATTCCCTGGTACATTGTATCTGGGACCTTCTCCTCCACCAATAAAAATTGGACACCACCAGATAACTGAAAAATTGTTTATTGTGGCAGAAAACAACAAACTATCAATCAATCAAAGCTATTCATGATTTGTATGCTGCATCTGACCTATATTTTCCTGATGAGTGACCGGTTATAATTTGTACAACAAATCTATTCCTCAGTAATTGTGGATATATGTGAATAAAAATTGCATGAATGATGCATACATGTATGAATAAAACCATTTACAATTAGGATGCAACATTCTGACCTATATTTTTGTACGAGTGACCTGGATGACTTCTCTGTAGCAGGTCTGTTTTCTCAGTGACGGTGAAAAGCTTGGTGAATACCTGTGTAGATGATCCTCAATACAACTTCATGAAAATTCTTTTATAAATAAAATGTGTAAGGTATATGATTTTATGTTGATTTACATCAACCTCAAACTTGTCATGATAGCCTAGTGGTTTACAACCACGAGGCCCAGGTTAGATTCTCAATCCTACTGCCACGTCAACCACGAGGCCGGGTTAGATTCTCAATCCTACTGCCACGTCAACCACGAGGCCCGGGTTAGATTCTCAATCCTACTGCCACGTCAACCACGAGGCCCAGGTTAGATTCTCAATTCCTACTGCCAACGTCAACCATGAGGCCCGGGTTAGATTCTCAATCCTACTGCCACGTCAACCATGAGGCCCAGGTTAGATTCTCAATCCTACTGCCACGTTAACCACGAGGGCCCAGGTTAGATTCTCAATCCTACTGCCATGTCAACCATGAGGCCCAGGTTAGATTCTCAATCCTACTGCCACGTCAACCATGAGGCCCGGATTTGATCCAGTGACACATCAAACCTAATGGTGACTGTTCCCCTTCTTCAAAAATGCCTGGCATTAGAAGTGGAAGTCATACATGACCATTAAAAAAAATGAGGTTCCTTTGTCGTGGTTCGTGTTGGATTGGTCCGTGTTTGTGGCACCTCACCTTCAGCTGATGATATCTCAGCATAAGTGAAATTTTTTTGAATGTGATTCAAACAAACATCCAGACAAATCAAATGATCAACATTATTCATGAAGTTCATTGATAAGATCACAATTGACTATTATGTGCCTTATTTATTTATTGCATACATATTTATAAATACACACAAAATAATGGGAAAGAAAGTATATAATGGGAAGCTCTTCACATTTTCTCATAGTTTGATTTGCTTCTGACAGCTATGTTATAAGGATTACTAATAATACTAGTTATTGACATTTAATTATGTAACAGTGTGTCAAGAATACGATCAATGGGGAACTATTACCAAACAAAGCCATCTTGACCTCTCGGCTCTATACAAACAAGATAAGTCAGCATATTCTCATTCCCTCAATGGTAAATATAGATATGTATCACTTAATTTTAAGTAGTACTCAGGCTGTTGAAGGTTTGTTTCAATGAAATCCTGAGAGTTGTACTTATAATGATGTCTCCATTATGAATCACTCTCTTGCTGGAAACAGACATCTTGTCTGTTCTGAATTTTATAAGAGCTGTGTTTTTCGTGATTGTGTGAATGTTTGCCAATAGGATATTTAAGTTAATTGTTTCAATGCACTCCATTTCATAGCATGAAGTATTGATGTTGTCTCGCTAAATTTGAGATCTCCATGTTATATTTACTGTAAGAAATAAATTTTATTTTTGAAAATACATTAGGGTATGAGCTGTGACACTTCATGCTGGCATACATCGGGAAATCCATTAAAATAAATGTTACTCACATTCATCTGTGTTCATACGCACATTGTTTACATCTGCAGCGCATTCATGAGGAAATATCTGTCATTACAATTTGTAGAGATATCCAAAGTCAAAAACAATGGAAAATGTAATTATTAATACTTGTAATGCAAAAACTGCACTGGTAGGATCCTCAATATTGCTCACTTTTGGAGAGGGCTCCTCTATATTGCTCACTTTTGGAGAGGGCTCCTCTATATTACTCACTTTTGTAGAGGGCTCCTCTATATTGCTCACTTTTGGAGAGGGCTCCTCTATATTACTCACTTTGGAGAGGGTCTCCTCTATATTACTCACTTTTGGAGAGGGCTCCTCTATATTGCTCACTTTTGGAGAGGGGCTCCTCTATATTACTCACTTTTGGAGAGCTTCACATGTATTGCTCACTGTTGGAGAACCTCAAATATATTACTTAATGTGCCTAGATTTAAAGAATTTGATTTTGATTGATAATTATCAATTCAGATATAGCAAACATGAATGGGCAATCCTTTTCATGTATCATTGAACCATGCACAAAGTTCACTTTAATAATTTCACACCATGTTTGTTTATAATCCATCACTTTTTTATTACTATTTGCAAAGAAGATTAAAAATGAATTCATAGGTTTATCATGTTTTACAAGTAACACTGTCAGGGAGATCAGAAAAAGGTAAAACCAAGTTGTTTTGTTTTTTATAATATTGATTTAGACTTTGTGAAAAAATATACTGCAGTTAGAGACCATAGCTATCCCAATGTTTGTGATGACATTTTCAGCCTTCTCTCTCTCTCTCTCTCTCTCTCTCTCTCTCTCTCTCTCTCTCTCTCTCTCTCTCTCTCTCTCTCTCTCTCTCTCTCTCTCTCTCTCTGAATTGAATTGAAACATTTTTTATTGTATAAATATACAAAGGAATTGGTAACAAGTTCTTACAACTTCAAAAATTCTCTCCCATATACAAACTATATTGTGCTGTTCATTAAGATATAGATTGTCATATTACAAATATAATAAACACTAGGAAATGTTATTATAATTATATACATACAGATATTATAACATGGAAACAAAGAAATATATTAGTCTGATGAAAATCTACATATGAGTCCTTAAAAAACTCATGGACTGTTTTGAAAATTTGAACATTCAAATCATCTGAAAAGTATTCATTTCCCCATAATAATTGATGAGTATCTGTTCGTTCTCTCTCTCTCTCTCTCTCTCTCTCTCTCTCTCTCTCTCTCTCTCTCTCTCTCTCTCTCTCTCTCTCTCTCTCTCTCTCTCTCTCTCTCTCTCTCTCTCTCTCTCTCTCTCAGAGAGGAATTACTGGAGCTATTGATTGTCCATAAATGTCAGAATAAACACAATATTAAGTTACAGCAGATATATGGATTCATGTTATTTAAAATCCATAGCTCTCAAAGCCACTGACTTCTTTTCTGTCATACAACCATATGTAAACAAATCTAACCTAACTTTAATCTCCCCTTAAACCCCAAATGTACTTGGTGAAATTAAGTACCATGGATCAGGTTGCCATATAGCTCGCCTGACTGAGTGTGTACATAGATTTCTATTCTCTATTCTGTTACCACCCCCCCCCCCCCCCTCCCTTGTACTGGATGCATTTAAGTACCATGGATCAGATTGTCTTTTAGCTCACCTGCAGGATTGAGTGTGTACATAGAGATTTATTTTGTTTCCAACCTCTATCATTCACCCCCTTACTGGATGAAATTAAGTACTATAGCTCACCAGCAGGTCAGTTGTCTCCCACATCAACAGCAATCCTAGACATCTAGTTCCTGTTTTATGAGCTGGTCCATTCCCAGAATATAAAGTAGACTTGGCAGTTGGACCAAACCTTTAATCAATGATCAACACATGGACACTGCATTTTACCAGTGAACATTGTAGATGACTAACCTTTTATAGATTATTTATGCAAGTTTGCTTCAAAAGGCCAATATTTTTCAGATAAGAATCTATGAGGATGAAATTATTTTCTGTTATTACTTATTATCTAGTGTATGAAATTCAATGAGAAAATGACCAATATTTTCTAGATGAGTTTTGGAAAAATCAATGATGATAATATTGATGATGAATTAATTTTTTTTTTACTTATTACATGGTATACAAGATTTTCAGTGTGGTGACTTTCATTGAGGTGAACTGTGCATGCTTTGTCAACATCTAATCTTTGTCAAATATTAACTAGGCGGGCTAGCAGTGTTGTCCCCAGACAATGTTGTGAACAAAGGTGTTGGAGTTTAAGTTACATTTATTCTTATGTTAATATACTGCACCTACTGTCAGGAATACACAATGAATCTCTCTAAGGCTGTGACAATGTAAGAATGTTGTTTTAACTGTTGGTGATATTTCATGCTTGGCTGGTCACCCTTGGCTTCACCTTCTGGGGGGAAACAGCCAAATGACCCAGACAGCTATGGGGTCAACCTTGTCCAATGTTGGTACATAAAATTATGAATAAAGAAAAATTTGTAAATATAAAAATCACATCGTCTAATAATTACAGGTAATTATAGACGAGAATTTCAAGTATGTCACTTACAATGATTGATATATGTTAGTAGGAAACAAAATGTCAGCAGTTAATGTTTATGGGAATATGCAAATTTTTTTTTTAAAAGTTACAAATTTTACAACATTCAGAAATAGCTGAATTCAAAGGAAAAAAGTGGTAGTTGGGTATATCAGTATGTAACACAGAGGAAATTCCTCACCAGTACCTTCATCAGATGGAGACTTCCTGGTGCCATGTTGTTGATATGAATAGAGAGAACAAATTGTCATGGTGATGATTTATCAGTGGGGTTTTTTTTTCCCCCTACCATATAGGAATGGTACCAATACCCATTCAGTTGGGAAAAATAGATTCAAAATAGAACAAATTTGGAAATTTTTACTTCATGTCAACAAATGGCAATTGTTTTAAAATTAGCACTGAATAATTAAACCATATTGTAAAGAATACAGAAATATTCATTGTTTACAGTTTTACAAATTAGTATCATTTCATTGACCTCAATTTTCTGTTTAAGAGGAAATATAGAAATGAGATAACTTGTAAATTATTTCATACAAAGTGAATTATGAGTCTTAAATTATGAAGACTTAGCCAGTTTGTTACTGGGCATTTTATAACCATAAAACTGATAGCATTTGGCATTGTGAATGGTACCATTTATTGGTATAAGAAAATAAACACTAGTTATATTATGTCATATTTTATAAAAATGCATTTAATCCTTTACCGGTATTTGTCAATATTACAGACAGTACTTTGAATTTTCTACTAATTAACAGAAATACATGTAAGAGATTCACATTTATCTGCAGTTTGTGTTTACTAATTTATGATGCTCCCTTCAAAGAAGAGGGTTGTAGGATTTTGCACCTGTAGGTAGACCACATGTTGAGAATCATTCACTTGATTGCAATGTTACTGATTTTCAGGTCAATAGGTCAAAGGTCAATCCACTCTGGACATAGGAAGATACTGTCCACTCAATATCTTGAGAACTGAACCCTTTTCTTAACACACATCAAACTTGGTTCACTGGTACATTGTAAGAAGCAGATGACCCCTATTGATTAGAGGTCACGTGGTCAAAGATCAAGGGTCAATCCATTCTGGACATAGGAAAATGCTATCTGCTCAATATCTTTAGAACCCTTTGCTTGACAGATATCAAACTTAGTACACTGGTACATCATAAGGAGTAGATGACCCTTATCAATTTTGGGTGCACATGGTCAAAGGTCAAGGGTCAAACTAGACATAATAATGCAATGTCTCCTATATTTTACAAATCATATACTTGATTGACACAAACATGGTACACTGATACATTGTAAGGAGTAGATGACCACTGTTGATTCAAAGGTCAAGGGTCAAACTGAACATAGGAATATACTGTCTTCTCATTATCTTAAGAACCCTTTGCTTGAATGACATCAAACTTGATACACTGTTACATTCTAAGGAGTAGATGACCTCTATTGATTTTTAGGTCACATGGTCAAGGTCAAGGGTCAACCAACTCTGGATGTAGGAAGATATCTTGAATTGTTGGCACTTCTATCAATTATATGGTGCATGTGTATAACCCTTTTCAATTTTGCACCATAGGGAACATACATGTTTTCTGAAACATTTCTTGTTGTAACTGTTTGTGAAGATACTTAATTTGTGACAGCCAGGTTCTGTAATCCTTGATAAACACTGTACCCCAGAGTTGTGTTAAGTGAAAAAGTGTGGGATTTTAACATGAATGACCAACTGAGCAGCGGATTGATGGAGTGAAATTTGCCTGATTTTCACAAATACTCTGCTGTAGCACTCTTTTTGTACTTTATGCTTTTAGGACAGCTTTAGAAGTATGGAGGCTTATCTTAGAGGAGACAGAGAAATTGGCCAAGGCTCGACTTCAGGTGGCTGAGATTTTGATGGAGGGGATTGCTGAGCCAATCAAACCCTACCGACTAGCCAAACAACAAATCCAGAAAAGGGTGGGTAATAAAGCGTTGTGTCGATGTTCTCCAATAGCAGAGATGAAGTCATTGAGACGTCAAATTGTACATCAAATGTGGCTTCCGGTACATTAATCTGTATTATCACAAACTCTCATCGAGATTGGAAAGTGATTGAATTAAGAAACATGATTACTTCTGTAAGCTAGAGGTAATTAAAAACTGTGGTTGGTGATTTTGTATTATCTTGAAATGATTCAGAAATACCTCATCAAAAAATTATCAAGCAAGGGTGATTGCATTACATTTATGTTAATATTTAGTCGTATCTTTAAAGCTGATGCCTCAATTAAATATTCTACAAAATGAAGTTGGACAAACAGTATTAGAAATGGCAAAAGCACAAAAGGAATACAGCGTGGATGAAACTTTGGCCCATGATGCTAGGATCAAAGCAGGAGAACTCACTCAAAAGTACAAGTCATGTTACCAAGGAAACTCTGCTTTCTCATGAACATTTCATTCATTTTGAAGTTTTTTGTTTTTTACATCTGCATAAAAAATTGATTCTCTAAAACATATGTTGTGAAGAATTTGTTAATAGAGATTATGAAATTTTCCTTAAGGGAGTAAAAATCAAATATGAATGTGAACTTCCACACCGTGTATTTGAGAAAGAAATATTTCAGTTGGGTAGATTTATGGAAGAATATTAATGGGTGTTTTTTTTTCCTCATAGACTAGCCAAAAGATCCACAGGGATTTTTCAGTCCAAGTCAAGTCTGCAAAAACAGTGTGCCAAAGTAAGTATGTTAATAAACAGTTGATAAAAAGTACGTGAACTGGTATCTGTGCTAGCTTATATCTTCACCAATACATGTACAAATTTATTATCTGAATCTACACTACTACCACAGGCAATTGTATCGCTTGGATTAAAATTTTACTATTAAAGACTCTTTTAATAGTAAATTTGAACTAAAGCAATATAATTGCCTGTGACCAACACGTACACATCTCTACTGAATCTACACCAGTACTTGTACAAATAAATGCTCTGGAATCGGATGTTGTATCTGGTGGGTTAGAAAATCTTAAAAGAAAAGTGGGAAAGCAGTAATCATTCAATTCATTCTGATGGTGTTTTTCTGAAGACAACAAATTCATCTTTTATAGCTGACAGGAAGAAGAGATGCTTACAATGCCAAATCTGTGGCGGCCCGTAACGATTACCTTCTCCATGTAGCAGCTGCAAACGCACACCAATCACATTATTACAACACGGATCTTATGAAGCTGATGAGGGTACGTCCAGAATTGTTGTACTGTTGCTCCATTCATTTATTTATCATGATATTATGAGCTGTCTGGTTAGAAATGAACTCACTTAAGTTCTAAATATTATGGTACTGTAAACAAAGTACATACAGAGTACTATGGTATGTGATGTGTGTGTGTGATACAATGTGTTGGGTAATTTTAATGTGATGGAAGTGTTAGCAATTTTGGATGATGAGGAAAATTTGCCAGAATTAAAAATACCAAAATTTCTATTGAAATAAGTGCACTTGTGCAGTAAAAATGTGCCCCCAAAAAGAAAACATTAAGATTTTTCAAACTACTTTTTGAGAAAAATCCACTAAAGATTCTGAATACCAAAATTATCCAATATACCATACAGTAAAACATGGTTACAGTGAATATGCTTATAATGACTTTACACTTACAGTGAAGTGATTTACATTTCTTGTAGATTTGAAACACACTGTGACTTATTGGATATAATGAATTGCATTTATAATGAATCAATATTATTCATCCTCAGCGGCTGACTGTAAACATGTTTTTCTGTATTTTGTTAGTCTTTAGATGTGGGTTTGGTACAGCACATTTTTATGTCATTGAAAAATGGTGGAAACGCATTAGTGGAAATATTTTGTTTAAATCAATAAGCAGACATTTGAGTATCACTCGGGCCTGATACCTTTTGATTTATTTCTCTAGGCTTTAGATGGAGACATGTACGAGCGAATTCTGGAATATTTCCACACAATGGGTAATGCGTTATTGGACGTCAGCAGTATGGAGAAATCAGCAAGTGAAACCATCGCAAAACAGGCAGATATGGTAAACTACAAAGTATTCTCCTTTTCCTCAGAAAACATTTACAGGTTACTTTTGGTATTTTGAACACTGGTATACAAACACACATCCCAAAGTATGTCAGCGGTCCTAGTCGTATTTACTGTGTATGAATTTAAAAACTGTGGAAGTCTTTGACATTAGAATCTCAAATACTCCATTTATCTTGGAAGTATTTTTCTAAGCACCAAATGCTGTATCTCCCTGGTCTACGTGCAAGTTGGGAATTTTTAAGACCTGTTAAATTTTACATGCTGTTAGGTATTTGCTTTCATGTTTATTTCAAAGTCGGTTGAAATTCACGACTTTCAGACTGATGTTGTTGACTGCTGATCACATGCTGCAGGTGTGAGATGAGCAAGGTGCTTTGTTTCCATTGTAAACTTGTACATCTTTGATAATGTTATCAACTCCATGAGTATATTCACTAATCAGGGTGTACTGTCGTGATGAGTAATATGTTTAGAAATGCATACGTTGAAATTTTCACAATGAAGTAAAAACAGGAAAATCTAAACTCATGAAGATAAACTACTGTGGAATTGTGTAATTTATGGGACTCATTTTTTGTGGATTGTTGAGAATTTATAATTTTGTTGCGATGTAATTTAATGGATATAGTTTATGTACTTTGAAGCATGAAATATATTGTGTGTTTCATTGTGGTTTGAATTTCTTGGGATAGGGGTATCCATGAAATCTATGAAAATCAAACCATTGTAATTTATAATAGCAAGAAACATAAGCTATTTATCCGTCTTTAGAGTTTTGCTTGTACAATTCTCTATTTTTAGAGCATATGTAATATCCCACAGTAATGCTATATGGATCTGAGATGAAATAACTAAAGTGCTATTTTAAATCTTTTCTTTATCACTCATATTAATTGTACCGTCAATTACCAGGTACAGTTGCTAAGAATTTAAGTGAAATAATGTTTCAAAATTTAGTATATGGTAGCAAATGAGATCCTACACACTGCATGAAAAACAAGAATTAAACATTGGATCTCATATTTGGATGTATATTGAATCTCTAGGTATCTTGAAGTTTATTTAAGTCCTGCCAACTTCAGCATTCCAATGTTTGACCTTAATTCTCATGTATTATTTGTGAATGAAAGAAACAATCCCTGATTAGGTCATGGACTTTAAAATATATCCATTGAGACATTCTAAATGATCGAAATTTTGGCAAACAAAAAATAACCTTGTTTTGTTCTTTTTTTTCAGATTTGTCGAGATTTCAATCATCAAGTCTTTATGTATCGTAACCCAGTCTTTACAGAGCCAGTGCAATATGTATTTCAGCCTTGCCAGCATGATGAGGTACATCCACGACATGTCATTGATAGATTTGTCAAATTCATACTCTGTGCTTGTATGTTTTTATCTTTTCACTGTACCTGTGTGTGTTTATCTCATCACTATACATGCATTTATTTTGTCACTTTATATGTGCATGCATATCTCATCACTGACCCTGCACATAGAAATCTCATCACTGACCCTGCACATAGAAATCTCATCACTGACACCACAAATATATATATATATCTCATCACTGACCCTGCACATACATATCTCATCACTGACCCTGCACATACATATCTCATCACTGACCCTGCACATACATATCTCATCACAGACCCTGCACATACATATCTCATCGCTGACCCTGCACATACATATCTCATCATTGTGCTGTATGTATTTTTCTCACATTATCACCTGTGTGAGATTGACTTTATTCATGTGAGACAGTCATGTGAGATATTTCTGTCTCACACTGCTGTGATGTCATTGATTGTGACATCACATATTCTCTGATTTATGTTACACAGTGAAGTAAAATATCTTGTAGTGTTTTCTGTAAATTTCAGTGTGATATGGCTTTCTGGTGGACAACCTTAGGTTTTTTAGTTTACTGTGTAAACCATTTTTGGGTATACTCTTTCTGCCTGTCTAATTAGTTTTTGCATTAAAGTTCAAACGAGGATTTTGATCATTTTGAATTTTTTTCAAAACTCCTGGATTTATGCGCTAAAGTGTGGTTAAAATGTGAGAAAAATAATCATTCGTTATTTTCTAGTGTGGGATAGGAAAATTTCACCTCTTTAACAAAATTCGCTGTCTAGAACTTGGCAGAGTCGCATCCTAGACTGCGGATCTTGTCCCCTTTATGGAAATTCCCTATCCCACACTCGTACTAATGAAGGATTTTAGTAATCAACCATTAGTGCTATAGTACTAGTGTGGAAAAACTGGTCCATGTGAAATCTGTTTTTTTTTTTACATGTGCGTTACTCAATCGGTACGTTCCTGCTTTGTAGTGCAATAAATTATCAAAAGAGCATAGCGGTGGTCATCAGTTAGACAAAGAAGCCAGAAAGTGGGCCACAAAGATCGCTAAGGAAACTCGGTCTATACGACAGAGTAAAACGATTCTCCAGGGACTTGAGACACAGTACCGGGGAGATAAGGTAACACAAGGCCCACGTAACCATGTCTGTTGTAGTTGGTTTAACCATAAACAGTGGTATGTCTTTAAATTCTGAGTTTACTCCCTTTGTAGGCCTCAGATGGAAGCAGCAGTTCAGAACTACAAGAGTTAGAAATCAAGATTGAAGAACAAAGAGATATTATACGTAAATCAGAGGTGAACACTTGTGAATTAAAAAGTAGAGAGTAAAACTTTTGTAAATATTTATGATCTTGGTGTCTTTTAGTTTTGACCTGACTGTATTTTGTGACTTACCATATTATATGTGTAATTTTAGATAGGGAAGGCAAAAGCGGAGGCAAGAATTGAGTTGTTACGAAAAAAAGGTGAGTTTCTCGAGATGGTGGTAAAGATTATAATGGTAGACTATATATATTTAAAGAGGCATGGTCACAATTTAATTGAAAATTTAAGATTAAATTTTGTAGCAGTTTTGGGGTTGTTTTTTTTTCAATTTAATTCTGAACACATTAAACAGTTATAGTGTTTGTCACATCTCATTTTGTTTTAAACATGATATTTTCTATTAAGCAATCTATATGTAAACAAAAAACATGGCACAATCCTTGTTTACGTAACAAAGAATTATGAGTGCAGTATCTCACTTGTAACTCGACAACTGACATTCAAATTTTGGTTGACCATTAGGAATACCTTAGCATTGTAAACATTAAAAATGGAAAAATAAAATTTGAAAATTTTCAGCTCAAATCTTGACCATAATTGTTTTTTGTAATTGGAAAGTTTGAGATATACTGTAAACCAAGTTTTATTCATGTGTGAGTAATTTTTTTAAGTTTGCGAGAACCTTGTCATTGCAAATATTTTTCACCACAAACCAGTTCTTTGATATCTCTTGTATTTGTGTACGATAACCTCAGTTGCAAAATTAGTTGCTGTAAACCAGTTCATCACTGATAAATTTTGAAATAAAGTCATCACAAAAAATGGTTTACAGTATTTACACGTTATTAAACACGATGAAATGATATATATCTTGTGCAGTGAATGTAGAGGAATGGCTGGCCAGTGCCCAGGCGGAGAGTCTAAGGGCCGAGGAAGAAGAGCAGTCTCTGAGGTCCAGTCAGGGGTCAGTCTTCACGGACAACTCTTTGGTCAGTAATTAACTTGTCCTTTATAATGGAATTCCATAATGGCTGTAAATAAAATTTATCCAAAACTAACAAATTAAAAAAAACAAAACAAAAAAAACTAAAACTGATAAAATGGTAATTCTTAAAATAGTAAAACAGGTTACAGCAAACCTCCAGGGCCAGAAAAAACAGTTCAATATAACCAAACTTAATTATACAGTAAAACACAGTTATAGTGAACCTCTAGGGCCAGCAAAAACAGTTCTTTATAACCAAACTTCATTATACAGTGAAACACAGTTATAGTGAACCTCCAGGGCCAGAAAAAACAGTTCAATATAACCAAACTTCATTATACAGTGAAACACAGTTATCGTGAACCTCCAGTGAAAAACAGTTTTTTATAACCAAGCTTTATTATACAGTGAAACACAGTTATCGTGAACCTCCAGTGAAAAACAGTTTGTTATAACCCAGCTTTCTTATACAGTGAAACACAGTTATCGTGAACCTCCAGTGAAAAACAGTTTTATAACCCAGCTTTCTTATATCCAGTCAAATTTTCCTTTCTTGGGGGATGACTACCACTTTGCAATAAGCGTGGATTTGTTTTAAGTGTGTTCATTACGTATGTGTTTTGCTGTATTAAGATTTTCATGTAAAGTGTTATAGTATTTTATTATTTGGTTTCAATTTATTTTATACAGAAAAGTGATGATATGGAGCCAACATATACCAATTACGACTATGACGATGACTTTATTGATGACTCATTTGAACAGAGGAGAGAGAAGAGCCTGGTATCATATGAAATGGACACCTACAGCAATTTCAATTACACTAGTCACTACCCACAATTGTGCAGAGCCATCTATGATTTCCAGGTATCATGTGGAAGGCTTCACACAATAATTTGATCTCAACTTCAAACTAGTGCTTATTGAGAAGCCTTGTGTGAAATCTGAAGGGAGCTAGTCTTATTTTGAAATGAAATGTTATTGACTGTAAGGTCATTAATATTCAGCAACCAATTTGTTTGATTTATTGATTGATTATATGACCTACCTAGTAATTGTGTTTAATTATTAAATCTCAGTCTTTGTAAAACTTCCAATATATCGTCTGTTGCACCATTTTTTTGGTGGGTTTATTATTTTGCTTTATATTCTGTTCCATTATACTGAGTGATGACTGGGCTTCCAATATATCATCTGTTGCACCATTATTTTGCTTTATATTCTGTTCCATTATACTGAGTGATGACGGGTTTGGTTTTTTTTGATAGATAAATAATTTGGTGGGTTTATTATTTTGCTTTATATTCTGTTCCATTATACTGAGTGATGACGAGGCTTCCAATATATCATCTGTTGCATCATTTTTTTTATGGGTTTATTATTTTGCTTTATATTCTGTTCCATTATACCGGGTGATGACGGTTGGTTTTTTTTTGATAGATGAATAATTTTCTGATTTTTCTAATTTTTTTAATTTTCGGATTCAGGGCTCCAATGTTGATGAACTAAATTTGCGGGAGAACGAGGAACTTGAGATCATTGCTGACGGTGATGGTGATGGATGGCTGAGAGCCAGAAACTCAGAGGGTCTGATTGGAATGATCCCCTCCAACTACATAGAAATTCTGGACTCAAGGTCAGAAACGAAATTATAAGACGTTCTGATATGACATTGTCTTTGATTTCGTATGTCCCATAATTGGAGATTCGGGGTATAATGTTTGTACACAGAACTTTATCCTGGCCATAACTTTTGAACTGTTAGTGCTAAAGCCTTCATATTTCACACATGTATTTCTTCTGATACACACATGTATTTCTTCTGATAAAACCTTTCTTTTTGTACAAAATTTTTTTTGAGCTCATGGCCTTGACCTTGGAGTTTGGCCATACAGGGACTTTAGTTTCACAAATACATGTTGTTGTTTGGAGGCTGCATTATGCACTATTTGATCAGTTTGTTGTTGTAATGCTTCCCAAAATTTGAAAACCCAGTAAAATATTCATGACACTGCATCTTGGATTACCAGCAATTTTCTATAGATAAAATATCAAAAAGATGTACTTATCAAAATTAAGTAAACTTTGCTTCAAAACATTGAAAGTCATTTCATGGGGGCCAAATTAGGTCCATACAACGCATCGCCCTTTTGAAATTGAGAGTTATATATATTCTCCAGAGACTCTGTATCAAGTGGGGGACATGCTGAGATGTCAGCCAATGGTAGCCATGTTGACAGTGTCAGTTACAATGAAAGCACACAGGAAGTGATGTCATACTCATCAGGTGACATGGAGGTGCAGCAGACAACCAATCAAATGCCAGTGGATAACAACCTTTCATTTGGAGGTTATCAGTTTTCACGGCACTTTATCTAAAACTCTTAGCTCTGATGATCAAGTAATAGTCAACAGAGTTTTTTTTTTCAAAGATTATAATGAGAAAAGGAATACAGTTTTGTTGTCGTTCTAAATGAAAGCTGCAAATGTCATATACATGTATGTTACAGAGGGTACCTGGGCCAGAGCATTGTATGACTATGAAGCATGCTCTGGAGAGGAACTGTCCTTCATTACCGGCACGCTGATCCGAATCCTTCGTAAGGATGAAAATGGTGTTGATGATGGATTCTGGGAAGGAGAATTGAATGGAAAGGTCGGGGTCTTTCCCTCGCTAGTGGTGGAGGAGATGGGTGTCGACGGGGAAAATGAAACGGTGAGCTGACTAAGTCATTGATTTAATTTCCGTAAAAAATTCTTTTGTGCCAAGATCTTCTGCCTCTTGTTTTCATTTACTGGCATTTAAAGATGATCCCTTGATTCTGAGTGTACAGTAAAACTTAGTGATAGCAAACACCCAGAGCCAGTGAAAAACAGTTTGTTATAACCAAACTCCGTTATATCAAATGAGATTTTCATTAGTTTCCTCTCATAGGGGAATAAATATCACTTTGCATTAAGCATGAATTTGTTATAAGCATGTTTATTATAAGCTTGTTTCACTGCAGATTTTTTATGAAAACTGCATTGTCCCAGAAAAATCTTTTTCAATTAGTAACAGTATATGAACAGTGATAGGGATCCTCATATTACAAGTGCTTGTTCGCTTGATGATGTCAGAGAGCACAAGTAAATGATAACAGTCCCAAAGCATTACGTAGTATATGTGTATCTATAGGATCACTGATGAAAATTCTCTTCTTCAGCTGTCCCCAGATGAGCGCCACCCCCCTCCTGCTTTTGTACCACCTCCCCCAGTGACTATCACTGCTGCCACCCCAGAATCAGAACACCCTCCCGCTATAAACTCAGGTAAGTACTGATGAGTTACTCATCTAATTTACTGTCAGTCATTTACTGCCCTCTGTTGTGGTCAGCTCATTTCGCCATATCTCAAAGGAAGCAGTATTGATTGATGTTGTCTGTCGTCTCTCTTGCTACATGTATATGAATGTCTGTTGATTCGTATTTGCAACTTTCAAAAAGGTGATGATGTGTTAAGTTACCAATGTTTATATATTGCTTGTTTAATGGTTCTGAAGAATCAAAATTTCAACATGGTTGCCAAGGTTTTCAATTTGCAGAGACGCTAATTTTTTGGCATGCTATGTCACCAAACTTTACAAAAGCTGTCTTTCAATGGTTCTGTTACATGTAACTCTTGAAGAATGATTGAATTCATAAAAGTACTTTGTGGTGCTTTAGATTTGTTGCTAGTGATTTGATCAGATCCAGGATGGATGATAGCCTTTTAATTATATCAGCTCATTTTCTATTACTTATCTTGTGGTTGGTTGGCTATATATTGTTTAACGTCCCGCTTGAGAATTTTTCACTCATTTTGAGATGTCACTGACCATTGCCAGTGAAGGGCTGCAAAATTTAGGCCTCTGCGCAGCACTTGCAGCCTTTGAGTAAAGAGAGGGATCTTTATCGTGCCACACCTGCTATAACACGGGGCCTTGGTTTTTTCTGAAGGACCATCTCATTTAGTTGCGTCTTACGACAAGCAAGGGGTACTGAGGATCTATTCTAACCCGGGTCCCCATGGGAACCTATCTTGTGTGGCAGCCCACTTTATATTACCTTTCTTATGTGGCAGCTTGTCTTGAAAGTCTTCATTCTTAACATTCATAAACTGGTTTTTTACCATGTGAGTGAATCTGTAAATATCTGTTTCAATTAAAATGCATATATGGAAATAAAACATCATCACATTCATATTTTTTTAATGTTTTGAATTATTTTGCAATCCAATAAAATAACCCATATCATGATGACAGGCCATGCTTTGACAGTGAATCAAAGGGGAGTAACTCTTATAATTAACCATGCTCTTTGGACTCGGTAATCCAACCAATTTCTTTAGAACCACACACAGCTGGTTTAGACATATTATACTGTAGTACATATGTAGGTCCAATCCTAGCTACCCGACTATTTTCGTAACTGCACTTAAACCTTGTATGTAGATCTACCACCATCTGAGTAAACCTCGTATGTAGATCTACCACCATCAGAGTAAACCTCATATGTAGATTTACCACCATCAGAGTTGGTTGCAATGTATACACAAATATAACTATGATGTCACAAAAATATGTTGCAATATGATAAGTGAGTTTTGGGGCTAAAACTGATGCATGTAAGATACCATACATACCTATGGTATTCTACTACTATCAATTTCCATTTATATGTGTATGTACTAAAATGAATAAGATGTTAATGATACCAAAACTGAATCTGTGGTGGAAATTAATCTTACTTCTAAATAATACATTATACAGGGATTTGGTTCTAGCCTTTTAAACTCGTCCACATGCACACTTCTGGCAAATAAATGCATTGATTTGATGCAATATTTACACCAATCCACATCTGAGTCTTCTCATGTCCATTGGTCAGTCCTTCTACTACAGTTAGTTCTTGCTTTATAGCCAAACAGTATGTCATGACCCTTACCAAGGTCATTTGCCAAGGTCAAGGCCACATAAAAAAGAGTTGTAACTTAGTGGAGAGACATTACTAAGCAGTCATACTTGACACAGAAATTGTTTATGAATCCAGGTCATTTGGCCAAAGTTGAGGTCATTTTAAGAAAATTTTAAATTTGCACTGAACAATAAATTTATAATGAAGAAACTCATTCTATATAAATAACCAGGTAGTGTGTCATAATTCTTAACAAAGGTTATTTAGCCAAGGTCAAGAGTGAGAAGGAGTTTGAATGTGTCTGGATGGCTGTAGTAGTTCAATTATGACAGCTGTAGTTTATTTCTTGTTGACCATTAGGCTGTTACAGACAAATCAAGAGTTGTCTGCTGAGCATTTTCTTGTGAAACTGATTGATGAACATTAACTGATTGTAAATCCAGACATCCTCATCACTGGTGATTCACTCCACACTGTAAATCCACACATCCTCATCACTGGAGATTCACTCCACACTGTAAATCCACACATTCTCATTACTGGAGATTCACTCCACACTGTAAATCCACACATCCTCATCACTGGTGATTCACTCCACACTGTAAATCCACACATCCTCATCACTGGTGATTCACTCCACACTGTAAATCCACACATCATGAACTGGAGATTCACTCCACACTGTAAATCCACACATCCTCATCACTGATGATTCACTCCACACTGTAAATCCACACATTCTCATCAACTAGTGATTCACTCCACACTGTAAATCCACACATTCTCATCACTGGAGATTCACTCCACACTGTAAATCCACACATCATGAACTGGAGATTCACTCCACACTGTAAATCCACATATCATGAACTGGAGATTCACTCCACACTGTAAATCCACACATCCTCATCACTGGTGATTCACTCCACACTGTAAATCCACACATCCTCATCACTGGTGATGCACTCCACACTGTAAATCCACACATCCTCATCACTGATGATTCACTCCACACTGTAAATCCACACATCCTCATCACTGATGATTCACTCCACACTGTAAATCCACACACCCTCAACAATTGGTCGTTCACACCACACTGTACATGGTCATCAACTGGTGATGGTTTTCCTTCACACTAAAGGAAGAAATGGTGAAGCTAAGGATATTCTGTCTCATGATGACTTCATTGGAAAACTTGAATACATGTTGCATGGTGTATGTCTGTACAAGCTTTTGTATGATGCAGTTGCCTTTCCAGTTTCCTTGAATTGATTTACTGTAAAGAAGCTGTGAATCAGGTGTGCGATGTGGTCTTTTGTAAATGTGTTGCTAAAATGTTTGTTTTGCATTATAACCCTGAATTGTTGTGAAATCAGTTTTCTATTAATACCATTGAAAAGAACTTTGATCAATATATGGTACTGATGATGGTTATGTGTATGTCAGATTAACATTCCTTTGTTTTCTGTTTCCAATACTTATTCTGTTCTGATGACCATACATTTCTGTGTATTATTTTTGTACATTATTCCTATGTCTCAGTTCTATAGATAACTTTTGGTGATAATCTTTGTGTAGTGTATTATCATACATGTATACTTGTACATCTATCATCTTGCCATTTTATGTTATTCTACTATGCTTTTTCCCTGTGTTGTAGCCATTTTATTACATTTTGTTTTCAGTTATTAATTTACAGTCGAGTCCACAGAGAGCTCGTAGAGTTCATCGCAATCGAAATCGCTCTAAAACTGTTCCCGTTAATGCGTCCTCTTTTGAATCCACCGTCTAGGTATCATTGTGTATATGTACAGTTATATTTGGTGAAAGCTGTATATTTTATACCCTCTTCTGTTCATCCATACCAGCTCACATACTGCCATGTCTAACTGTAAACAGAATTAAGGTACAGTTTACTGACCCTTAACAAATGCTTGTGAAATTACACACATTTTAAGCAAATTATGTGAAATTAGAAACAAAACTAAGTTATATACGTGTGTGTTTGTGTGTGTGTGTGTGTGTGATCAAAGGATTTTTATTACATTTTTATTGGAATGCTAATGTATAAATACATATATTCTAGTCTAGTTTCATGCAAGGAGAGATAGAAAAAACTAACATTTTTACAATAGTGAACAATATTGATGCACTTATAACAAGTTAAATGGGACAAAAAAGAAAAACAACAACCAAAAATAAAAACTGTGTGTGTATGTGTGAGTGAGTGTGAGTGAGTGTGTGTGTGTGTGTGTGTGTGTGTGTGTGTGTGTGTGTGTGTGTGTGTGTGTGTGTGTGTGTGTGTGTGTGTGTGTGTGTGTGTGTGTGTGTGTGCGCGCGCGCGTGCGTGCGCAAATGTGTGTGTGTGTGTGTGAGTGTGTGTGTGTGCGTGCGTGCGTGTGTGTTTGTGTGTGTGTGTTGGGAAATGATAACCTCTCCTAAACATAGTGTTATTGACTAATGTGTTCAACTCTCAGTAGTATGTGCATTTAACACCAATTTGTATCAACCATTTACTTTTTTATCAGTCACTTTTTCTATTCCATCTTGCTTTCATTTGTCACAGACCAACTACAACCATATATACAATATATACAGTCTGATTCACGATAATTAATACACTGATGCATTAATTACATTGTGCAGGTAAAATAGAGAAACGAAATAAATCAAGGTTTAAATAGGTAAGGTGGCGACACCTAACAGTTGAGTTGTCTCTCTTTATCCACCCTCTAATCAGCTGTTTGAGGTGTCAGTAATATGGTTTACTAATGCTGTCCTTGATGAAATAGTGCTTGTAAAACCAACTTACTAATCACCTCTGTGAGGACTACTAAAAACAAGCTTTGTTTCTGCACATTTTGCACACATGAGAATACTTTTAATATAAAGCAAATGTTACTAATGAATTTAAACAGTGCTAATTTTCACAAAATGCTTTTACCATGGCCAGTTGGCAAGTAGTTATAGAAATATATCAAAACTAGGAATGCTACCTGATTAATGACACAAAAAATTAACCTCTTAATAAAGGTGATCATTGAACTTACAAGTGTGTACTGAGTTGCTGTGTTAAAGTTAAAGTACTTTGATTTATTTACATTTTTAAACAATGAAAGTAATATTTGTTTGTTCTTAACCATTCATATATATGATTATTAGATAATTAAACTAAATTATATAGAAGAAAGGTTTATTTGAAGAATTTGTGCCTATACAGATTTGTTTTGTTTGTTACAGAATACAGCTTATCCAATGGTGATCAGGTAAATATATACAAAGCAAGCACACCTTTAGAAAAAATTCATTTGGAAAAAAATGTGATGCTGAAAGGCGGAAAATTATTGTATGGTTTTCCAAAGTAGGGGACAAAGAAGAATTATTTTAACAAGGAATCAGAAATCTCTTGGTAAACAGATGCAGTGAAATCAATCATTTTTAACTTTAATCGCAACAATAACTCTGATATAAGCATCGTCGCTAGCCACGCCTAATGTCTCCGTTCACGCTGTGCCATAGGTTGGGTAGATACTCCGGGACTCAGTAAGCGTGGCTACGACAATGTGATATAAGATATTTTAGTGATCAATACTGGTACTGATAATGATTTATTTATCACAACAATTTAACAGTACGAGGCATGATGTGGTGAGTTCATTTATGCACTGGTATACTGATATATCTGCCCACATCTTTGTTTACCTTTGACCTTTGTTTACTTTTGACCTCACTAAGTGCATTGCATTGATCAATATTTATTTTCATTTTAGAATCCCATTTTTAAACCTCAATTTCATAGATAACCCTGTGATGTTGTAATAGATTTTTTTTACATAGATTATTTTTCTCCCCATGTGTGCCTGTACATATAAAAACATATAGAACAAATGTGTCACTGTTTGGAAAGAGTTAAAATGGATTTTTTCTTTCACTTTAACACTGGTACACACATTCCAAGATGCATATTGCATATGGCATGCAAGTACCTCACAATAATGAAGTTAATCTCAAAAAAAAAAAAATAAATCTAAAAATACATGTTTTGGTATTGCTACTTCCTGATTCTCTCTACAGACTTTTGAAAGGGGGGGGGGTGTAATTGTAGTGGGATAATTCTTCAAGTGAATTGTGTTGAAAGTTACTTTTTGTTTCATATGTGGGAAGAGGTTCATGCCCTCCTCCCCACAAATTTGAATGGAATTATCCGTGATATATTACGAGAAACTGAGATTTTAACTTTGTTAAGAACTAGTGCTTATTAATCTAAATTCAGTAAGTTGCATGAGTTTGAATTTTTACTCCAAGTGCATTTATATCTTGTGGAGCATGTGGATCAGTATAAAAATAGGTTTAGAATGGGCTAAAATGTTCATTCAATTTTTGTTCAACATACTGTAAAAGCAAGAAAAAACAATTTGCCGTATCAGTTTTATTGAAGTTATATTCTTATTGACATATGCTGTTTACTTTTTTATCTCCGGACGTAATTTATGTATAGAATATTTTGTTCCTGTTTCTGTAGATTATGCGAGTGCATTTTCAAGATAAAGCCAGGAAGATTTACACCATGTTGAAATCGGGAAAATCACATCCCAGATCACCGGAGGAAATGTGCGCGTTTGATGCCGATTTCAATGAAGATGGAGAGGAATCTCTAGTGTGAAACATCGTACATAGAAGATAGGGAACATCTAATCTTTGTTATACATTTAATTCACAATGTTTCGTTTGTATTAGAATTCAGTGTACAATACACATCATACTTTGTCATGATTCTGAAAACAGACTGCATGTAAAAGGACCAGTATTTTGAGAAGATGATACAATGATAATATTTGGGAAGGTGTGTTCATCAAAAACATATTCTGGTTTTAGATGTATTCAGTAGAATGTATGATAACCATTAACATTCTAGTTTTTATCATATGTATCTTTAATTGTATATTGTATCAGGTAAAAGGAATTGCGTATCATATATAGACATATTGTATCGAATTCTTACCTTGAAAGACATGATCAGTTTTATCAGAACCCAGTGGAGATGGACTTATTTACGACAGCCACGCATGTTCATTTTTAAATCCCCATTTATGCAAATGTAATATGGAATATATTGCTATGAAATCCAGGACAGAATGGGATAATTCCATGACTTACTATGTAAAGTCTCTACATTGTATATTGCCCCTCAGGAGCTGTAATATTATGCATGTTGCCCTTTATGCAATGTTTTATTATATGTATATATTTGGTGTTGTGAGATATTGATGAATGCACTGAAATTCACTGATATTAATTATCCCATGGTTTCCATAGACAAGATTTTCATATCTGTGTTTCAAATAGTTACATTCAGAGTTGTGAATTTTGATGTGTTATATACAGGGAAACCTGCCTAAAACAACATGCTGTGGGAGATAAATATTTTGTGTTGGATTAGACAGGATATTGGATTGGACAGGGAGAGTTCATTGAAAAAAAAGACAATTGGAAATGAAAAAAGGGTCGGAATTCACAGTAAAATGGAATATACAATTGTCAGATTAGGCAGGTTTAAAAGAAGTCCCTTGCCTGGTTTTAAAAGTCTTTCGACTTCAAAAAAGTGTTCAAAATTTAAATGAAATTTTTTTTTTTCAGAAATGGAAAGAATTAGTGCATGCTATGATATGTGTGATGTTGGTATATATAGGAAATCTTAAATCAAAGATTATGCACTTTCAGAAGTCACTTGGACATTTTTAGAATGTTTAATCCTCGTTTTCACCAAAATCATGAAAGAAGTTCATTCTCCCACTTTTGTGTGCCAAAAGTTTGTACTATATTTTAATGAACATGATGCTTTGGGTTGTTTCACCGTTTCTGTTTACTTTAAACCTCTAGAAAACAAAGACATGCATCATCATCATTTGTTCACCTTGTTAGAAGAAATTTTTGTTACCATGAGTGGAAAGGCAAGACCCTTCATGTTTTATTTTGTCTTAATGTAGATTGTCTACCTTACAGCAATGTTGTCAATATCCAGATACCTGTTGGATTTTTTTACCGTGTCAGATACCTGTCGATTTTTTACTGTGTCAGATACCTGTGGATTTTTTACTGTGTTAAATACCTGTCAACTTTATCTGTGTCAGATACCTGTCAACTTTATCTGCGTCAGATAACTGTTGACTTTTTTCTGTGTCAGATAAATGTCGACTTTTTTTCTGTGCCATATTGTGACAGATTTTTTATTTACGTCTCGATGAACGTGCTATCTTTAGGCCTTTCAACTTCACAGCAATTTCATTTTTAGGTAGGGTCTGAAACTGTGCATTAGGTGACAAAATGTGGTCTTCACTCTGCAGATTTTTGTACCACCTTGTTCTTTGTTTGACATATATTTATGTTTTGTTGGTTTATCTTGAAACCTTAATTTCGGGTTTCAGAGTTTACCCGTCTTTTGTTTGTCATGTATTTCGGATTGGAACTATGTCTGATAGTAAGTTGGGTTTTTTTAAAAAAAAGTAACCAGCAGAAACAGACTTATGGTTAAAACTTTTAATATTTTCTGGTACGTATCCTGGGGAATGTATCCTCAGTTCTGATGACTGATCTGATATCACATGATCTGTTTATTTTAAAAGATAAATATATACAGGTATAGAAAATATATATGTGTATGAATGATATACAAGTGCTATGTTTTTAATGTCTACTTAGACGTGCTTTTATGACGGTACATTCTGTGTACACAGTGATATTCTAATTCTGCATTCCTATTGTTTTTATGACGAGATAAAAATCATACATATATGTATATTTACATCCAGAACAGATAGTTCCTCAAGAACAGATAATCTCTGTAATCACGAACTTTATTTATATATGGATTTAATCACGGATAACTTGCATTTTTAACAAGAGGATGCGAGTGGGATTTGTGGATTTTTACATTTTTGAGTTGTTTTAAATGGTTTTAGACAGTGCTGACAAAGTTGATGTATTATCTAGTCAAAGTTGTATTGAGGAACATGTTGTCATTAACAAGCTCTATAAAGTTAAACGGACTCGTATCACGTAAACAAGGTCACAAACTGTGTCATTTATCTCGTATTTAGACAGTCATTTATGTTGAAATAAATTGTTAAACATGAGAAGTGTGAGATTTTGTTTTGGAGTTAGAGGATAACATGAGTATTTGTTTAGTCTGATGTGTACCATTATTTGGATTCCCTTTTAAGTCTAAAAAATTGAAAGATAGGCTTTCAATGAATGGACTTTGGAATTGGTGCTATTGTGCCCATCAAGTCACCCAGAAGCATGCTGTGCTAGAGTGGTCTCCCTTGTTGTACAAAAGCTTGATACTCTGATGAACTATTTATAATCATGAAGTATAAATACTCAACTGCAGATCTGTAGCTCTCAGGTGAGACATTGGTGCATCCTTATTTTGCCTCATACAGTTCTATTCACTAGTATATACTGTTAACAAATACAGTATGTTGGCACTTCAGCCATGGACTGGGGAAGGTGGAGGGAGAGGAGAGGGGTGTCAGGAACTTGCTCTTCCAGTATTTGTATTTTACTATAGTTCTGATGCTAGTCGATACTGTAGTTGACATATCTGGGCATACTTGGCACTACACCACTGTGTGTGTGGGTGGTGGTGGTGGTGGGGGGGGGGGGGGGGGGTGATCAGGAACCGGTACTTTCAGCAGTTGTTTGTTTATGACTTTGATGGTAACTGGGTATTGACTGCTCCAAAATATACATACCACTTAATACACATACCATTTAGGAAGTTGGAATTTGGTATGTGAGAATGTGTTCAGATAAAAGTATCTCTTACATGGTATGCTGGGTATTGGATTTATGTCGATAACCAATTTTTATAAACAAAAAGTAATATTGTAGATTTAGGCCAAAAACTTTAATTTATTTTCATTAAGAATATTTTGTGGCATTTATTATTTAAATACTGGTTAACGTTTACTCAAGACAGTTCTATGTAAAGTTACTAATGCACATAGGCAGGATGGATTGAACAAAAACATTAATTTCTTGAACATCAAATGCATTTATTGATTGTCATTTTATGCATCGTTGATTTTTTGACAGCATTTAGGTTAAGATGTATAATTTAGATACAATTAATCATGACTCCTTAAATTCTTCTCCACGTTGTATTAAAACAGGTTGTTATACTTGAATGTCGAGGGTGGGAGTAGGGGTACGTCCCCTCCAGAAGTTCTGTAAATTTACAAACAAGGTCCTTGAACACTGCATTGCATTTGAAGTTAATTGCCGTCTAATTTTGTTATTATTACTGTCTGATAACAAAAGCCCTAACGGATGGTAGCACTACCACACCAAGTTTATTGGAATGAACGTCGTATGCCGGGACTGTGTAAAGATGGGGAAACTTGGGAATATCGGGTTTGTCCAAGATTTCTTTTTTTTTTCATGAAATACACGTCAACTGAATTTTAAATTTCTTTCTTGGATTTTGGTGAGTATAACACATGAGAAATTGGTTACAGAATACTATATTTCGGACTTAAAAAATTTAACGTATTTTAAAGTGAAAAAAAAAAAAAGAAAAGTAAAAAGTCATCTGGAAAAAATTAAAACCTCAAGGAGACTCAAACTTTGGGATCCGTAAATCAACAAGCTTACTAATTAACCCTAATTAAGGTAATTTAGAGTGACTAAAGAATACAATAGTGATATTGTATTTCCATGTGTGTTTTGAATGAAAGCCTGCCGTTCTGACGATGTGTTATTCCGCCAGTATAAATGCCACGAATCCATAACACTGTGTGTTCCAAGTCAAAATAGGAAGTGACATAGTTTTGCTAAAAGACTAAATCAACCACCAAATAAATTTGATCGCATTTTAATAAATTAATTTACAACTGCAATAATTTTATAGATTTTGACAGAATTACAACATGGGGTACAGGTGACAACACTGAAGCTGATGTGATGTATCTATCGTACACATGAAGCAAATGTTCTGAAAAATATAGCAATCTCTATCAATATATGAACACATGATCCTCTTTAAAATTCATTCAGGAAGTAACATTTGAATTTGGTCCCACCTGATCACTTACTCAGTGAAATATTAAAAAAAAAACCCCACAAAATAAAAGTTTTTTTTCTTTGTACACAAATGTTTAAAATTCCCACTTTTCAAAAGAAATACATTTTTTTTTCTTTAATTCTGTGAACCAGTGTTTCACTTCTGTATAAGAATGAGAAAACACTGGATTATCTTTATACAGTCTAAAATTCATTTAAACTGAAATGGCATGTATGACTACCCAAATCTTAATGAAATTACAATCCCCACCCACCCCCACCCCCACCCCCACCCCCTACTATACAATGATTTAAGCTTACAATAATTTCTTTGTCCTTGACACTTCTTTACACAAAAAGATGATAAACACATCAACAGATGAACTGTCGCAGTGATGTATCGGACATTCCGAACATGAAGAATTTTCTGCTTAGACTTATTTTCTATGTCCATTAACAACAACAATAGTAAGTTCTACGTAACTAGCACCGTCAAAGACGCGGACAATTTCAAAAAATACTATTTGTGTCAGCAGATTTCTTAAAAGCAAAAACAAATAAATACATATTTGGCAACAATGTAACAAAATTTATTGCTCTGAGGAAAACTATTCTCTTCTACCTGAGAGAAAAGGAAACAAACAAATGTATATATTCTCAGCAGTG
Organism: Ostrea denselamellosa; assembly: GCA_024699665.1. Lineage (NCBI taxonomy): Eukaryota > Metazoa > Mollusca > Bivalvia > Ostreida > Ostreidae > Ostrea > Ostrea denselamellosa. The sequence continues at coordinate 24,167,544 of JAMZEH010000023.1, forward strand.
ATTTTTTTTTTTCCCAGTTGTAGCTTTAACTATCTAACAGTTATTCTCTGTAAAATGGAAACAACAAATCATGTACTAGCATCATATACTAAAACACACCATTATTGCTTGAATGTTGCACTTTTATATATTGTAACAAATAACAATCTTATATACATTTTTCCCCCAAAATATCTTTGAAAACAGTTATTGCTTCTCACGGAGTGCTCAGTAAACTGGTTCCTGGTGCATTAAAACTAATGCAACATTTGAGTGGACGATCACTTTTGCTGACATTTGATAAAATTTTTCGACAGGCTGAGATAAATAAAATTCATTCAACAGCCAAGCAAACATTTCATTGACAATACATCTTCAAACAGATAGTATTACCCTACCAGTATCTGAATACTGATACGATTAATCAGTGACCTTTTTCTCCCCAAACAAAAACATGGCACAGAGTAATATACTGTAGTGCATGCTTATAACATTTTCTCTCACAAAAAGCTACTATAAAAGGACATAAAATTCAAATGATAAAAACAGCTCTTGACACTCAAAAATCTATAGCTGAAGTCTGCACGACCTTGGTAGCGTATTAATCTAAATTTCTCTGCATGCATAGCCTCTTGCCAGCAGAGGTATTCATGCCAAAGCCAGGTCTGTACACTTAACACCAAAAACACACTGTCATTCCTCATTGCTCTGGTATATGTCCCTGGTATGGATGCTTGATATACGGTTGTTGTACCCTATATTTTCGGAGGCATCCATTTTGTATATATGGCTTAACTTGTCTACCTAAGTCAGTATATGCACCAAGTGAAGTGTGTAAAGTATTTGTGACAATACATTAACATATTGCTGCACAGAAATCTAGGTAACAGGTACCCAGAAAAGGTGTCTCTGGTAGGAACCACTGCCATGGCAACTAATCACCAACAGGAAGGTAATCAGCAGTAACTGATAGGATGGCATTTCATTGGTCCTTTTTTTTTAACTGGACTGTGGTGACTTCTTCTTACAGAAGTTAAACGGTAAGCTTAAAAGAATCTGCAAAATAAAATAAAACACATATTTGATTTAAACACAGAGCAATACATTTTGAATTGCATCCACATTTAGTACAATTTGAATTAATCATGAAGCAGTGATTAAATAATCAAGTCATACCATGACAAATCAATGTCTCTTCATGTGCAGTGATAAATGATCCGACCTGGAGAAAGCCCGTTCACATACATTACATTTGAATGGTTTGTCTCCAGTATGTTTACGGAAATGACGTGTCAACTCGTCTGATCTCGCAAATCGCCATGTGCAGCCTTCCCATGTACATACATATGGTTTCTCACCTGAAAAAGGACATTTAGAAATATACATCTTCACCGACAGAGGTAATAGTGTACAGTATTTGAGAGTTTTAATCGCGAGACAAATACAAAACTTAATGTTTGGAAACAACTGTGGGAGAGCTCTTTACCTGTATGTGTTCGTCTGTGAGCTTTCAGGTGTGAGCTCTTTGTGTAAACTTTGTTGCAGCCATCAAAATCACACCTGTGCACCCTTCTCTTCTTTTCTCTGTCGATAAATGCATCACAAGCGGCTGCCATGGGAAATGGTTGACTCTCAGGTCGTGGTGAACTTGGGGAACCCATTATCTTAAACTTACTGAAATAGACAATTATTAGACATGTCAAAAAAAAAAAAATCTTATATGTACTTCTTTTGAAAATTACTCATCAGAAAGTTATTTTCCTTTTATAAAATTTTAATATCTCATATTTCAATTCTATATACAAATTCCACAAATGTCAGTGACAGCGAAAAATCCACTCTTTATTACGGACGTGTTTGCCGAACATGGCATCCATTCATAACTTGTCTCCCAGCATAAAAATTTAACAAGAATTGTCCTCTCCTGTCACCATAAACAACTCACTTTGAGGCCTCTTTGATACGCTGCAGTGACAGGAGTGCTGCGGACCCAATCTTCACCGTGTCTCCTGACATCATCATGTCTTCCTCTGTAAAGTTCAAAACAATACATCTCTGTAGAACTCTTTTGTGTGGTCAGATGATATAGGGGGGGGGGGGTCCATCATCTTAATGCATGGTAGTTATTTACTTATTTTTAGCTATTGAGCTTTGTCTCTTTATTTATGTTGCTATAGTTTCTCCCGTATCATCCTCTTCCTTGGACATATTGTTTGCAGAGAAAGGTTTCAATTACCAGTAAGAAGGGTGAAAAGTTTCAAATAACTTCGTAATATACTGTTCAAAGAGCACTGATGAAATTGATCAATCTCCGTTATCACAGATTATAAATTTCACTGTCGACTTGTTCCATTTATTGTCTAGTTTTCAAACTGCCATTGTAATGATTGTTTAGAATTTTATGAGCAATCTGCGGCCCCCTCAAACTCCCATAACATGCAATTTTATTTTTATTTGAAGTTTGCTACGAGTACGATGAAGTAACCACAATCACACTTTTAATAAACTCAACAAATATGTGGGATTTAACTCCGTAATACTGCTTTTGTTGAACCATTAAACAAGCTTAGAACGAGCATTAAAGTCTTGCAATATCAACATATGTCTACACAATTTGAATCATTTACATAATGATAGGAAAACATATTTTCACCTTTGTCTTGCTAACATTAACCTTTGAGAAGCAGGTAACTATTTACATACAGGTAGCTCCCCCCCCCCCCCCCCCCCCCCCCCCTCAACTTCCCTTCCACTTTTGTTATTGTTTACTCAAGAGAATTTTGTGAGCAGTTCATCCCCTGTCACAACACATAAACAATGCAGGTATGTAGTTTAAAGACCCTATCAAATTCTGAACGAAACAAAAAAGTGTGAAATTCTTGTGGCCTCCATAGTACTTTTTGGGAGGTCACCAAGATCATTGTATTAGACCGATTAGATGATTAGGAGTTACCATTGTTTAGTGGTGTGAACTTAGCTACTATTACAAACCTGACACATAAAGGTATTGTGATTCTGTCAAATGTGGAAGTGATTCAGCAAAACATGATTTATGATTGGGTGACCCCCTGCAGAACAAATTCTGTAAACAATTACGCAATAACAGTTTAAGGGGTGAACAAATAAACAGGTCTCTGATGTAAATATTTACATAAATTCACCTTCCACATTGGACTATTTGTTACAAACAGTGGTTTTCTTACATGTCTCACGGTTTATTATGTAGAATTTGGATTTTAAAACCTGATCTCTGACTAGTAATAAAGACACCTTGCTATAAATCTGACAATGTTCATCTATAAAACAAATTTTAGCTGAGAAATCATGACACATGTTTTATATCCCATGAAGAGTTAAACATGATACAAATTTCACTCCAAGAAATCATAAATTTACATCTGGCAATGTGTATCAAGATAAATTCTGTGTATCTCAGAGAGGGAAAAAAAAATTGAAATCTCGGCATGGCTCATTTACAAAATCAGACCAGCACACAGGAGAGTAACACCTACTCCCTCAAAGCGATCCGCCACTGCCTCACCTGTTTCTAGAATGAATCAGTTTTTTGCTGAAACATTTTTCATGTTGATTTTTTTTTGTATTTGCATACAAATGTTTATGAAAACAAATTGAAACACACAGCCTCCGCTGGGGTAGCCCATCCCAACATACTCTGCATGATTATGAATTTCAATAGATCTCCCCATCCAACGGTTCAATACTGTTCATACAGACTCCCAAGATCAATGGGAACCAACATCCGCTTAACATAATGGAATATTCTAAAAAAGAAATCCCCTATCCCATTGGCATTGAGGGAGTCTATTGGCTGTTATTGAACCACACTAGCATTTCCTCTCGTCCTTTGTCCTTTTAATTATGAAGATGAGGCTTTTTGAACTCAATTAATAATTTTACATTTCAGCTTTAATGGCTCCTCCTAACTAGTCTCATTTAGAAATAGCAATTTTTTTTTTTTTGCAATGTAACAATTTCTCCCCCAACAAAATGCGTGTAAAAGGAAATCTGTCAGAATTCCCTCAGATATTCTGCAGACATTAGGTTCCATTTTAAATCCCAAATCAGGAAGAACAGATAGAGCGAAACACAGATATGAATTTCAATGAGAGCAATATAAAAGCTACAGTAATCAGTTACTTTCTTTTTTAACATTGCAAGACAAGACGTAGACACTGCCCGTCTCAACACAAATTTAAGATAAGTGATACTGACAACACCCCCACCCCCCAAGTTGTTAAATTCCCTCAACTACTGACCTTTTTTCACACAGCCCAGGTCTATAGGGTGACTGCCAGGGTGGTCTGGGGACTTCTTATTGACTGACAAATCCACAGGCTCTGTCTGCACAGGCTGTAACAGAGAAAATTCTCACAGTTAGAGTCGAACTTACCACAATACCTTCAATTCAAAACTCAAGGAAAGCTCCTAGAAAGCCCTGCCTACATCTAGTTTATCCCTATAAACAATTCCCTGACTATTTCATCAGTCTTAAGGCTGTCTGTACACACATACATAATCAAAATCACCACAAAGGCAAGGTGTGGCCTCAAGATATTGAGTGGCTTCTAAAGTAGGTGAATAATGACAATAAGCCTACTATACTACACCTGTTGTAAGACCACACCCCCCAGTGGTGATCACAATGTGCGAGAAAGCTTCACGGCTTCTTCCTCCATTTATTAAGGGCACACCTAATTTATCTCACACAAATATCATTAAGAGCATCTTCTTAGGCTTTGACATTATTTTATGATATAAGGACATTCTTGTGATTTATCATCTCTAAAAGAGAAATTTTGGATTATTGCATATATATTGACAAAGTCAAACTGTTGAGCTCAAAAACCTGTCAAAGCAAGTCAAGACTTCCGTGAATAATTGAAAGATATATGCACAATGAATAATTAAGAGTCCAAGACAAAACATGGGACAAATCAATATAATTGGAGATCTCAGTACATAAAAAAATAATCAGGGCACACAGCCATGAAAAGGAAGAGGCCCGAAACCTAACATTATTACGAGTCACACAAATATAATGGTTCGGATGAGCAACCTGGCTATTCCTACGTAACAACGAAAAAAAAAAGGTGTTTTTTTTTTTCGAACGCATGTTTCAGGGAACATCCACAGCAAACAAACTGAAATTTAGTTCTGTTTTGTCAGAGAACTAGAAAATGACTCAGAACTTCACAAGGGTAGCATAAAATCTCTTTGGAATATTGATTGCTGTGGTCTGCATTTGATTGAAGACTAGGTATTATATAACGGACACAATGCATTCTACACTATGACAGATCTGTATGGTCCAACTCAGAAATGCTCTTTCAAGAAATATAAAAAAAAAAAAAATAAATAATGGATTCAAAACAAACTCTCTAAACAGACACAACTCAGCACAATCACAAAAAGTTTGTTCATGAACTTGCTATCTCAAAAAATTTCATTATTTACTACTTCTTCAAAACAGAAATGCAACTAGTTCAACTCAAGAAGTGGTTCAACTTGATCTTCAACTTTATCTTCAACTTGAAAACTGGTCGTCAAGGATATATATCGGTTAAGTTGCAACTCTGAAGAAACAAAAAGTTCAGGCAGACAATGTTGTAAAGCCGGACGGGTGCATACATACCCAGGAATACAAATAAGACTGGTTGCAACCCACGCAAGGTGGCATCCCAAACACTGGGTACTCCGGGTAGTGCTGGAAATCCTCATAGTATGTTAAATGCATCCTTGTTACGTTAAACTAGTTCTGTGTCGAACTCGAGGTAGTTTTATTGTGTGATATTTATATCCTGTCTCTATTTTAAACTTACTGGTCCCTTTGCTTCTATTTATAGATTTTCCTTTCAAATGAGAATTTTAGTGATGAAATGACATCAGAATTCCGGATTGCAGATCTGGTAACCGCGAATGGACAATTCTTCATAAAAATTTTAACACTTACATGGATGTTTCTCGTCTCTTAAAAACAAATTGTCAAAAGTCCAGTAGAATTTAAATGCCACAGAATTGATAAAATTGTCACAAAGAAAAAACAGTAAGAGATCACACTTAAATTCCAAAATCAACAGGAAATCCCTCTATCACTTAGTAAAAAAAAAAAAAATCAATGTCCTTTAGTGGTCAGTCACTCTGTGGAGATGCAGGGCTGTATGATCCCACCAGGGAGTACGATGTTAACGGTGAGGCTCAGTATAACTAAATGATTGGCGTCAACTGATTTAAATTCAAAAGCTACCTCACCCAGTCTCTCCAGGGGGTGAATGGAACGTTTAAACTGCACCGATTTCAATGAGCTACAGACCCCCTGGTTCTTCGATTGATTTTCTGATTCTAACAATGCATTGATATACAATACACCAACGTAGTGAAATGCCTTTTAAATATGATATTTTAAATGCTCCACAGGTGAGGCATAGAGAAGGCGTGAAGGCTGAAAAATATTATGGATTGATAGCCATCGAATTGTGACGGCTTCTGTTACCTCAGATTATATAGACTATCGGTGGGTGTGTATGAGGCAGGGCTGCACACCTTTGTTATTGAAGCTTGGAGATTTCATGTAAATACAACCTTAATATTCAACACAAAAGATGTGGGTAATAGACTTATCAGTTGATCTGGCCCACAGAGAGCACAAATTCTGCCGAATCATGGCATTTAGTCTGTTCTATTGACTTTGCATCTCTTTAAGAATACATTTAAATGATCAATGACATATTCTTTTTTAAAAGATGAAAACGATCAACAGTTTAGTTCTCAGACATTGAAGGTCTTCCACCTTCACCACTACTAACGAGGTCTTTGTCAAATTCGAAATTAAAAAGAAAAGTTCAAATGTCCTGACATATGGAAATTGACAATCAAGATAGGTTTTCGGATTTGGTAAGGTGGCTTCCTTTAATTGTCATATGTGACAAGTTTGTTCACAAATGTGCCCTCCATAAATCAGACCCTGTTAATGATGCCACACAGTGATCCAGAGAGAAAAAAAAAAAAAGGAAAAGGGGCACCCATCCACAAAAATACTTTAAAAGTTCCATTAGAGAATACTGACATAGAAACATTTTAAAATTTGTAATGGTTCTGATTCTTGCTTACACAGACAGGATTCCTGCGAATCTCATTTCAATTTGATCCAAGTCTGAAGAGAAAAAAAGGGAGGTAGGAGATGGAAGTAGCTAAGTTTGGATGCTTAATATTATCTATTGATTGTCATATTAATCCAGTGAAAGAACTTAATTGAGGTTAAGGAGATGTTATCAACATAGAAATGAAAATATTTATTTTACAATCCCTATATCCTAAACACCAGAGTTGTAATGGTAGTCAAGAGCTGATTTAAAGGGTATTTCATGTCACTCTCAATCCCCCTCGTAACACTCTACTGAGATACTGCCTCGACGATGTGTTACAATTATACAAATTTGACGACAGCCCCAATTTCCAGGAAAGTTTATGTGTAACTGTTATTTATCTGACACCTCTAGGATTGGCAGGTTTACAACCATTTGACGGATTAAGATTTTTTTTTTCTTGGATCCTTAAAGAAAACTATGGGAAATCCCCAATAAATAATATACAGAAAGTTTGAACATGATATTATGGCCCTTTAAAAATTTACAGAGGTCAAGACCCCCAGAGACTTTTTCTCTGACTTCTTGCCAATCATATTTTCCATGTCACCTACTGTGATTAAACAAAACCCACAGAAAGTACACACTTGATCCTTAAGTTATCATTACATCAACACAATTACAGGAATGTTTGTATTAAGTTCTTTTTGATTATTATTTCCAGCAGCTACCGAAACATAAATTTCAGATATTTTTACTGTTCACTATACCATTCTGGGGCTTGTTCTGTCTACTAGCCAATGTATACTTGTAATTTTCTATCTTCATATCAACAATTAAGCATCTTATTCACAGCAACAAAAAAAAACCCTCCTGGAGATCGCATTCATTTGAATTCAGTGGAGCGTACAACTGATATTTAATACAGAGCAATCAGTGCAAACATGGAACAATACAGACAGGACCACAGCAGGGGGGTTTTCCATTCTGACCCCACCTTGAACAGGGAACCAGCCAAACTACCAGCTTTTTTTTTTTCCAGCCACACACACCAAAATGTACCAACACATTGATGTTACACGTCAGGTTCATTAACTACAAAACACGCTCCTGCACCCACATATATTTGTCTTGGGCAAATACGACAAGCTTGCAAACTATCCATAGCACTCTATGGGAAGATTTGTATAGACTACTCTCAAGATTCAAGATTCTTTACTGGCAAATTATACAATGAAAAAAAAGTCATCACTACTAGCTAAATTATCATACCTAAACGAAGATTAAGTATAATGTGTGCAAATTCCTATGCTGGTATCTAAATGTTTATGGTCTGCCCCACCTTCTGCCATCTCCCATAGCAACAGAATTACATCACTGCTACTGGGAACCTTGTGATAGAATACTGTCAAAATCCTTTCTGTAAAATTATACCTTTCACCAATGGAATTTACGATCAAAAATTTAATATTCAAATTTTAAGAATTAAAAGCATTAATGTTTTCCACTGAAAATGCTGGCATTAAATTTCTAAGGAATATTTTTTGTATCTCTGTTGTTCACCTTCTCTCTTTCATGCACAAGCGGCAGAATGAGTAAAAAAAACCTAGTTCTCCCACAAATCTTAAATGTGTACATAAAAGATTACATATACAGTGTAAACTAAAAGACATAAATCAGTGCTGAAATTGATGATTAACAAGTTTACTTTCAATTTTCAAGACTTTTCATTTCATTATAATTTATTTTCATGAAATTTCACATTCCTCTTCCCCCGCATTTAAAATCATAAATCTTTCAGTCAACTAGAAATATGCACATGAAGGATTATTAACACAGGAAATATACCTTCAGTATATTAGCATTAATTTCGTCATTGAACTATACCCAAGCAAATTATCACTCCACAAGTTTTCTCTCTTTTGCATAAAAACACCACAACTGGAACATTAAAGATCGCTTTTGGGCGACATTTCCAGAATGATAATTCTCACATAATTTGACAACTAACATATCTATCGCTGGTATTTTTTGGCTATAATCGCTTCTAGTGTTACCTCAAACTGAAGAGACATTGTTCAAGTACAGATTGAGGGCCAAATACCACATTAATGATCTATTACTCAAATGAAATTCACTGCCTTTGGTCATTTTCAACTAAATTAGCTGGTTACAAAATCAAGTGTGCAAGTACTGCATATTGCCGTAAAACTAGAATATTCATAAATTTTGTATATGACTCTCAATGCTTGGATTTTATACCAAGTTATATGGTAAAGCTACATAAAACACGAGGCAAAGGGAAAAAAAAAACATCCCCCAAAATCCTTACTCTACCTATTTCCTATCTGTTGAGAAAATACTAAACCAAAAATTGTACAATGAAGTTTCAAGACTGAAAAACTCAATAATAGCATTTATTTCTAATGGCTTTGAACTGTAATATTTACTGATGCATAAAGGCCTCATAAAATGGTATGATAATAACACACCCAGTCATTGAAAATCGGAAATTGCTGACAGGATCTAGACGAAAAGGAAACCCACATTTTAACCAGGAAGATGACTTACAGAGACCAAGGGGTACAGAGTGGAAATTTATGTACATGATAAACAGCCACCTGCACAAGTATGTGTGGACATGTTTTGTAAACAACATCTAAACGAAGTACAACAATAACACAAACAGTACTCGGATTTTTTTTTTCTTTTTCAAGTACAGCATTTATCATGTTTACTGTATCGTAAATACCAAATTCAAAATGCTGGTACAATTTCTTAATTATATTTTCGAATATAGGTGTGACCTGGGGTATATGAGGGCTAATTGATAAGGGTGTGAATTTTGGCATATTGCATTGTTTTTAAACACAATCCCCTTCAGTATCTATACACTTTTGCCAGCAATGTTTAAAGGCCTCAATGCCACTTTTAGAGAAGTCCTTTTCTTGACCGTTCAGAAGTCCTCCACTGCATTATTACGTCATCATCTGTGGGTACCACAAATGGTCATTTTATTTCTGGAAATAGTTGAAAGTCTGATGGAGCTAGATCAGGCGAATAAGGCAGATACTCTATCAATTTAAAGCCACAATCATTGATGGCAGCCATGGCAATGACAGACTCTGAACAGGGACATTGTCCTGGTGGAACAACACACCTTTACCAAGTTTCAGCAGCACTCAAGTTTGATATTTTCCCATAACTGCCTCAAAGGTGATGCATAGTATGTGCCATTGAGTGCTGGTTCCTTTTGGAGATAATCTACCATCAGAACAGCATCCCAGAAAACTGAGGCATAACCCTTTCCAGCTGATGGAACAGCCTTGCCCTCTTTGGCGGGGGTGAACCAGGGTGCTTCCATTGTTTACACTGTTGTATGACCACTGGGGTGAAATGATGGACCCTCATTTCATTCATAGTAACAAATCTCTGAAGAAAGTTGGCTGGATCTACCTCTAAAAGGTTTAGATTAGCACACGACAAAATGTGCCTGGTATGCTTCTGATCAACTGTCAGAAGTCTTGGTACCCAACGGGCTGAAAGCTTTCTCACTACAAAATCCTCTGTCAGAATGGAATGCACTCTTTCCTGTGAAATGCCATCTGTACTGTCTATATATCTTTCTGTAACTCGCCTGTCAGTCAAAACAATTTCATGGACTTCAATGACCATTTCAGTGACAGGCCTTCCAGGAGGGGGGGGGGGGGGGTCATCCTCGAGGCTCTACCTGCCGGGTTTAAATTCCGCCACCCACCCTTTTACTGTAGCATATGAAGGGGCATCTTTTCCTAGTGTTGCTACCATATCAGTATGGATATATCCTTAGGTGCTAAACCTTTCTTCGGCCAATATTGGATCACTGCTCTTTTACCTTGCCTTGTTTAATTAGAGTACTACCTTGTCAATGTAAACTGACCAAATGGCACCAGTCTTTGGGTGCATGTTCTTGAATAGTCGGAGAATAGTAGGGCTGAAAAAGACATCTGTGATAACCTTCTTCAATACAAGGCTCACAACATATTAATCATGCCACTGGAGGACTCTGTACAGAATCGCTTTGCCGTGGACATAACTAAGTTGACTGTACAGAGTCAACACAGAAATCATCTTGACACAGAGAATTCTCACAAATCAAAAATATCACAGCCTTTCTAATCAACTGAAATGCTGCAGCATATAAACAAGGGTAGGTCCAGTAAATTTTGAAGAGGGAGGAAAAAAAGGGATTCCTATGAATAATGATTCTTCCACCTCCAAAGACAGCCACCATATAGGCACAAAAGTGAATTTAATTGTAAAAAAAAAAAAAAAAATTTTTAAAACCAAAGAGTTGGGGTTCGTAAGCCATGAAAACCTCCTCACAGCTGTCTGTGTAAAGGAATGAAGAGTACACATAGCCCCGTCATACAGCAGTACACGACAACTGATCTACAGTATAATTTGTTCAAAGCAGACATAATTTTGTTATCAAAATGGTGGAATTATACAATAAGGTTAACGCAGTAGAAATTTTCCTTCACCAGGCAAGATCTCTACTGAGGCTATGTTAAACTGGCTTATCTTACAAGCATCTGAAACTAATAAATAATTACGGAAACTTTACCAGACACAAAGAGCAAGCCACGCATACTGACTTTAATGTTAACGCACATTACAGAAAACAACATACAGTATACACCTTAATTTTAAATTTATAATTGATGAACAAGTGAGAGCTGGAAAATACTGATGAGAAACCTGGAAAAAATTTTTAATTGATTATCGGAAATAATCAAATGGTCACATTTGATTAAATAATCAATTAAAATATTTATTTTTAAAACTCAGTTGGCATCCCTTATTATGAAACATGATTACATGTTACATGGCCATGATTTAGCATTGTTGTTTTATCCTTAAAATAATGCAAGACACTGTCTCTACCACCACACAGTGCACCATCAATCCCCCCAGTTTTACATAAATGAAACTGATTCCATTGAGTTCTCTGTAGTGAATTTGTTTATTAAACATAACACAATGAACATGATCGATTACAATCGATAACGATCAGAACTGAAAAGCTTTTAGAGACATGCCTGATCACTGCCAATAATCGGATTTGAAGATACCTATAATTGTTATGTTTCTGAATTCCAGACCTTCTATGACTATCATACTCATTCACAATGCTGTTTCTATATTTACCATACTGTAAACAGATTTGTGTTTGCCAAAAGCAGTAATATATGACAAGTTTATTACATGCTGTAAACATGCACATGTTTGCTAATCAAATACTGTAGTGATGTTTATTATCATGTCTATGAAATATCATGATTAGACTACAACATACTTTTCAATATATCTTATAGTTGATTTACCTAACTTTAAGATTAAATAGTTTACAGTATCTTACTGTATATTTACCCAACTTCAAGACTGGTCATTTTTTTTATAAAACATGTCTTATCACTGCAAGTATTTGATTGGAAAGTTTTTTACACACAAAAAATGTGACAGACACACTAGGATGTCCCCTGGTGGAAGCTAATTTGCAAAATTTATGTGTTTACAGTAAAAACTACTCACTACCACAAGTACAAATATATAAAGTTTACAGTACACTCCTTCACTCACACAAAGATCACTAACCTTGCCTCCATTCTTCGTTCCTTCCTTAGACAACAGTCTGTTCACCATCTCTCCGTCAGTCAGTGGGGATGGGGAGTTGGCGGTCAGATTAACATCCCCATTCAGCTGGGCCTGTTTTATTCGTTTTTTCAGAGCAAACATTTGTCCAATAGATGTAGGTTTATTTGGAGATCTATAATTGAATGCACTCTTAATCTGACTTAGTTTAATCAATGCCAGTTTCTGGTCTGACGTTTTGGGGACAGTTTTTGTAAAAGCACTCACGCCCTCCTCCCCAATGACAGGAGAATTGATGGGCGAGGGGATCCGAGGTATTACACTCCCATTCGAGGAAACAGAAGAGTCCAAGGAATTCGGGCTCAAGTCTGACAGGGACTGACGTTCTGGACTAGGATTCTCAAGTTTAAACTGTAAACCGCATGCTATGTGTGTGCTTATTGGCATGGGTGAGTCTCTGTATAGAACACTGCTGGACTCTGTTTTAACACATTTAAAAGGAGGTTCGTCGTTGGAATCTTCGTCGTCTAATCGAGGAGAACCTTCTGAAGACCCATATGGTGACTTAGAGGAACTGACATCCGAGTCGTCTGTATGCTTGAACTGCTGTACCATTGGAGCACCATCATCTGTCATGGCCGACATCTGAAAAGAGGTTATGCAACAGTTATGAGCTATTTAACACATCATTACAATATTTAGTAGCTTACTTTTTCACCTGTATCCAATACATGTATTAGTACTTATTAAAACAATGTCTGCAGCCTGTATATGGTTGAGTAAACAGCTAATAATCATTTTAAAACTCTCAAAACTAAGAATTAAGGAGCCACAATAACTCAAAGAATTATGTTTTTAAAAAGGTTATTTGTCAGACTTTTACCTTCAGAGAGTACCAATGTGACAATCTAACGTCCAGATACCTCATAGTCAAATATTAATGTTTAGCGCCTTGTTAGGACTTACGTATATATAAAACTATAAACTTCTACATAAACTGTCACTAATCCTCTACAAATCATTGACAATTCATTAATTAACTCAGCAAGCATGGGGAATTATTTTCTGCCCCCGATCATTAGCATACTGTATACTGATTCGTAGGTACCACATTCCAGTGTGGAACAAGAGAACATAATCACAAAATATTGAACCTGTCTGACAATAGTTTATTCCACTAGTATGCAGTCTGCATTCATCAGTCTGGGATGCACAATTTAGATCAATTGGACAGAAATACCAGCAGTTTTTACTTCAACTGAATCTGTGTATCATTTTCTAAAATGCATGCTAAAATAGGACATTAATTGAGAGCAAGCAAACAACCAAAACCTGTGGAGAGTGATTGAAATTTGATGGCTCTTTGACAGCCTAATTTATCAAAATTCACCCTACACATGCAGAAGTGTGGTTTTGTGTGACCCTTTCCTTGAAGTTTAAGAAATACCTACTTGACATGGTTCAACATTCTGAGTATTGGTATTTATCTGGTCTCACAAAAACAAAAGGAAGTAACACTACACAAAATATGCTAATCAAATGATAATGTTTGACAATACCAACCTATCAAAATATTTCTTGGATGTCAAAGGCAAATATTTTCAAACTAATGGGGTTTTTAAAGAGTGGAGTTCCGTTCTTTAGACAGTTTACAGTTTTGACGTAACACTGCACCACGAATTCCTCGTTCATTCCTACAGACTTCAACCACAACTTCATATGATACTATAGGTCTCAAACAATTCATAATGAAGTGTTGGTAAACAATGGTGAACGTTTTTTAATTCAACAGAAATTTTAAATAAAACGACAGAGAAACACAACCTTATTATACGCCATACTGTATCATCTGTCTTCCTACCACCAGGAAATGACAAGAATACAGGCTTTTGATATGAAAGTGCATATCAACTCCAATGCACTATCACATTTAGCAACAGTATTTGATAATTTCAAAAAATAGAAAATACATTTTCAATAAATTGCTATTTTCAAGGTTGTGCAGATTATACTGCTAAAAGCAAAACAAAATTTGCCCCACTTTGATTAACATAAAGAAAAAAATTATTTATCATCCAATCTAAATCAATATGCACCCATTCAGTATGTAAAATCTCTCAAATTATGACTGATTGTTTGATCAATTTCTAACCAAGTAACCCATTTTACGTATCAACCGACAAAATAAAGACAAAGCACTTTTAGAGAAGATTAAACCTCAATTAAGAGAGCTCACTGAACAGAGAAATAGATGAATATAACATTGCCTCAGGAAATAAAAAGTGTAAAAGCATGGCCGTTCCTTATCAAATTTCTATCTTTTTCATTCTAAATGAATTTAAATTTTAAGAAATAAACATGCTTTCATCTTTTTTTTTTTCCAAGTGTAGGTGTAGGGAAAAAAAAAGAATGACGAGGTCAAAGAAGGACATATTAAGTAATGTACACAAATTTTTCTATTGCTGATAAGTACACGTCAATTTTTCGATGGATTTACGAAGTATGTGGCATAATGAACACACATTATAAGTCATCTCCGAGAGGTACGAGTTAAGTATCGCGTGAATCACAGTCCTCCAACTATTGTGTGAACAAGTACCTCCAGTCAACAAAACACAGACCAACAATTATAAATATTTTAACACAAATTCATTTGAATAAAGCAGAGAAAATCAGTTGACTGAATTTACCCAAAATGCCAAACTCCACACATTTTTACACTTCACCACACAGAAATCTAACTGCATAATTTATCCTCTATAACCTACATTATATCAGCTGGCTCTGCCTCAACTTCACACACACAAAACCTCCCCTTCCTTGTGAATCTTTTGTGTACCAGTCTTTTCCCAGGAGTCGTGTAAAGCTGTATTACAAGAACGCCTTCTATAATCTCCTTTACAGACTAAAAACATACCGACACACAATCCCAAGGGAAGGCTTGCTAATCCTCCCTGGCAAAACCTTGGTACAAAGTCACTGAGATAAAACACAGTACAAGTGGAAAACCTATCGGTAGGTGTGTCTCGGCTGGGTCAACATATGACCCCTAGTCATATTATCTCTGAACAAGTTAGCAGCTGACATACAACATGTCTATTTACCCTAAAGATATAGACGTAATACACATACAGACGACCGCACATAAATCATGTATAGTCCTCCTATTTCTTTCTCTCTCACACATAAATACCTTCACAAAGAGCCACACCATCCAAAATTATGGGAGACTTCAACTTAACTGCATCAGCATCAGCCGTTGTGAGAAATTATCTTCCTCCCTCTGCATATGCATTACAGCTGTTAGAAGCACCTCCCACCAGCCACTCCCTGGCTACACCCTATCATTGACTGACACGGTGACCTTATATATATGCAAACACTATTTCCTGCTGAACTCCAGTGTATCAACATCTCAAGAGCTCACCATTTTATCACACTTTAATGTATCCTCAAGTACGGTGGGTCAAACAATTTCAAAATTAGACATGTAACTATCATGTAACTAATTAAAGACTCTACAGTGCTGTGAGATCATCATAGTAAGAAATGATGAAAATCAATACACAGGCAAAAACGAAACCACATTTTACAGTGCCGACCATTAACCTTCATACTAGACCATTAACCTTCGTGCTAGCCATTTGCAAGGAATGGGATTTTTTTCTCCTTTTCCCTATTATAATTACCAAACATTTTCTTCTTTGGGGAGATTCTAGGCTGTTATATCTTGCAGCACAAAAGGAAGTTAGAATTTTGTGTGGGAGAGACATAAATTGTCCAGTTGTTGAAGGCAAAAAAAAAAAACCTGTCATTTTCTGTAGTCAAACCCTTGCCAAAATGCAAAGCGTTTATTCAAATCTTATTACATTTAATTTATGGCTGCAGGTAGCAAGTCAGTAGAAGGCTAAATTGTGTCAATTTAATGGAAAGTATAATTAGCGGATGTGTACATTCTGATTTATGTTTGTATCTACACATTTAACTGAAGAATGGTTGCCAAATTTTATTTGTAATTTACATATAATCAGATAAGACTGGAATATTAACGTTTTCTTTCCTGAGCTCTCAGGTACACAGATCAAGTGGACATGCAGTTCAACTAGCTGTTGAGTTTTGGCTTTTGAATCAAATTCATAGGAATGTTGAAAATAAAAATTTATTTTTGTTTCCAACAACCATACTCTTGGTTAAGATGACAAAAATATACTCTTGGTTTAAATGACATGTATGTTTATCTTCAACTTTACACCTGTTTTTTTGCTTGCCTTTCCTAACTACATATAATACAAAAAAACATTTAAATCAGTGCTGTAGTGTCATTTTGAAAAATTCAATTTATGTAAACAAGTCTGCGAAATTTTGCCCACATAAGGGGAAGCACATAGTCACATGACATTCATCATTTTAATTAGTAATTAGTAATTTGTGATACCATACCATGAATTAAATGAAGACACTTTAGGAACTTACCATTTTTTACAATAAAGAGAAAAAACACATATACTAGAGACACGTCCATCATTGTCAGTTTCTGAATTTCACATGAGATATGTAGGATCTCTATTGAACTGTAATGAAATACTGTCATTAAAAACCTCCAGATAGCTCTGTCAATCACCAAAGGAAATCAAATTATCACATCGTTCACCACACCTCAAATAAGAAAACATTCAAACACATCTCACTGACAACACAGACATGCATTTTACAATGACAAGACAACGTGTGCCAGCCATGTCAAAGACACAAATTTTATACAAACTGCATTCTCATTTCACAACTTTAAAAGTCAATTTCGAAGGATTACAGACACTGCAAGCCTATATTTATCTTCAGTGATGCCCACTAAAAATTCTAATCTGCAGGGACTAATCTCTTAGATTGCAGAACAGTAGTCAAACACTCCTCATGAGTACAGACCTTTACCCACTGGGCAATGCTGAGCTCGGAGGCTTGAATGGCCATCCCCAAATTCTCCAGGACAGGGCTACTGCTCCTAACAGCAAACATGTCGGTATTGGGTCTCTCCTGCACACCCAATCTAACCATATCCCTCCTAGAGAGTCAGCAAAATCCAAAGTTTGGAGAAAGGGGTGGGGTCCCCAATGTCTGATTAATTACTTGTCTGGCGACCAAAGGACAAGGAGAAGACAAGACATAACGGAGAGAAGCTTGGTTTACCTGCCGCCTCTTAATCTGTTATCCATCAGCGGAGATAACGCTGGTTATTTTCACTTTCTCTGGTAAACATGACAATGACTGTGTTTGTGCAGGAGCTCGGGATTTATCCTCATCATAGTGGTTTCACTAGGTGAGGGGGGAATCTTTGACGTACATCTGAGAGACCTAGGGCCAGGTACAGCTGACGAACTTACAGGTGTGGAACACTGGCAACCAGACACACAAAAAAATACAACTTGTCTCCAAAATCTGATGCTTATTTTTATGTTGTCTACCTCATGACTTTCACAACAAATTATATACTTTTCTGTGAAAATATGCAACACTACACATCAACTTCAACATTTGTTTATCAGAGGATTTTTGCACTGCTCGTTGGCTTTTTTTTTTTTTTTTTTTTTTTTTTTCAAGAAAAATTTTTCAGGCCTTACTCATTCCCACTGCATATGATTAACCAAATGTTTGTCCATCAGAAGACCTATTCACTACACATCTAGACAGTTACAGATTTCCTGCACAGAAATACATGCATCTTTAAAATCTAATTTATGGCAAAGCCATATGACTCATCAGTTAATTAATTAGATGGGCAAATTGTAATAAAAGACTCTGCAAAGAAAAGGTTAAAACATTTCCTAAAGAGTACCCCTATTTCAATTATTAGCCAAATTACGTCTAAAAGAAATAAAAATATGTAACATCATAGATAACTTTTTCACCTCGGGGAATATATATACGTTTAGGTCAAGAAGGAGCATTTTTTAAAACGTATCAAACTCTGATTGATGTATTGATCGTTAATATTGAACCAGGAAGCAACTGAAAATCCCCCAAATCCTGTGTTATCGCTGACAGACACGGCCTCTATCACCCCTCCACTACAATGTGTTATTATGATTGGCTTTGACAGCATTTCTGGTCCCTTATATCATTACCTCCAACAGTTCTTTTCCTGTTGTAATTCTCCTTATCAAGAAGAAAAAAAAAACCAAAAACCTAAGTGGTCCCCTAAATGACTTCTCAAGATCATACAGCCAAGAAAATAAAAAGACCTGTCCTAATTCTCTGCCTGCTAGGACCATACCCTCAACTGTCACGTCATTTTACGATATAATAAAAAAAGTCTCAGATAGGCTGAGTGCATGGGAACAGAAATAACAAAATATAGACAGCAAATCATGACCTTCTGATTAAAAAAATCTTAATAGTATTACCTTTAATTACAAGAAAATTAATAAAAAGCTGAAATCCAATAAATAAATCCTCATATTGATTGAAGGTTGGGGAGGCAATGTTACTTAATGAAGCCAGGTGCTTGTTGAGATGTTGCAGAGATTAGCGGTGTGTTCGATATGCTACCTAACAGCCACACCTCGATTGTTTGTCCATCTTATCTAATGATCCACATAGCTGAATTCCGGATTCCTCCCAGTGCCAACTTCCGAGCAAACAGACCCTACTTCCCAGTTATCTCAGCTTCTTAAATTAAAACTACTGGTCCGACCTTGTCAATCTCTTTCTCATTTATATGTGTGCTAATTTTCCTAGCCAAACACTGTATCACAAAAAGAGAAAAAAATGAATATGTTATCATTTTTTTTTATAGTCTCATTTAAGATGTTTCAGTGCCCTGCTACTTCAATGACTGATTCTCTTCTTCTGCCACGTTTAAAAATGGTTATTTAAGTGGGAAACAAACATCAAAAGATTTTCTTTTTAAAAGTGTGTTTAGTTTTAGTGAGATGATATTCTAGAAAATATCTAATTATAAACAAGAAAAAAATTACGACACATACCATGTGAAGAGTTCAATATTTTCAAAATTAAATTACCTATACATTATTTTCCTATGAGCAATTAATTCTGAGTAATGTTTCTAATATACTGTAAATGACAATGGGCGATCAAAAAGGCTCGCTTGTTTAGTAGTTACAAAGGGCCATGATAGCACAGCTTTCCCTATCGGTAATTCATATATGCATGTTTAAAAGGAAAATATTGAAAACTAATGAAAAATTTATACTTCATATGGAACTCGAAAACTTTGGTTAAAATGGCGTCAATTTGAATGCAAGCGCGAGGACATGTATTTCATCATTTTGAATCACATCTACCCAATGTCACATAATTTTGAGATTGTTACATAAAATTCATAAACGCATGTGCACTATATTTTCTCAATCATCCTAATCACTTCTCAATTGTACCAGATCTCCTATGTTTGTAGATTTGCTAAACACTGATGCTCAATATGATGTCACAATGTACTTTTGCATTATATTTTCCATGTTCAATGAATAGGCAGACCAACTGTCTGAAGTCATGCAACAAGATGTTAAGATGGACAACAGTCCACACACATTCCAGATAACTCTGGAACTTTTTTTATCCTGTCATGTATACAAATACTAAAACTAATGATGTTTGCCTTGCCCTCAAACACGTCCTCAAACACGTCCATGCTGTAAGACATATTGTTTTCTTATAGAATAGGTGGGCCAACATATCGATTATCGATACACCAGAATATACTATATATATATATATATATATATAATTTATGTAATTTAATACATGAATGACATGTCAAAATGATTGATTGATTGATTATTTGTTGTTTTCCGCCACATTCAATAATTTTTCACTTATCTGGTGGCATCCAGTATTTTATTGGTGGAGGAGAGAACCCAGATACAATGTACCCAGGAAGAGACCACCAACCTTACAAAAGTAAACTGGCAAACTTTCTCACATATATCGGCGCAAGCAAGATTCGAACTTGCACTGACTAGAGGTGAGAGGCCTTGTGATTAATTGGAAAATGAAAGTACAAAAACAAGACATATTACGATTGGTGGATTGAATGTCGATAATCCAATCAGAATCCTCCTAGTTTAGTGCTGTTGGTGTGTGCATGGAAATGGCTACCGGTACAGAAAATGATCAACATGTGCCAGATAATGAGAATGCAATGTGCACATTTAAATCATGGATTTGGGAACATTATCAATATCAAAGCAAAAGTGATTTGATTTTTTAAAAAATCATATTTTGTTGATTTCTTTTCAAAATGGCAAATACATTCAATCATTTTCTAACAACATTAGGATTTATTATAATATCATAATACATGTTGTCATATTGATGTATTGAGATTAGTATCATATCATAAAGTATTGTTCCACCCAATGTATGTCAAAAATAATCTATTCTTTAAAAAAAACCCACCATTTTCTTCTGAGAGATTTTCATGGTGTTAAACCCCTTTTCATACTGACAATTGCTAGAAACCTATGGGCCTGAGACACCTTTTACTTGCTTTGAGCTTTCATAAGTTTTGAGACATTATCTAGACATTTGTACAATTCTTAGGAAACAAATATCATATGGACCTGGAGAGGTAAAAAAAATATGATATAGAGGTTTGGAAAGTCAAAAACTGCTCAGCCAATCACACAACAGACTGCACTGCTGAACACTTGGACAATCAAACAGCAGACTGCAATGCTGAAATGCTGTCAATCAAACAGCAGACTGCAATACTCAACTCCTTGTTATGTCAAAAATGAAGACATTTGTTTTCAGGTGAGCTAAATTGTTTCTTCATGTAAATTTTCTACATGTATTCTTGTATCTCAAAGGATTGCAAGGACTACTCTACATAGTACTTAAGACACACCTATCAACCTAGAGGGGGTTACACAACACAAATTCCTTTCAAGAAAAAATGAACACTTTATCACATCTGCATAGACTTGACCCAATTAACAGCGAAAGTTCCAAATACAAATGATCTTTCCTTTTCCAGTTAATACATTCAAAATCCTCTAGGATATAGCCAATTACATGCAAATATGGTATTTAATCATAGAGTTTTAATAAAACATTCAGCATAGTTTGAATGCTAAACTTCAATAAGGGCTGAGAATTAAACATCCCTGTTTGGTTTTGCTTGATTTATCTTATAGATGGTGTGTCTGTATGCATACATACAGGTTTTTGATGGCTTTCAGCATGACCATCCCACACATTTCCTACGCGTAAATCAACTAAATCTCTTATAATACCCTGACGGATGTAAAGCCTCCATAGCTTAATATATAAGACCAAATATTCCCTGCCAACCTCAAGCAGTAATTTAGATTTGATGCAAATTTTGCATTTAAGTTCAATGTTCCTTAAGCCTGTAAATTTAATTCTTCTGATCAACTCTGTTAATCTCCAGATGATTAAGGTCTTTGAGTTCAACCATAACCTGCCACCAAAACGGAAATTAACGTTTTGTATTTCCAAATTCTTCTTCGGTTTGTTCCTCTTACATAAACATGCATACACACTGAATATCATGGAAAGAAAAAAAAAAATCTTTAAATCTTTACTTCTTTGAAAAAACACTTCATATTTTTGTCCCAGGAACTAAAGTCTAAAGGTGACAACTTTTAATATACAAGCACAAAGTCTGAGCCAATTCTCATCACCAAGTCACTCTAGTTCTAGTATACATGCTATAAATGTGGAAACCAAATAGTGTCTACAGGAATATTATCTTAATACACAAGCAAAAGTTACACAAGCCATATTGATCGATGTTAATGCTGACCCCACACGTACTTTGTTTGGACATAGATCAGGGATTGCTGAGGAAATAATCTTTCTTGCACGTCTTCTACTCTGTTCCTTTCTCAAACATGCGTGTTATGGGTACCTGTAATGATGAACATTAGTCTAATAAATGCTTAGTTACAGACATAATCTGTCCTACTTAAGACTCGAACCACTAATAAACCAAAAATCAATACCACCACTGTTTCTTAAATAACCGGTGCACTCCCTTCCCTACACACGCGACTGCTGCAATTATTCAGTCCATTCCAACTTAGGGTCCCAAATTCTGGATGGATTTACCGTCCAAGGCATAAATGTCATTTCTTATGCTTTTCATTGTTTATCGCTTAATCATTAATACAAATAAAAGTAATTTTTGTGCGAATGCATCTTACCATTTGTGAGAGGCACCTTTATGTTGTGTGTAAACAGCTCAATCTGTGTCATTTGATATATTGTAACTATATGAATACATGCAAATGTATAAATGATGATATTTTTCTTTACTTTAGCACTAAAATTGTACTGTGGAAAGGTTTTCCTCCCAGAGTAACACAGTTCATGTTCAGCATAAGCAAAGCAGGGATGAATATTCCGAGCTGCTTTGGCTGGTAAACTGATCCTAAGGTGGGGTACTAACTTAAGACAGTTTTTCATCCTACTCCAAGCTGTTATTATCACACAAAACATAGTACATTTCACTAAAATGTAATGTAAATTTCACTGCATTCTTACAGGTTACTTGCAGAAAATTTAACTCGTTATAAAAACAACAAAAAAGCCCATGGTTAAATCTCGAAGTTTACTAACCACAGCTTTGTGTATTAGGACAATAGAAATACAAACACACCCAATCTATAATCCTAGACTGTATACAAATATAATGTAATTTTCATCTTCCAGTTGTCTCACCACAACCAGTGACCAACATGCCTAGAAAATAGTGTACACTTGGCAAATTTTTCCACCAATTTTTAAACATGCTTGTTTAAATAAATGTGAACAGAATGACACATGCAGCCAAGTGTCCTATTCTGTTTCTTTTTTAAAGTAGGTATACAAGCATGGTATTTATTTATTCTGTTATTATGCCTTATCTTCAGTCTGTTGACTGTTTGCCCTGTTTGAAAGTGTTTATCAGAAACACTTGGAAAGTTTACAATACCAAGTGAACCAAAAAGTTTCCAGAAGATAATGAGGCTTTGCTGAAACTGCAGATCTGTCTAGTAAGTCTATTGTAATTTAAAATAAGAGCCTCTTTTAAATTTCTGTATCTGTGATACATATAACAAGACAAGAGTGACACACTTAAATTTATCATTTGGAACAATGTACAACAACAAAAAAATATAAAAAAATAAGAGAGGGCTTAATTATATAGAGTCATACATACAAGCGTGCTTGTATTCAGGTGAAAAAGAGAGACTCGTATCAACAAGCCAAAGAGAGACTCACATCCAAAAGTCAAAGAGAGACTAATAACCAAGCACCAAATAGATTGATTGATTATTTATTGCTTTCCGCCACACTCAACAATTTTTCAGTTATCTGGTGGCGTCCAGTTTTTGTTGGTGGAGTGGAGAACCCAGATACAATGTACTTGGAAAGAGACCACTGACCTTCTGCAAGTAAACTGGCAAACTTGCTCACATAACACTGCGGCCGAGATTAAAACACGCGCCGACAGAGGTGAGAGGCTTTGTGATTTTGAGCCCAATGCTCTAACCACTCGGCCACGGAGGCCCCAGCACCAAATAGAGACTAATATCCAAATATTGAAGAGTGACTAATATCCAAATGCTACAGAAAGACTGATATCCAAGTACCAGAGAAAGACTAATATTCAAATGCCAAAGGGATACTAATATTAAAGAATCAAAGCCAGGCTTGTATTCAGATGACAAAGCTAGTCTGTTACCCACATTTTAAAGCAAGCCCCTATCCAGATGCCAAAGTGAGACTCAAGACAAATGTTAAAGCAAGACTCATGTCCTGATGTCAAAACAAGACTCGTATCCAGATACCAAAGCAAGACTCATATATCAGATACTACAGCAAAACTTGTATCCAAAGACAGACTTTGGACTCATTCAGGTGCAATTCTGAAAAAACAGGGTTCCCCTTACCATGCCAGTGTCAACTCAACACAGAAAAGATATATACAGCCTGTGTCTATCGGTTTTGATGCCACTACCTATTTCAAAACTTCAAGTGATATGGCCAGACTTCTACTGCATTTCGCACCCTCTACTCCACAGAAGAGGGAACTCACTGAATTTTGATATTTCTACACAGCAGAGCAAGAGAACAACAGAGATATCTCACTACTGGAATTTTGATATTTCTACACAGCAGAGCGAGAGAACAATAGAGATATCTCACTACTGGAATTTTGATATTTCTACACAGCAGAGTGAGAGAACAATAGAGATATCTCACTACTTGGATTTGACATTTCTACACAGCAGAGTGAGAGAACAATAAAGATATCTCACTACTTGGATTTTGACATTTCTACACAACAGAGTGAGAGAACAATAGAGATATCTCACTACTTGGATTTTGACATTTCTACACAACAGAGTGAGAGAACAATAGAGATATCTCACTACTTGGATTTTGATATTTCTACACAGCACAGAGAGAGAAAGAACAATAGAGATATCTCACTACTTGAATTTTGATATTTCTACACAGCAGAGTGAGAGAACAATAGAGATATCTCACTACTGGAATTTTGATATTTCTACACAGCAGAGAGAAAATCAAATCATTTTAGAGGGTTAAATCAGACCTTTATCATATATAGCCCTTTGAATGTAGTCATGTCATTGCTGACATGTTTAAAGATTTGCCCTTTTATGTAATTGCAACTTTTACATAATCTAACCATATAATAAACTGATTAAAACTTACTTTGCTAAATAAAGGAATGATGCAATAAGTCACTACTTTCCACATGGGCTAAAAAAACTACCCTTTACTAATTAAGGAATTTCCTTCTTTCTTTGTAAACCATGAATTGATAGTTATGATGAAGAATGCTTAGTAGTGGTTTTATTCTCCATCTTTTTTAAAAGTATTATCTCAACTTTGCAATACTTAAGATCAAAGGCCCGAAGGACCACAAGGGCATCGATGTTAAGTCTTTCAACAGTTTTTTTTAAGATATGAAAATGCAGACAAACAGCCAATTATTCATAATACTGTGAAGTAAGACATTTTGAATTAGCAGCTATGATGCAGTCATGCCTTTTTTCTTCATTGTAACAGATCAGCAATTATCATTACTGCATCAGTTGTCATGCACCAGATAATATCAGAATATGAAAAAATTACGACATGACAACTTTGTTCAATTAGTACTGAATGTACGAGTGTAATAAGTTTTCCTGTAGTTCATCTTAGTTCGATGAGAAATAATCATTGGTTTCAAATTTTCCTTCCGCATTTGGCAAACTGCAATCAAAGCCCATATTTCTATCACCACACAAACAAAAACGAATGTACAAGAAAACAAAATCTTTTTATTAAGAATTAGTAGTTTAATAGCATATTTAATAAAATTCAATAATTGGTTTCCAAATAGTTTTAATCTTTAAAATAACATAGAAAATGTAACACACATTTGAGTACAAAGGTGGTTTGGTTTTATTTGACTATGCAAAATCGATCGAAAACCTGAACATTTAGGGATGGGGGTTAAAGTCCACCATTCAGTATCTTAATAGAATATCTAAATGACTTTGAACACATGTACATGTACTCTACAGGGTTAAATCACTACGATTTACGTCCCACAATTATACAATAAGCTGACAAACATGTAATGGTGCTGGAAATTTTTGGTTGAAATTTATTAAAATTATTTTCTAAGAGTTGTTGACTCCCTTGGTTATCACGGCACGACTTGCTGAATGCCACACAACTTTTATGGCAGTCTTTGCGGGCATCGTGGCCTGTCCTCCATTTTCAGAAACGTCATGAATGGTGTTTATCTATAAAGAAATGGTAACAAAAGATCATTTACCATTACACAGACAGTGTGAAAACATCAAATATGAACCATCTACCTAATAACATGCAAATAAATTGACCCAAGAAAATACAGCAAAATTTTGAATCTTAAAAATAAAGGCAGGGAAAATGATATAGTTTGAACAGTACAACTCAAGTACTCCTCAACAGTTAATTAGATTCTTGTCAATGTTCGAGTAAACATGATCCAAGACGTGTCCTAGTTTGTAGTAACAGTATTGATAAGTTGATCCAGTGAATAATTTGACTTCATGAAGTAGGAAGGCAACATTTAGATTTGGTTACAATCTTCATCAAAATTTACCACAATTATATGTATTTTTTTTTTTTTCAAATCAAACTGACTTTCCATAAATAAAATCTTTAATATCATAATTGATGCAACTTTAGGTGGGAAATAGTCACAAAACAAACAGTTATGTGTACATTGGGGCACAGTCAGTGAGCACTAGTACACACATGCTTTCACTACAGCTGATATCATTTCACGATAGTTCCAACCCGCATAATTCAAATAGGTATGGTCAGTTACTGCATATCATTTATAAAGAAAATACTATAAACTAACGCTTCAGTACCGCAAGATACACAACGACATTAAGAAGTGACGGTTTTTATTTTGGGATTTCCACACCTAAACAATAAGCAATGCATCGTTAATCGTAGTGACAGAGAGAAGTTTAATATTTGAAGAGAACGGCAGTGTCACCACAGTGCTTGAACCATCTGAAGTTAAAATATATCCAGCTGAGATTAGACCAAGTCCGAGGCATTTGTTTACAAACAAATCCAGAATACAAGTAAAGTTTTAAGCTGATTCATTTAGAATCAATACAACATACTGTGCACTAATATACAATAATAATCAATATGTATAAGTTTTATATGAATATGAAAACCACATACTGTGAATGCTTTCCTTGACAAACAGCCTCCGAATCTTCTTTTCTCCTGTCACTGAAGTCAGTTATTTTTCAGATGATCACGTGATGTTAAATAGCACATAACACCAAAAAAAATATTTGTCGGAGAATTCACAATGTACACTTTTTCAGAATTTTCTCATAGAAAATATATTTCGCCCATTAATATAACATGACACATGTATTTGAATGCTTATTTGAAAGTACAAACTTTGCAAATTACCAAACCATTAAATTATTGGTATGCAATCATTTCCATATAGACATCTGCAATTCGCAAACAAATTTATATTTGAAAACGTAAGGGCCTTTTACATCATAGACTTAGCACCATCATTCCATGACAAAGAAAGAAACATTGACAATAAATGGTCGTTTTATTTTGGTAATATTCAATTTTTTTTTCTTCAAAGCATACCTGCTGTACAAGAGAATACCAATTTGTTTCAAGAATTTAAAATTTGATGATGCAGAGGCAAAATTGAGCAAGCTCGACACCTTAAAAAATAATAAAAAAATTTAATGAATCCAAGGACCATAACTCCTGTAGAGTTTATTCGATCAACTTTGACAAAATGTGAACTGCTATACAGCAAATTTCATATTAGAGGAACACAATGCCTCTGGACACTGCCACAAAGCATTGTGGCAAATTTTACCTTGACCTTAATGAATAACCTTGATCAGATATACAACAATGACTCCGACTATCACCAAATATGAAGTTTCCATCTTGTAAAGTTCAAATGTTAAGGTTAAAGTTACAGACTGACACACAAACAAAAATGATACCCCCCCCTCCCCAAATCTTTGTTCACATTTGATCACAGGGGAATGAAAAACATGGAAAACAAAGTGGACCAACCTGACTGACAGACATAAGTACAGACAGAACGGAAGTCAATTAAGGATAGACAAGCACTAATTACAATAAGCATGTTATGTTCTGTCAAAAACTTGATTTTCTACTTTTGCGTATAAACAACAGAATCTGCAAAGATGCTGAAAAAGTATTGTAAAGGTATCCATTCCTTGTATTTGGCACAAATTTCGGACAGAAATTAATCTCAGAGAATTTTTTAACAGGAACGTAATGTAATGTTAATCAGTTTTACTGCTTTTTAGGGGAGGCAACTCTTCCCTTCAATGACAATTTGGAAATATCAGTATTACAGGTCCCATTTACTACAATTTGAAGAACGAGGAAAAATTCCTTGACAAATAATATTTTCATGTCACTGCCCAACCTATCTCTGTATACCTGTCTATATACTGTGGAATCATTACTGTTTGTGAGGGCTCAATGTTCGTGGATTTCGTGGATACTTTTAACCAAGGAATTTACGTCCCCCACAAACCAGTTATTCTGTGCAACAGCTTCTACAGTATAATACTGTATATTTTCAAAATGACGTTATTGTTCAAAATTCTATCCCCACGAACTAGTAACTATTGGCTACCCATGAACATTAGCCCCCCACGAACATTACTGATACCACAGTATACAGTTTCTTCAGTACTGCCTATCCAATAGTAGTGTATATCACATCAAAGCCAAATTCTTATTTTTTTTTTCCTCGTGTAACTTGACCTTTTCTTATCATCTCATATCTCGTAAAACTATGTAATAGGTACTGACCAGGCCAATCTATTTCCTTGTGGTGAACTCCCAACCAACAGAAAAAAAAACGAGCATAAATTAAAAGTGATACTGACCTTAGCTTAATACCTAGAACTAATGCCTCGAGATCATACTGTGTTAAAATCGTATAGATATCCCTGAATTCATTTTAAAGCACTTTTGTCATTTGTTGTACTATCTAAAATTAAGAGACGTCCACTGTGCTTCACATGTGATACATACCATCAAATATAAAAAGAGATTAAAAACAAAGATTAAAGGATTAAACAGTGGTCATTTTTTTTCAATATGGCCCTTATCCTATTTAGCTCTTTATAGGTAATGTTAATAGAACTGTATGTAAAAGCCAGTCTCAGGTGTCTATAATGTGCAGAGGACTTAACATTTATTATATTCCTACACACACTGTGTATGTTAGATTTGTTTGTTTGTTTTACGTCCCGTCGAGAATTTTTCACTCATATTGAGACGTCACCAGCTGTAGGTGAAGTACCACAGATTTACACCTATGCTTAGCGCTCAGGGCCGTAGCAGTAAGGGTTCTTTAACGTGCCAACGCCTACCATGACACGGGACCTCCGTTTTTAAGGTCATATCCGAAAGACCCGTGATTCTCACTTCTAAATGCCGAGCTTTTGGCGAAGGAGCAATCACTACCTATTTTTCATTTTAGGTTTGACGCGGCAATGGCACGAGCGGGGCTCGAACTCACGACCTGCCGGTTACGAAGCGAACGCTCTAACCACTGAGCTACCACAACCAGTATGTTAGATGTAGGTATTATTATACACACTCCTACACACACTGTGTATGTTATATGTAGATATTATACACACTCCTACACACACTGTGTATGTTATATGTAGATATTATATACACTCCTACACACACTGTGTATGTTATATGTAGATATTATACACACTCCTACACACTGTGTATGTTATATGTAGATATTATATACACTCCTACACACTGTGTATGTTATATGTAGATATTATATACACTCCTACACACTGTGTATGTTATATGTAGATATTATATACACTCCTACACACTGTGCATGTTATATGTAGATATTATACACACTCCTACACACACTGTGTATGTTATATGTAGATATTATACACACTCCTACACACTGTGCATGTTATATGTAGATATTATACACACTCCTACACACACTGTGTATGTTATATGTAGATATTATACACACTCCTACACACGCTGTGTATTTTGATACTGTGTATATTATATGTAGACATCATACACTTGTAGCTGACAGATGGATTCAATCACTAGTGACCAGTTAGAGATGCTGGGGGCCCGGGTTCAAATCCCAGTCTGGTCCATAACATTTTCTCCCTTTCTGTTACATCAGAACAGTACAGGTGCTTGAACTACTCATACAATACATGTATGATGTATATACTCCTACAGACACAGCTTGATACAGCTTGTAGATATTCTATACTCCGGAATTTTGTGAGTACTGTACAAGGAGATAGCACTTATACTGTTAAATGATTAGCACTGATCGCCAATTTTTCAAAACTCATAGTTCACATTCAATATGCAATGACTGCAACAAAGTGCACTGCAGTATGCAAAGTCCGGGTTTTTTTTGGTTTTTGTTTTTTGGTTTTTTTTTATTTTTATCTTATAAATTAATCAATTGCTTTCACAACAGCTAACAGCATGAATGTGATATTTTATCAACGAGTTTCTTCGCTATGCAGGAATATCACTAAACTTTGGGGTCAACATGGTGGGAACACTCGACCTGTGATGATCTAGAACAGTTTACATGCTGAATAAAAACTAGCAAGCAATCTAGAGAGAACAGATACATACAGTGTGTAACCATTTTCTGCAAGCGACATCACGACACAAAGAACCCGCTACCGAATGATCGAGCCTCCATTATAGTCGTGATTGAGGCGGTGTGTGAAAAGAACAGCTGACATGATGCGATCGAGATCTAGGATGATGATCGCTTTTATTTACAGTTTCGAGTTACAATCTTGATTTACAGTTTTCTTTGTTTTTATACACGTATCTTCTACAAATAAATATCACACCTAAACAGAAATTATCTAGATACCTGGTTTCGTGTTTCCTCACTAAATCACTCTCACTGTCCGTCCGCCATGTTCCCCGTCATTCTTCGATATTCAGCCACACCCACACACGCCAAGATGGGCGTGTCTCGAAGTCAGGTCACATCACATCACATCTCCACTTGGTCATAGATTACTAGTACAAACCTTGCAGATAGTTAAGGGTGATATGATGCAAAAAGAGACTTCATGAATGTTCAGATCTATTTAGATCTAGTACATTCTAAGATTCTTATTGATTAAAGTTCTCAAACGCACGATAACTACAAAGAAAAACAACTCTGTCTTTCTTTTACTCTAGTTTGTCCAAATTAAAAATAAAGTTATCTTTCTTTGAGTAACAAACACGTGTGTGCATAGACAGTGCCACACGTTAGCTTTAGTAAATTTTCATTTTACAATATTTTTATTTTAGGTTATAATTATGGAAATTAATTTCTATACTTTAGCTTTTATTATTATTTTTATTATTCAGGGAATAAAAGTAATTTCTGTTTATCTTATACGATACAAAGTGAGTTGGGACAGTTTATCATTTATAAACCACGAAGTGTAAAACCGGGGAGGCGGGGCTGGTAACAGGATAATGTTTTAAAAATAAATCTATTATTTTTCCTCAGAACGGTTTGTCATTTGCTTTTATCCGATAATATATTTTTTCCCTTTTATTTTATTCACGGTTGATGCAATTCAATATCTACGTACGGGAATTCTCATGTTTTTCTTGAGGAACACAAAGCTTGCAATGTATACAGTGGAATCTTTCAGATGGTGTGCTCAGCATTCGTTTTAACCAAATTATGGCGCTCGGTGAATAAAGATGACGTAGGTCGGAAATGTTTGACGTTCCTAGCATTGTTTGCGACGTTGAAAGGGATTGATTGTATATTGTTTAACGTCCCTCTCGAAAATTTTTCACTCATATGGAGACGCCCCATTGCTGGTAAAGGGCAGCAAAATTTAGGCCGATGCTGGGCGCTTACGGCCTTTGAGCAGAGAAGGATCTTTATCGTACCAATTCGATTTTATTATATCGGTAGAAGGCCAATCTCTAAAGCTTAGAAAAGGTGTGAAACGATTACAAAAATAGAAATTGGTATGAGATAGACAGGGGATCCACACATTACACATTTCGGAAAATTATCGCCCCCCCCCCCCCTTAAAAATGAATAAATAAAAAAAAAAAAACAACAACAACAACCCAAAACAAAAATCAGAAAGCATTTTTTTTGGTTTTCTTTTTTAATATTATCGGTACATGTAAAATTAATCGCCGCGAACTATTTTATCTCTGGTTACAAGCGAAATAAAGTCGTCGGGAATAAAATTTGGTTTACTGTCGATAGTAGGAAAAAATCAGGACATGACATCCAGAAATTCAGAGACCTGAGAGCGAAAGTCAGGGACAACTTTGACGAGGTCATTGGGAGTACATTGAGGAAATCTTCAGTATCCCGGTGGAGAAAACACCGACACTCGCATATGTTACCTCTGGTGATGACCCATTAGAATTCCAGTATCACGTGTGTTATTTGTTGTCTACGTGGTGTTTGGCGTGTTTTGGAGTCTCTCGATTTTAAATGTATCGTTTATTTTAAAATTAAATTAATGATGACTTGATTAAAGAAATGCAATTCTATTTAGTAGATTGTTTCCTTTATTATTTTTGTCTGTGATTTTATTTCATGCGTGTCCATTGTTTAATTTGTGTTGTTTCTGTTGAATTTGATGCGACCATGGAACGAACAGGGCTCGAACTCACGACCTCTCGATTACCGAAGCAAATGCTATACCACTGAGCTACCGACCAAAAGGACATTCTGAATTCATCGCAACATAGTCTTTGCAAAAGACATCAATAAAAGTCACGGACGACATCACGAAGAACGTGTACGAGGAGAGATAAACTGATAATGTTATTCAAAGCATTTAATAGAGTGAGTCATAGCCTGCTAGTTCAAGAGACTTGTGGATTAAAGACTTACTAAACAACAAAAGCCAAACAGCTGTGGTAAAAGGTGCAACACCAGAAGCTTAGAACTGGGTCCCGTCATCTGGTCTGGTATATTTCTGTTTTATATTAGTGATATGCCAAAGCGAATTCGATCAATAGTAGGTTTTTTTAGGACGTTAAAATCACCTTTCTACAGCATCCAATTGAAGACGACATATCACTTCAAGCTAATTAAGATTAAGGTGGGGGGAAAAAACCACAAGGATGATGAACTTTCACCCTGAAAAATGTAACATTCTCACCATCATCAGAGAGCGTCACGTACGCCAAGCTACTCTTAATCAGCAAAGTATCTTGGTATCTCTGTCACATCTGAACTAAAATGAAAGATGCGTATTTCAAACATATGTAGAAAAGCAAATAACACCGTTGGCTTTATATCGGTCGCTGTAGTCCAATGGTAAAGCATTCGCTTCGTAACTGGGAGGGCCCCATGGGGATCCGGGTTAGAATAGATCCTCAGTACCCCTTGCTTGTCGTAGGAGGCGACTAAATGGGGCGGTCCTTCGGATGAGACCGCAAAAACCGAGGCCCCGTGTCACAGCAGGTGTGGCACGTTAAAGATCCCTCTCTGCTCAAAGGCCATAAGCGCCGAGCATAGACCTAAATTTTTCAGTCCTTCATCGGCAATGGTGACGTCTCCATATGAGTGAAAAATTCTCGAGCGGGACGTTAAACAGTATATAATCAATCAATCAATCGTAACCGGGAGGTTTTGAGTTCGAGTCCCGCTCGTGCCAGTGGCGGAAAACATAGGTAGTGATTGCTCCTTCTCCAAACGCTCGGCATTTAGAAGTGAGAATCACGGGTCTTTCGGATACATCCATTAAATATGGATATCCCGTGTCGCAGCAGGCAGAACCCTCACTGTTACGATTCTAAGCGCTAAGCATAGGTCTAAATTTGTCGTACATCACTTTCAATTGGTGACGCCTCAGTATTGGTGAAAAATTCTCGACAGGACGAAAAAAAAAGAACAACTAATGGCTTTACCAAGAGTAATATCCTCGTCGGTAACCCAAAGAAACAGCATACAGGTTTGGCCCATATTAGAACATGAAATTTCATGGGATTTGAATCAACGAGGAATTCTAGGAATGGGTTTATCTACCCCCACCCCACCCCCACCCTCCGATGCGAAACTCGGACGCAGTTTACCAAAGACTGAGCAGAGGTATAAATGTCAATCAGGTGTTGGCTAGAATATTTGGAATGAAAAGAAATATTACAGAACTTGAGATTAATTGTCAGGAAGAAAAGCAACTGTCTAGATATGGTTGAGGAATTATCATCATGGTAGAGGTATGTTTGAAATGAAGGGTGCAATTCACTGCAGGTTGCTATGTGTTTTAAAAATGTTCGAACATAACCTATAAAAGTAACGGACCTTATATAATTTTGTAGTTTATTATTAACATTTGGAATGAACTTTCGAATGTTGGCGGTCGTTTGCAAGCGCGGATCTAGAAGGGGGGGGGGGGGTCTGGACCTCCTCCCCCCTCTGGAATTTCCAACTGAAAGAAAATATAGTCATCTTTCACCCTAGCATCGCGTTTAATGTTGCTTCATCAACTTTCTCGATCGACTTTATTCGCTCACTGAGAACAATTTCAAATTTCAAGATTATAATACAATATGAAAATTACCGTACCGCAATTTTGGGTGCAGATTTCGCATAGTCCACTATGTGTAAAAATGTAGAATTCCGGAGGCTTCACCCTGGAACCAGGTCCCAGATCCCCGGCCTTTTGGACTCCCCACCCCCCCCCCCCCCCGATGAAAAAAAGCTGGATCCGCGCCTGGTTTGTCTATAATTAATATATTTAATCAGTGAGAAGACCAAAGTCTTTTTAAGGGAGGGGGATAAATTGGTACTCTTTTCCTAGCTATAGAGAGGGTACAAAGGAGGGCAGTCCGACAAGAACCATTATACAGGTACAGCGATACAAATCAGCTTACAGAAGGGGTGGGGGGGCTCGATTATGTCTCTTTTACAAAGAACACGGTACGTTATTGCCCAAAATATGCAGTGTTCCTAAACTCCACAAAACTTAACTGGATTAAAAGCTTAGGATCTGATCAGTTCAATGCTATATAATTTATTTATGTATATTTAAAGTAACAATTAAAAATTATACGCTGAAAACTTATATACAAAGCGTCATTCTTTTGTTCCAACCCGATGTCATCGTACGTACGGGAATAGCGATGCATTCGCAATTGTTCATTAAATGTAAAATAAATTTACTACATTTATCATATATTTAGCGCTAAGTTTAGTCCTTTTAAGAAAATAACACGAAATGGATCAAAAAAATTAAATGGATAAATCCACGAAAATGATTTATATAAATCTGATAAAGAAGATTTTGTTGAAAGACATGGTTAAAGAGTGCACTTATTTTAGGTTAAGGGTGACGTTTTTCTGCACATGTTGAACTACTGGAAAGTTGAAAAATAACTACTATAAATTATACCTACGAGTATTAATAAATTCTCTTTAAAGAAGTGGTCAGACATAACCTATATCCTGAAAATTATCAGATAATCATTCAATCAATGTTTTGTAATAAGATCAGAAGAAGAAAAAAAAAGGGGGGGGGGGTAAAATTGTATAAAAATAAAAACTGTTAACAGTTGATTTTGTATGCATGACATTTATGCGAGTTATCGTTCTTGTGCTCGGTTTTCAACGTGAAAAAAAGTTCCCCGCATCGAGCTTTAAAACTTAATTTTATTAAGCTTTTATAAGATATTTAAAACATGCTTAATCAGAAAATCATATTGGTTTTGATGTATATACCCTACATTTTTGTAGGTCTTTTTACCTGTAGGTCTTCCGTAGGGCTTTAATTACCTGTAGGCTTTCCGTAGGTCTTTAATTACCTGTAGGTCTTTAATTACCTGTAGGTCTTTAATTACCGGTAGGTCTTTAATTACCTGTAGGTAGGTCTTTAATTACCTGTAGGTCTTTAATTACCTGTAGGCCTTCCGTAGGTCTATACATTGAAAAAACAACGCCTGTTGAAATCCTATTTGACGTATTCTTCCTCCATTATAGTGCAGACCTCCTTTGAACATCATCACACTTTCATGTACATACATGTAATGTTATTTTTGGGATATGCATCGTGCTTTAATATATAATAGTAACTGTTGTAGCTTTCATACTTAAAACAGGATTGTACCGCGGATTTTTTTCTTTCATTAATATTCCTAATTAGGATTTCATCACGCAGTACAGTCTCATCTCCGCAAGCCAAGTGTCTAATTCACTCATCTGATACATGTAGTAAACGAATCGAACACTTGGATTGCGATGTTGAAACCAATGTCGCCCAGTACATGAATTTATTGAATTAATATGTCCACCTAGAAGAACTGGTTTATTTTTATACGAAAACATGCCTTCACTGATTTATATATATAGATAGATAGATAGATAGATTGATTGATTGGTTGTTTTCCGTTACCTGGTGGCGTCCAGTTTTTGTAGGTGGAGGAGAGAACCCAGATACAATGTACCTGGGAAGAGACCACCGACCTTCCGAAAGTAAACTTGCAAACTTCTCACATATATCGGCGTGAGTGGGATTTGAACCCGCACCGACCAGAGGTGAGAGGCCTTGTGATTTTGAGCGCAATGCTTTAACCACTCGGCCATGGAGGCCCCCTAGATATGTATATAGAAAGATATATATATATATATATATATAGATAGATAGATAGATAGATAGATAGATATTGCCTATGAGTTATACACGTACTTCTCTTAACAAAAAACAAAACAAAACAAAAAACTATCGCGGTTTTTAACGTAGAACTTTTTTCATGTTGATAATTATCAGGGAATACTACCAAGAATTAAGATACAATTTCTAATGTAGATTTATATCATACATTCATATCGTGTGATCAGTCACCCAAAACACCACTTTGTTAAACACCACACTGATGTGTTCCTTTATT
Source organism: Ostrea denselamellosa (assembly GCA_024699665.1). Taxonomy (NCBI): domain Eukaryota; kingdom Metazoa; phylum Mollusca; class Bivalvia; order Ostreida; family Ostreidae; genus Ostrea; species Ostrea denselamellosa. The sequence goes on from JAMZEH010000023.1 coordinate 24,204,752, forward strand.
AGCCGATTTGTTTTTTGGATTCTTATAAACCTATTCAAAGGCTTCTACATGAGACGAAAGAAATGTATCTTGCTGTATCCTTCAAATCTCGACAACGTTTTATTTATTTACAATACTCACTTTCATTCATAAAGAGATTCGATATAGCCCGGTAAATCGAAAAAGAAAAAAAAAAACACCACAGAATCTTCCATGTCTACTTCATATTTGGATGTTTTATTGAACAGTGACGTAAATGGCAAACTATCACTTCAACTTTATAACAAAGGGGATAACTTTTTCTTCGTCAACTTCCCATATTTATGTAGAAATATTCTATTCACCTGCATATGGTGTTTATGTCCTGCGTATGATCAATTTTTAAATCAGGGAAGGCTACTAACAAATATGTTGCTGCTGCAATAGTTTCAACAGTTTCGTTTAAAGTCAGCGTTACGCAATTCTAGGTTATCATAATAATGAAAAATAGAATATAACGTACAAAGAACAATCTCACAATTTCTTTAAAGAATACAAAATTAAGAGTAGGGCAAACATGGACCCCTAGACACACCAGAGGTGGGATCAAGTGTCTGGAAGGAGTAAACATCTTCTGTTGACCGGTCACATTCCCGTGAGCCCTATATCTTGATTAGGTAAACTGAGTAAATCCGTAGTCAAAATCAGTATATAAAGAACGGTCTAAAAATTAGCATGCAATACGTCAGACAGCATTCGACCAAACAACAGGTTGTATTATCTAATGATCTAATTCGCAGATACAACGTGTCATTACGCCGAATGTTGTCTGACGTGTTTCAGTTCAGTTGTTAGGCCATTTTTCACGCAGTATTGCGAGATTGATCACTGTTCGTTATCTTCATCTTTACATACACTACAGTGGCCAACTCTAGCATAGCGCCGATGAAAATCACAGCGAATTATCTTCTACAAAATTGTACATAACCCTATTGCTACGTGTATACCGACAAATCATATCCTTATACAGACAGAACCTACTGATCATGTAATACATCCAGTTAATTCATTTTTAAATTACTTTGTACATATTGATCACTTTTTTTTAAAGAGACACTACAGCTCATTTTTCACATTTTAATCGAGTGCGTTTTAAAACACATATCGATAAAATAATAAAAATAATAGAGATAATGACTACTTTGAACATTAGGAATGCACTAATTTGCTCTCTACTGCGCTTTAAAGATCATCAGGAATTCAATGGTTTCTTCATGCTGATTTTGACATTTTACATCACGTGATTCAGTATGACAACATACGAGTTGTGTAAAAAATTATCTAAATGCCCCTTAAAGGGTCAACACTCGCTAATAGAGTATGGGGTTATTTCCTGCTTCTTATAATTAAGTAATTACAAATCATTATTATAACGGAAAACCTTTCATGTCCCTATTAACCAAACAATGTTAAAAAAAAACACGCCACGTATTTTGATAAAAATGGCACTTACTTTCAAAGCCCTGCTTCTAGCTAGAGGGTCATAGTGATAGGTGTAAATTCTAGTATGTGTATGTGTTGTATCTCGTTCTATTTTAAGACTTTTCTCGCAAAATCTGTCAAAATTCTGGGTTTAGCCATTGTACGCTTCCTCTCACTGGATGTTTACTGTCTGTGCGCATGCATCCAAAGACTGAAAGAGGAAGTCTCAATGTTGTTAAAAAGGGGGCCCTCAAAAACTATTAATTTTTGCATTTAAACGGGAATTTTCAACTTTAAAATTGGGTTATTTTCCCATAAAAACTATAGAGATGACAAAAGTAACTCCTTCCTTGGAAGACCCCAAGTGGTACAGCCCCAAATTGAATGTGGGGATTGATAGTCTAAGGGTACCCTACTAAAACCGGATTCAAGTTTAAGGGACACTTCAAAGATTAAATTATTATCAACATTCATTATAAGCCTATGAGAAGTAAAATTAGGAACGTTCTGGTAAGCCCAATCGCCCGATGGCCTCCCTGATCCCCTGTCCAACATCATAGTCTGCATTGTTCTCTATCCTTGATCAGTTTCGTTTCATTCGATCACCTGATATAAATCTGAAAAGTGACCCCACCGTCGAGAAGCCCTATGTGATACCCCTACAACCACAAACTGTCAACGGGGAATGACAGCCCATAGGGTCCCCTACCTTGCCTCGATACTCGTTTTATGGACTCTTTAAAAAATAAGGAACTATTACTGGTAACCTATATTATGATACATCGTCTTCCGGTATATCATCAGGTGACAGCAGGTAACCTATATTATGATACATCGTCTTCCGGTATATCATCAGGTGACAGCAGGTAACCTATATTATGATACATCGTCTTCCGGTATATCATCAGGTGACAGCAGGTAACCTATATTATGATACATCGTCTTCCGGTATATCATCAGGTAACAGCAGGTAACCTATATTATGATACATCGTCTTCCGGTATATCATCAGGTAACAGCAGGTAACCTATATTATGATACATCGTCTTCCGGTATATCATCAGGTGACAGCAGGTAACCTATATTATGATACATCGTCTTCCGGTATATCATCAGGTAACAGCAGGTAACTTATATTATGATACATCGTCTTCCGGTATATCATCAGGTGACAGCAGGTAACCTATATTATGATACATCGTCTTCCGGTATATCATCAGGTGACAGCAGGTAACCTATATTATGATACATCGTCTTCCGGTATATCATCAGGTGACAGCAGGTAACTTATATTATGATACATCGTCTTCCGGTATATCATCAGGTGACAGCAGGTAACCTATATTATGATACATCGTCTTCCGGTATATCATCAGGTGACAGCAGGTAACCTATATTATGATACATCGTCTTCCGGTATATCATCAGGTGACAGCAGGTAACTTATATTATGATACATCGTCTTCCGGTATATCATCAGGTAACAGCAGGTAACCTATATTATGATACATCGTCTTCCGGTATATCATCAGGTGACAGCAGGTAACCTATATTATGATACATCGTCTTCCGGTATATCATCAGGTAACAGCAGGTAACCTATATTATGATACATCGTCTTCCGGTATATCATCAGGTGACAGCAGGTAACCTATATTATGATACATCGTCTTCCGGTATATCATCAGGTGACAGCAGGTAACCTATATTATGATACATCGTCTTCCGGTATATCATCAGGTGACAGCAGGTAACTTATATTATGATCTTATGATATGTAAAATTAGGAACTTTCAGGTGAGGCAGTTGTCCACGTAGGCCGATTTGCCTCCCTTTAAAGAGGCTTTATGCGGTATTCTACATTGTTATTTACTTTTTATTCATTTTATTTTCATTCGATCACCCCATATCCAATGATTATAGCGGTCTGAAAAGTTACCCCACCACTGGGAACTCACAGGCGGTACCCCTACAGTTTAAAATTGAGGGCTTATTATTAACAACCATTTTATCGATATATTTAGAAATTATGAATTTTTATCGATTATTTGCAACATTTGAATACTTCATCTGAATACTCTCAGTACTTTGATGATTTTTCTTAAGCTTCTTCGGGCTCATTATCTGCTAGCTTTGGTCTACTTATAATTTCTTTTGGGAACTATATTAAGTATTTTAAAATGAGGGGATAAAAGTGATATTTTACTACGCGTTAATTGTTTCTTAAGCTTGAAGTTTCTTAGAAAAAAGTCAGTAAGAAAAAAAGGTAATGTGACAACTCATGACTCAACTCACGTGTTTAGTGACGGAAGACCGTGTGCGCCATATCGTCTAATGACAAGAATCCATCCTTAACTAAGTCTTGGCGGTGTTCCATTTTTAGTTTTAAAAAAATCGTAGTAAAGACTGTTACATTTTTACCCATAATGATTTATTTTGTGAATAACTTCATATTAAGTGAATCTGTCCGACATTTTTTTTTCGACCGAGTTCACCTTAAATCATTTTAGCATATGTGTAAAGGACATTTTTGTACTGATGGTCAGAATTCAAAATTAGTCACGTGAACTGTACACGTGTGTTGAGGCATGACGGCAGCATACGTCTTTGATATTCCAGAATAGAATGAATAATGCAATAAAAACCATAGAAATCTTATTGATGATCACGGCACTTACCATGGACACATATAAAAACCGAGACCTTATAGAAAGAGTGTGTGTAGAAGTGGGAAGCTGTGAATTGCCGTCAGGTGAAGGCTGATGGAAATCACGCATTGCTTGGGTGTTTTATAGGAGAATATTTTCATTGTTATTTCATGAAGGGAGAAAGGCTTCTAGATGTATATTCATTATTTGCGGTACAATGTTGTACTTTGTTTCAAATTGTTTGGAGGAAATGTAGCAGTGTCTCACCCGCCATGGCTTTTAACAATTATTACATTTTTGATTAACTCAGAAGTGAATACGTTTGACAAAGCTCAAACTTACTTATCAGTCTTTATGCTACAGTCAGAGAAATACTTAAACTAGGCTTAACCAGCTTATAAAACTGAGCACAAGTCCTCCTTTGAGCTCACATAAGTCAAAATCTGAACATGTTTTAAGTTACGACCTCCAGCTTTCGTTTTGATTATACATCAAATTAACTGTACTCTATCGACGGAAAAGGGAAAGAGGGTCCAGGAAACTTCACAAAGGGGTAAATGAACCGGATATTTGTAGTCCTGAGATAGATGATGAACCGGATATTTGTAATCCTGAGATAGATGATGAACCGGATATTTGTAATCCTGAGATAGATGATGAACCGGATATTTGTAATCCTGAGATAGATGATGAACCGGATATTTGTAATCCTGAGATAGACGATGAACCGGATACTAGTAACCCTGGAAATCTGGAACAGATGATGAACCGGATGTTTGTAACCATTAGACAGATGATGAACCGGTTACACTGGTTAAATGATGAACTGGAAACCTGTATTTATGAGTAAAACACAAAAATTCCTAAAAGACCTTATAACGAGTTCCGTGTTTTTGTATATTCTAAGTAATCACTAAAAATACAATATTTACATTTTGTCATGAGCTACTTCAAACAAGTGAGTTTTAAGACCTTTTTTAAAAAGCGGAGACTGATTTGGAATGTTTAAGACATCAAGGTAGAGTGTTCCAAAGTTACATGACAGCTTTCTTCAACAGTGCAGATTTAAATTTGTTAAAATCATGGCACCCGACGTTAGGGTGGGGCCACAATAAGGGATCAAAGTTTTACATGCAGATATATAGGGAAAATCTTTAAAAATCTCAAGAGTCATTGTATAAGAAAAGTTCAGCTTCCCAACATAGATTGTGATATTCATGGTTCCCAGGGGTCAAAGTGCTATATTCTGATATATAGGATATCTATTTAAAGTAGATCTTTCATATCTTGTATATATATTTCTTATGGCTCCCGCGGGGATCCGGATTAGAATAGGTCCCCATTACCCCTAACGACTAAATGGGATGGTCCTTCGGGTGAGACCGAAGCCCTGTGGCAATCAAGATCCGTCCCTACTTATCAAACACTCTAAGCGCCGAGCATAGGCCTAAATTTTGCAGCCCTTCACCGGCAATGTTGACGTATCCATGTGAGTGAAAAATTCTCGAGCGGGGCGTTTAACAATATACATTCAACCATCTTATGACAAGACCTTTTATTTCATATCTTGACCTTATGGCTCTGAACTTGGAGTTTGACCCGCTTTTAAGAAAACATAACCTACTTAATATGATCAGAAGTATTTTAGGTGGGGCTTTCATATTTTGTATACAGATTCTTTATGCAAGACCTTTTGACCTGGAGTTTGACCTACTTAAAAAAAAAAACCTGACCTATTCAATATCTCTTGAAATATTTAAAGTAGATCTTTCATATTTTTATATAGATTTTTTTTATGGCAAGACCTTTTATTTCATACTATGACCTTTGACCTTGTGACCTTTGAATTTCACTTATTCTTAAGAAAATATAACCTGCTGAATATCTTTAGAACTATTCAAGATAAGGCTTTCATAATTTTTGTAGACTCTTTATGACATACAATTGGTCTTGTTACCTTGACATACTTTCTTTTAAAACCTGGTCTAATCAATACCTTCTGGACTATTGAAGGTAAAGCTTTTATATTTTGTATATAGATTCTTTATGGGGATACTTTGCTGTACGTATATGTTTGATGGTGTGACCTTGACCTGGAAGTTTGACTTACTTTTATTAAAAAATCTGACCTATTCAATATCTCCCGAACTATTTAAGGTAGAGCTTTCATATTTTGTATATAGATTTCTTATGGCAGGGTCTTTCATATCACTCCTTGATCTATGACCTTGTAACCGTGTATGACCTTGGTCTTATCCAGAACAGGAAGATAATGTTAGACATATTGGTGTTGCTGCATCTCTGTGTTGTGTGGATTCATTTTATGTTGTAATCCTTTAGGGCAACAGTATGGGCTCAAAAATTTTCATGGGAATAAAGATTGATTAAAAAAATATTTTTAAAATCACAACAGCCGAACAATGGCAGGGCCAAGGTGTCTCAGGTGAGCGATGTGGTCCGTTAGCCTCTTGTATTATCAATTAGTGTGAAAATATCCAGAATATAGAATCGTATGTCTGATAGAGGCGTGAATGATATTTTGTGTTCAACTGATATTGGTTATTTATAGATTCATTTGAAATTCTCACTATCACCCCAACTCTTTTTGTGAAGTCTTTTTTCTTCATTGTTTTATGTCGATAGTCGTCCCTCTCTCACCTTTCAAGGTCGTATATAAATTTCCTCTATAAGCGAACTCTTGCGATTAATGTTTAGCGTTTACCTTGTCGACTAATGATGCCCAGTTGTCGTTGTGATGTAGGTTAAGAAAAGGGTAGATTAGCCCAGGCGACAAGTATAACAAACAAACAATACAAAAACAAAACAAAAACAAACAAACAAACAATAAAAAGATGATGATGACGAACATTGACCAAATTCGTATATTTTATAAAGAGTACAAATCTAAGAGTACGGCAAACATGGACCCCTTTTCCCCTTGGTATAACAGAGATGAGATCGGTTTATAGGAGGAGTAAGCACCCCTGTTGACCGGTCACACCCGCCATGAACCCTGTATCTTTATCAGGTAAGCGGAGTAATTGTCAAATTTAGTATGCAAAGAACGGCCTAACAATTGGTATGAAACAGGCCAGACAGCATTCAACCTAATGACAGGTTGTATTGTGTAATCTAGATCGTTAATAACAACCAAAGAAACGTGATGCGGAGGTATCTGTGAAAATGTCGAACGTGTTCAAAGCATTTGGCAGATTGAGAAAAAAACGGATCTCGTGAAAAAGGGAAGATATATGAAAATAAGAATAGGGCAAACACGGACCCCTGGAAACACCAGAAGTATGATCGGGTACCTAGGAGTAAGCATTTCCGGTTAACCGGTCACATCAGCCTTGAGCTCTCTGTCTTAATCTGGTAAACGGAGTAGTCCTTAGTTAAAGAATTTATGTAAACGGCTTAACAAAATTGGTATGAAGCAAATCAGACAGCATTCGACCTAATGACGGGCTGTAATTGTGAATTAGATTATGATAACAACCACAGAATTTGTGAAATGCTGATTTTAAACGAGATTGTTGAAAATGCTGTAAGATCGTAAGATCAACATGTTTGTCAGTAGTCTGCCTAGAGTTAAAAATTTATCATACGCAGAACATGATCTCGCATATCGAATCAGTTGAGAAACATATAAAACAAAAGATGCAGGTAAATATTACTACATAATTATGGGAAATTGACATTGACGACGGACAAGCTAAAACCTTCCCGTTTGTCATAAAATTGAGTTTTTTGGTTGGTTGTGAACATTTGCATTCAATAATATATCCAAATATTAAGTATGTCAGAAATAAATATTTAGTTAATAACGTTATGCACAAAATAGGTCTCATATGGGTAGAAACGTTGCTTGTTTTTTCTTAAATCTGGGGTTGCTTGTTTGTTTTACGTACCATCGAAAATTGTCCACTCATACTGAGACATCACCAATTGTTGAAGTGTCACATTTTTTTTACTTATACCTAGCGCTCAGGGCAGTGATATTTCTTTAACGTGCTAACGCCTGCTGCGACACAGGACCTCCGTTTTAACGTCATATCCGAAAAACCCGTGACTCTCATTTCTAAACGTTTGTCGAAGGAGCTATCACTGCCTATTTTTACGTCGTAGGTTTGAAGCGGCCATGGCACGAGCGGGGTTCAAACCTCAACTTCCCAGTTACGAAGCGAACGGTCTGCCATTGAGCTACCGCGAACGGTTTTTCTTTATCTAGAGTGTTTCTACAAAAGTCTAATGGGGTCAAATTGGAAGCTCAATCAGATGAAATGAAAGTTGTAATTACGAAATAATAAATAGTAACAACGAAATAAAAAAAATCGTAATTACGAGTTAAGAAGTCGCACTGCCAAGAAAAAAAAAACCCCTTTAACTCTTAGTCGCGACATTTTATTTCGTTATTACAATTTTCGTAAATTGTAAAACCGACTTTATTCATTCGTAATAACGAATTTTAATCTCGTTAATACACCTTTGTTACAAGAGACTTGTATTTCGATATTGCGATCATTTTATCTCGTTAATTAATACTACTTTCTTAAGACGCGACGTTTTAGATATTGATGACAAAAACTTGTCTTCCTGGCAAACTTTCTCACATAAATCGGCGCGAGCGGGATTCGAACCCGCGCCGACTAGAGTTGTGAGGCCTTGTGATTTTGAGCGCAATGCTTTAACCACTCGGCCACGGAGGTCCCCCCCCCCCACCAATCTCTTTCGAATGAAGTAATATCTCATTGAATGTTTCACATAGAAGATACCTCATATACCCCCTCCGAGGAAGACCTCCTCCCGCTACACAACGTTACTTACACTTTTATTTAAAGAGAGTACCTCAGAACATCTCTTCATCTAAAGCAGTTATCATTTACCTTTTGTCATTCATTGAGAAAAGATATTTTTTAAATGAAAGTCATTTCTTTTATTATGGATAAGATTCGATTCGACAGATCTACAGTAAAACGATATTAAAGAAAGGAATGTTTGGATACGTGTACTTGTTACTCGAAGAGCCATCGCTACAACGACAGACTACGTAACTGATGACGAAAAAGAGGTTAAGTCACCATACCAACGACAGATCATGTGACTCAGGAACGCAGACACGACTGATAACGAACCGAGACTGACAACGTGACTAGTTTTTATTTATGATATTACGTGTTATTTAACCTGATCAACAATATTCACTGTGTTGGTAATAAAGTCAAATATCAGAACTACGCCTTTTTGAGATTTATTGTTTTGTTTGTTGGGTGGTTTTTTTTCGCCACATTCAACAATTTTTCAGTTATCTGGTGGCGTCCAGTTTTTGTAGGTGGAGGAGAGTACCCAGATACAATGTACCCGGGAAGAGACCACCGACCTTGAGATTTTTTAACCGTTGTCTTGTACTCCTGGGTTTTCAGGCTTTAAGTGATTTTTTTCAGCCTGTTTGCATCGTCTAAAAATGTCCTCGAGCAGAAGAAATATGATTTAAAGATAAACACGTCAAAGTGGTAGCTAAATTGAAGTTTGAATCTTAGAATTTTAATTTTCAGCTATGACATTATATAACAACAACAAATGAAACAAAAATAAATATGATTGAAGCTTAAAGAATGTAATTGAAAAATTTAGAAAAAAGTTTTGTATCTATGTCAGCACGCACTGACCTCAGATGACCCTACATATTTTACATTTTTATAAACCTCTGCTGCGACTTCATATCGTTTTTCCGAACCTGTGTTATGAATTCGAAAACAGTGCTACTGTTGTGTGATATATATATATATATATATATATATATATATATATATATACTAGCACTTGGGAAAACCGACTTTGTAGATAATAACTTAGTTCCTAATTGCGTTTAATGACGCAAAATGTACTAATAATTTCAGCTCGTTTAAATAAACTTGCCTGGTTTTGATTTCTTTTAAAATACTATTGCGTCACGCAGAATTAAAGTTGGTTAGTTGTATATTGTTTAACGTCTCGATCGAGAATTTTCACTCATATGAAGACGTCACCATTGCCGGTGTACAGCTGCAAAATTTAGGTCTGCGTTCGGCACTTACGGCCTTTGAGCATTGACCTGCTGTAACACGGACCTTGGTTTTTGTGGTGTCATTTCGAAGGACCGCCCCATTAATCGCCTCTTACGACATGCAAGGGGAACTGAGGGCCTACTTTAATCCGGATCCCCACTGGAAGAATCAAGTTGATCAATGCGCAATTTAATTTGTGAATCTTCAAAAACGAGAGAAACAAAACTTTTATCTGAAAATAAATAATTTATTCAGATCTGACTTACATACTCATGTATCATTGCACAAATAAATATTGTAAAATAAACATATAAAGTTTTAGATTGTTCTCATGACTAATCGCGGTATCACCAGAGTATCCACTGAACACGGCAACAATTGAACACATTGGACGGTTTTACACGCAATATCACACACAACACATGCAAAGGTCAACACAGATAACGTATGGCAGATCCAGGTCATGTCCAAGCTCTTCGTACATTATATTCGACGACACATGTAGGGAAGGGACCAAAACGCAGAGCGGATCCCGGCTGCTTGGTTGGCGGTATTGAAGAGATAATAGTAGCAGGGCCTAGAGCAGGTGCTCCCACAAGCTGTTAGACAGCATTTCTCCACCCCCGGGCAATCGCTGTCAGAGGAGCAGTCCATTCCACACATGTTTTCATTTCGGAGGTACCGCGGGCAGGTCCCTGGTTTGGTTTGGGGACCGCTGCATGTAAACCCGCATCCGTTAAAACAGCATATTTCGTTGTTAGGGCACATTGCGTCATTTTGACACTGAGTTATGCATGAGCCCGGTGTTGTGGAGACGGGACACCTCCCTGGGCGGGAAAGTTGGGCTGGGATGAGGTCACTTCCATAGTGTGGGTTTTCGTCTGGAAAAATAAAATTTACGTTTAAATAAATGACGACACTAGTATAGTCTATTTCTTCTAAAGTAACTGTGGCATCACAAAAGAGAACGGGTCACTCCCCTCGCAGCGGGACCGACGGGGTGTGTACGCATTGTAATCTCGGCTGAGATTCGGTTTGCGCCTTCAACGAATCTCAGAGCAATCTTTCATTTAATAATATTTGTCTGGTAATTTACATTCAGCAACCAGTTCTAGCAATTAATGTGTTTTTATTGATGACACTGCCGTTCGCTTCATATAAGTGACCTGACTGCTAAACTAACCCTCTATCACTATTAAGTTTGCATTACTTACTGCCTTAATATGAAAATCCCACGATAAAAACAATCACTAAATTAACCGTTCAAATGAGGACTCCCATAAAGGACATGTTTTATTTACTGATACTGAATAGTTCATATAGTCTGTTTTTCTTTTAATAGCGATACGGAGTACTCAATCATAACTACTCGTAACTACTCGGCTATTTCCGTAACCACAGATAAGCTTGTTACCGAAAAGGACGAATGAATCCGATTGATATCTATATCTCTAATAAAGAAAAACATATTATAGAACTCTTCAATATCAGGAGATAAATAAAATGTTCATACCTTGGTCGTAAGCAATGCAGGATTAATAAATGTAATGACAGTCAAATCACTTATCTATAGGAATGAGAGTACCAAACCCCCGGATGCGTAACCCGGACGCAGTTTACCCAAGATTGAGCGGAGGTATAAGTGTTTAGGTGTGGTGTGGCGTGATTGGCTAATATCAAGAGTGAAATGATCTGAAATTGGGAGAAATAATATAGAAGCTTAAATTAATTGTCGGAATGAAAAATTATCGGACAAAATCAAGAAATCACTGAGGAAATTGCCATGGTAGGGGTCTGTTTGAAATGAAAGGTGTAATTTACTGCAGATTGCTATGTGTTGTAAAAAAGTACAAATATGACCTATAAAAGCAACGGGACCCTATATAATTTTTGTCGTTTTTTTATTAGCACTTGGAATGAACTTTGAAATCTTGGCGGTCATTTAACTAAAATTAATTTCGTTAATTAATGAGAGGACCAAATGTTAGAATTGAGGTCTATGGGTAATGAATTGGTACTGAAGCGAACGGCAGTGTCATCTAAATGCAAAATAATTGCTAGAATCGGCCAAAGCGGAATGTAAAGTTCCATATATAAATTATGAAATTCGGTGAAGCCGTCAGTCCGAATATCCAGCCGACACTATACTCATAGATATACGCATAACCACAACTTTGTTGCGAGTTTTCAAATAGAGACTCGCGATGAAGTCTGACCTTTAACTCGACTTTGAAAGAATAGAAAGCAACTCACCGACGCAGACTGGGTACCGTTTACACGGGGGGTAGTCGCACGTGCTTCTTTGGAATACGCATTTAGTTCCGACAGGACAGTCTAAATTCTGTAAAACAAGTGTGTTACTATCATTGTCAGATGGTTTGAAATTTTGTGTATGACTTACAATGAATTACGTTATCAAAAAAAGAGAATTTTGATATTCCATACTCACACATAGCGAACGACAATCAGCAGTTGAGATCGTGAAAACGATGAGGATCTGAAATTTGAAAAAAAAAAGACATTTTTTCAAAGCAAAACTATATAGGTATATTGTAATTCATATATTAAGTTTTCTCTGGGTTGGTTTAAACATGTTTTATTATCATTCAATGTATTCCGGAATTGGACACAGGGCTCTGAAAATAATATCTCCGTGCATTACATAGAGTTACAGGTAAATGAGAATCTCGCTCAGTACCTGAATACAAGTTGTACACCATAGCGGAAAGAGTGGCGGTAGGTGACCAAAATTCAGCTGCTCACTCCTATTAATACAACTGAACACCCCCCTCCCTCCTCCACCCCCCACCCCCGGGAGATTTATCGGTTTTTGGTGTCCAGTACCTGATTTGAATACTGTATAAATATACTGTAAGTTTGACCTTTTCCTGATCTGAAAAATTTGACAAGAAGATACTTTCAAGGAATTTCTTTTTACTCTCTAAATAAATATCAGCTACAAGTATTTCTCTTTCCTTGGAATGACAATCTTGAAATTGTTTTTAGAAAAATGGACAGACATATCTTACATCTACCGTGTACTTGATACATCTTTAGTAATAATCCGCATTATATTTGATGGGGATGAACATTAATGGAACTTCAACTGTGATAAATGTAAGTCGTTTTAACACAGAAATGCTGCACCGTTCTTTCTTTTAAATCGTCCAATCGTCGTTGAGGGAGAAGAAGGATTGAGAGGGAGAGTTCATCACTATATTCAGCACTGCTATAAAACGTGGGATCCAGTCACCCTATATATCTTGTTTTGCGCGTAATTGCAATTGACTTCGCATTTAAAAAATAACCCCAAAATGAACGTTGTTTCAAAAAAGTGGGAGAGGGAGTTCCCCCACCCCACCCTCCCCCCGAATCTCTGTGTCTGAAACGGGCTTACAAAGAGAAATTAGTAAGACGAAATAGATGAAAATTTGACGAATTGTATTTGTTTGTCTATTACATCAAACCTTCCACTTTTATTGCATAATACTAGGTAGAGACCATTTTTCCTATGCTTTAGTGACGGGCATTCAATCTGCAGGCGGAGACCTCTGTGTCATAATCTAGACCGGTCCACGGTCGCTATCAAAGCTAGTATCAGCTTGTACCGAGTTCACACCGGAAAAACAAACATATTACAGCTACTCATGGCCATTGACCATTTAGGACATTTTAATCCCTTTGACCCTGCAAGGATTGTCCGGGTATTTGATAAAGACGTGACGACGTGACCATATGGTGAAGCTGTCGACAGATCCGATAAGAAGATACAGAAGCGATTCTCAACTCTAAATCTGAACAAAGCAGGATCAATTTAGCCACTTAACAAACATACATACAACATAAATTTTATTTTTTTCGAGAGGGGGTCCATTTTTCTAGGGGGGACACATACAATTCCACGTGGAGGTTTTATTTTCTTTCTTTTTTCTTTCTTTCTTTTTTTTTTTATTTTAAGAATTTGAATTTTCACTAAAATAATCACTAGAAAGAATTTTTGTTGAATATCAGTGGGGACCTAGTAGTTCCCTCCCTCATTTTTTTTTTTATTTTGATCTGTACTTGTAGGAAAAATGATCGCAGTGTAAATTTGAATATAAAGGCACACACCAGAACTCCATTTTGATGGTCTAAGTCCTCACGAAATATTCGGACTTTAGCTTGATATAATTATGTTAGGGACAAATATTTATCGGAGAATAGACAATAATTATAAAACCTTAAAAATTGAAATAAATGAACGAGAACTGCACAATGCTACACGTAGTTATTTATGAAACATCGCGAAGTTCTGTAAGTATTATTGCAAATGTTTCATTAGAAATCAGTGATATCACAAGAAAACTAGACAATAAGACTTACCCCAGAGACAACCAAGAAAACCATGAGTGCGTGGTATGTATTTATCTTGATAATACTGCACGTGGAAAAGATGAAGTTACTAATAAAAGTGAGTTATACGGAATCTATTTTATACAGGCTTTCATACACACGTGGAAATGGGGGGCGTGGCTAACACCCTAGAAACGTACAAATAAATTCTAAATATGGAAAATCACATCATCGCCGTACAGCTAACATGTAACTATAGAATGAATATTGTAAAAAATACTTCCTATAATTAAAAAAAAAGAAAAGAGAGAAGTTGGTTTGAATTTTGAAATAAATTAAACATGGGGTGGGAGGGGGAATATTACAAATTGAAAACCTTTCAAAATTTACGTTATAGAAGATTAAACTAGAAGAATCTTTATTCTTAGCCGAGGTGCATAAAGGTGAACAGTACTGTTGAATTGTCGACTCTAAGTGTCGTGTGAAATAAGATAAGATGGAATTTAAATGTTTTTCTAAGACACAATCAAACTTTTGAATTTCTTTTTTCACGTAACTTCTATTTTCTTTGTTCACGTTTTAACCTTTGTTTGTTACACCAATATTAGGTACGAATCCCTATGATACAACCGAGACATGTTAATATGTACAGAATTTTATGTCTATCTATAATATAACATTCAGTATGCAAATACAAAATACGTTTCTAAAAATAATGATTTGTCAAGATTAGTTGATTTGTGTGTATAATGTATCGGAAACGAACAACGCTGATGAAAATCCAATACATACCAGATTGTAAACTATCGTGGAAAAATTGAGGTATTTTGATCTTTTATAGTAAAAATTGAGGTATTTTGATTTATTGTAGAATAAACTGAGGTACTTTGATTTATAATAGTAAAATTTATAGTATAAATTGAAGTACTTTAATTTATTATAGTAAAAATTGAGGTACTTTGATTTTTCACAACATAAATTGAGGTACTTCTATTTATTATAGTAAAATTGAGGTGCTTTGATTTATTATAGTATAAACTGAGGTGCTTTAATTTACTAGAAACTTAGGTACTTCGATCTACTATAGTAGAAATTTTGAGACAATACTTCATTATGATTCTCTCTCTCTCTCTCTCTCTAAAATTTTGTTGTTGTTGTTTTTTAGTTAAAGTCAGTCTTTATTTCATAAGCAAAATATGGTACATTCCATCAACACGACCACAGAGTGAATTTACACATAGACGTGAAAGGACTGGTTCCCATTAGTCTCAACAGGAGTACGGAAATTACATGCAGAATTCTATACAGTACTAGACGACACGAAAAGGTTATCAACGATCGTTATAAATAGAAATCCCAGAACAGATCACTTTGGTGCCAAATGTCTTCGTTAGCTGGGGCCATTTTTCTCTTCTCAGGTCAGAAATTCTGCCGATTAA
Source organism: Ostrea denselamellosa (assembly GCA_024699665.1). Lineage (NCBI taxonomy): Eukaryota > Metazoa > Mollusca > Bivalvia > Ostreida > Ostreidae > Ostrea > Ostrea denselamellosa. The sequence continues at coordinate 24,220,655 of JAMZEH010000023.1, forward strand.
GTTTTGAATTATAGAAACTGATGTAAATAAATGCCGTTATTATCAATAAGCTGATTTTGTTTGAAATTTTAGGACTCGTCTGTCTCCACGGCGGATTGGTCAAGAAACAAGGTACGTGTGACCTTCAAGTGTATGTCGTATACAAAAGGACAAGGTGTGACAACGTCCACTTGCAGCCTTGAATTTTGACAATTTTTCGATTTCTCCAAAATTCACCCACTTCCTTATTGAAATAAGAAAAAAAGGAGTATTTATTTTCTGCTAAACTGATTCCTATCTTCGAATATAACATCACCACGTTTGCGATTTTTCATCAAATATTGTCAAAACCACCAGGGAACGCTTCAAACATTTTTTTTGGAATAGAAGTTTGGGCCGGCCAAAACTATTTTCGTTATATGAAAAACTGTTCGGTCTTATTTTATGGTGGTCGAGCCGTCGTGAGAGCCTATTGGTCTCTATCCCGGCGCTGCGCGAACCTTTGACGTAAAACATACAGCAGTGATCATTTCTTCTCCATGCATCCGGCATTAGACGTGAACGTCACGGAACTTTCAGATATGACCTTCAAAACGGAGGTTCCGTGTTAAAGTGGGCTTTGTCACGATCAAGAACCCTCACTGCTTCGGCCGTCAGCACCATATATAGGTCAAAATTTGTGGCGTTTCAGCTTAAGGTGATGACGTGTCTGGCCATCAAAAATTCTTGAATGGGATGTAAAGCAACAAACTGTGATAAACGTATGCGACCCATGCTTTTTATGGCTGACTACATGTACCGTTTTGACAAGTCACGACAGACAGCTAGAAGGGAATTACTAACGCTGAATTGATGAAAATCTATTGATAATTGATGATATTAATGACATATTTTGTCACAACTTATCTAGCCCCGTTAGTGTGCTACCGCTGTGACAAAGTCGCCGACCCAATAGACTGCACCGTTACAGAGGCTTGTAACGCAGACGAGGTATGACGTCATGATTACACTAAAGCAATGTTGACGAGTTTGATGAAAATTAAATATTTTAAACGAGTTTGATGGTAACGATTTGGAAATAACTTGATTATGACAGCCTGGTAATTTCATTGATATGCCTTTCAGCAATGCTTCACCGACAAGTATATTAGTGAAGAGCACAACGTCTACTTTACTCTGGGATGTAAAGCCAAGCGAGTACGTAATACAACTGTTTTATACGTAAACAGAACACTCCGCAATATAGGGTTGTCACAGCATACTCTGCATCAGTTTTTTTCTTTTTCTTTTTTTTTTATTTTTTATGTTTTATGACGAATGATATTTCTTGGACAGATTTGTGATATTCTGGCGTCTCTTGGGAAACGTGAAGATGACGTAGAGGATATGACGTACAAAGAGAAGAGAGAGATCATACATCTCTGCACTCAGTGTTGTTCGTCCGGTTATTGTAACAACAAGCTCTGCTCCATTGTCACAAGTAACAAATTTAATATACCAAAATTTTATCCTATAATTCTGAAATGGATCTCTATACGGCGTCAAAATTAGAGATGTTTTTACATGTGAATGTATCTGTAATTTATTCAGATACAACTGCAGATTAAGTTCCCCGATCAAGCTTGTTTTCAATTTGTATAGTCTATATTTTGCTACAGCTCCAAAACCAACCAGAAAATGCCAAGTTTGTTTGAATCCCGAAATAGATCCAAAATCTTGCACACAGATCCAGAGCTGTGAAGATCATATGGTAAGTCGGTTTTATATCATTTTTTTTCCAACAGGAGTTTCCAGTAGTCATCCTTGACATTTTAACTTCCTTGCAGGAGTGTTTTGCTGACGTCGTGATGGATGAGAACCACCAAATCCGACACAGAATGGGATGTCGCAGTAAAACAGTGAGTATGGAAATAAAATGCTTGTGAACTTGTTCAGAAACCAGTTGTAATCGTGGTTTGGGTTGTCTTTTCTTCTGCTGGAGGATTTGTTTTGAAAAGTCTGGTTGGATGAAAGTGAATTGTATTATAAGGGAAATATTCCAACTGAAATTCTACTACAGTCTAAATATCTCGAACAGGAAATTTAGTCGAAATATCAATTTACAATGCTTGAGAAAGATATGACCATGGACCAAACAAGTGTTTCATGAAACGGGAAATTCAGCAACTTTGTCCTTTAACCACAAAAATCAGTAGAAACCCACACCTTTGTAAAAATACTTCGTGATATTCCTGAGATTAAAAAAAAAATGATGTGTAAATTATACATTAACTAAAACTTGCATATAGCATGCTTATTCTTAGATCTGCATTTTTAAAATCCTGAAACAGAGACTGTTGAACAGCTCATAGCTTTAAAACGCAGGGCATACGTTAGTTTTAAATATACACAGAAATAAATGCTGACTCTAGGAAAATGTTTACCAAGTTTAGAATTTCATGTCATTGTTTAACAATTGAAAAAAAAAATCCCACCACATCCAAAATTTGTCAACGCTGCAGTTCAAATGATGTTAGTGATGAAATACATTTTCTAAAAAAAGATTTGTGAAATATGTAAAATGAAAACAGACAAGATTAACTGAACGTCGTAAATGAAAAATGTGATATTTTTAATCTACAACAGCTGATGAATTCACTTGGTTGTTGAACAATGAGTGTATATATATATATATATATATATATATATATATATATATATTATACTTATATATATTATACTTACATAGAAGTGCTTGTAAATTACTTAGCTGTCGTTTAATTTACATATTGTTTATCATTACAATTATAATATTAAAATGTAACAATTTATTACAATGTACACGGTGTAATTTTCATACGTGTATGCTCCTGAAGCAGCGACACGTGGTATCTATGTCATTCTATGTAAACGATCACTCTGTTTCTATGCCTCTCGGTTTAGAGCGTCAAATTAACATAAACTCAAAAAAATGAAGATATCCTAAAGTATTTGAAGATATCATGAATTCATTTGATGCGCGGAACATTTCAATTAAAAATCTCGTCAAATAATTAATGATATCTACAATTCTGAATTATTGCTTGCATTAATGATGATAACATTAATTATTCTACAGCACTGATGCGCGCTATAATTGAATTGTGGTTTTCTTTAAATGAAATGACGACATAAACAATTGGATTGATGCGCGCTGCAGCTCAATTAAAGAGACCAACAATTCGAATAATGTGCGCATCAATTCAATCAATCCAAGCAATATTTGAAATACTGCTCTCTTCAATTGAATTTATGATATCATTAATTCAATTAATACTTGCAGTATTTATTGCCTTCCTGCTAATATAGTTGAAATTAAATGCGACATTCGTACGTGCTCAAACAGGTTAATAATTCCCCCTCTTTAAGTGACCTTGAACTTTCATTTGACCTTGAAATCGATTCTTGTATGGTATCATTCTTGCAAGTCTGATAAATATTAAATAAAGTACCATTATAGTACTTTATTTGATATTTATATCCTTATCGCAATTTTGCTGCAGAGAGTACCACAACTCTGCTACAGTGGGATAATGAACCTATAGTTGGAACCAGTTTATATAAGAGAGATTGGTGTCTTGTTGTAGATGTGCGACATCTTCCTTCATCATGGTCATGGCGCGTCACACGGCAAACGACAGGTTGGCATTGGTAACGACCATCACGTTGCTCAGCTCTGTGGAGGTTGCTGCGATACCGATGCCTGCAACAAAGATGGTTGCTATACAATCCGTAAGTAGGACACGGGTACTCATAAGTCAGTAGGACACGGGTACTCATAAGTCAGTAGGACACGGGTACTCATAAGTCATACGACACGAATACTCATAAGTCAGTAGTACACGAATACTCATAAGTCAGTACGACACGAATACTCATAAGTCAGTAGGACACGAATACTCATAAGTCAGGATACTCATAAGTCAGTACGACACGAATACTCATAAGCAGTTGTTCTTTGGAACCTTTGTCATAATTACTAAAATTATGCTGAAAACGCTATAGTCTTCTCAAATAATGACACTCTTTTTTGTCCGTGTCTTGTTCATGTGCGCAAGTCAAAAGCGTCACTTGTGAGAGTTTTCCACAATTTGATCTAATTCTCTACACATTTTACAGATTTGAATATCTAATATCAAATTACCACTGATCTTGAAACAATATACATGTACAATATACAGAAGGTAAATTAGGGAATTTTCGCGAGATAAAAATAAAAAAAATAAATAAAACCTTTTTTATTCGATTGATCAGGTAGCGTGTTGATGCAATACCTCAATCAACAGAATTTCACGTAATTACGTGTATGCGTGTATCAACATTTTTTTTTTTTTTCAATCGGAAACATTGGGCCTTAACAACAAAATAGCAATGATTTTGTTTTCGCGATATATCTGCGATACGGATTTATCCTATTCTATTTTCACATAAAAACAATATAAGAACTATATTTTCGCGACTTTAATATTTAGCAAACAAAGAAACAAACAACAACAACAAAACAAAAAACAAACAAAGAAACAAACAAAAAACCCAACAAACAAACAACAACAACAACAAAAACCCAAACAAAACAAACAAACAAAAACAAAAACCAAAAAAACCCAACTCATATCGCTAATCTAATACTTTGTCCGGATTGTTAGTCGCCTGTGTGTTGTAGTTTTACACCTTGTAGCCATGTTAACGTTTACTTATTTTCTTTATTTCAGCACATTACAACTTGACTAGTCATGGATAAACAGCGGTCATCCGATAATTTTCTTGTATATAGCAATAAATGTATCTTGTGTTTGAATATCAAACGCGACTTCTAACAAAGACCTGTAATTACTGGTGATTCTGTGACAGATGACCAATCTCTTCACTTCGTAAAACGCATTCACCAGAAGTGAGCTTCAGAAGAGGTCTATTAATACGATCCTGTAGATTTCGAAATCCAGACTGACGCAAATTAATAGCTACTTAAAACGACTAACTTCCGGATCAATGCCAGTGCCATCCATACACATACTTGCGCATCAGAACTCCACAATGTACAGATTTTTAAAAATTGATTTGAACTCTTCGACCACATGTATCACTTTGCGGTTGTGCCATGCAATTATTTTCATAGCCTTTTGAAAATGCGAGGCCACGTGCCATGTGCACGAAGTTCTATAGCTACAGGTCAACGGAATGCAATACCAACAACGCAAGCAGGTCCTAAACTGGTTAAAGACCAGGAGGATAACGACATATCTAATACATTACTACATTCTAAATAATCGTTAGGAAGTAGTTTTCTTTCAAAGAAGACATCAAATCATAGGTTCAAATACATTGCTGAACTCTGAAACATTTGAATTCAAATAAATTCGAAATTCGAACCCACAACACCTTTATGGATACATGGGAAAATGAGATTTATAAAATAATGATAGACACTGCATGTTAATCAATGATTTTTATTTTTCAGAAGTGCAAATTCATGGATTTTGGGACTTGTCGTTTTTGAAGTTAGATTAACAAAATCCTTAAAAGAAGAAACATTATATGCATTTAAAATTTGAGGAGGGAAGACCAAGAAATAACAAATAGTAAAAGCACTTCTAAAATGTAAATATTTTCAGCAGTGTGACCATCTCAGCTGCATGAAGTAAGAATATGGTGATCGTTCTTTCTATCCTATCACATGCATGCCGTCGATTATTAGAATGTATAAAGGAAAGGGAAAATCTGAAATTTCTTTAGGCTCCTTCTTTGCCCATACTCCTGCAAAATCGCACCTTATGCGCTCACATTCTTTCCTGTCTGTCGCAGTAATTCACAACCAGTTGGATTTAATATATTTTATTTAATCCGAAAACTCTAATTTTAAAATACTTGCGCGACAAATAAAATGAATTTTAAGTTTACATGTTGTTTATTTCATTTGCCACAACACAATACACTCAGAAGGGGAATGTATAATCCAGGCTTAGGGAGATATTTCAAAGTCACTGGTACGGAGACATGAAAAGACATTGGAACGTCACATGAAAAACTACACTTTTTGAAGTGACATAACTTACATATTTCTATTGTTTTTCATCAAACCCTCACATTTAAGACCTAACATGAAAGGAAAAATTTCATGCATTAAATCAACTGGTTGGTGGTTGGGTGGGGGTCTCATTTAAGGTGTGGTTTCAAAAATGTCTATTAAAAAATGGGAGATATATAAATTCATAATTTGTATACAAGACTGTCAACCTTGAAATATCTTCCTACACCGTTTGTAACAGATAAGACTACTGTACATCATCTATATTTAGAAACAGTATAAATACACGTTGATATAATACTTATATACAATGTACAGGGACATTCTCTTACTAGAGATGAAGTTATATGATTTATGTGGCTGAGCCACGGTATGGCCTCAAATGAATTGGATTTATCGAAAGACGATGGATCTCTCCAACGTCCTCCAACTCCTATACAAATCGATGTACATGTGTAAGGCCAAAATTAAATATATGTGCGTTTTCCATTTCACTCACCAAAAATTTGGTAGGGTAGGTAGGTAAAATATTTTATTTTATTCGAAATCTTAGGTCTGTATACATTTTAAATACATATACTTTTCAAGCATTTTGAAGATCCATAGTAGTCGAAATGTAAAATAGAGAATCTCCAAAATGAAAAGAACAAATTTCCAGTATGAAATTTCTGTGTTTAATTTTATTTATGTATATCATCAATAAAATATTTAGGGTTGGCAGCAAAAATGTAGTTAGAGTCAGGAAACTGGAAACACACATATATTTTATTATGGCCAAACATTCATCTTGACCAAAGGTCAAATTTACATACAAGAGGGAATGAATTCAAAAAGCATTTCTAGATGAAAAATACCTTTCAAAATATCATAATTAGACCCTGCAATCATAAAAACCTGTTTGGATTTAAAACTTCCAGTTTAACACGTATAGTGGTATCACATCACAATTCCTTATTGCAAGAAAAGTTTTTAATTGCTTGTAATTGTACAAGGTCTATTTACATATATGTATCACAATTTTATAGTATCTTTTTTGGTTTAGTTGTTAAATCTAATTTATCAATGAATAAACCTGTAATGTTTCCCCTCAGAACAATGCACATTGCGTATTCTCAATCTGACAGACGATCTCATGAAATGTCCGTAATGTAGGGTATATACAGTAGCTCTCCAGAGTCTTAATGAGCCCCAAAATTGCTGTAGCAAAAAATAAATAATCATGCAATTTGTTCAAAATATCACATTAATAGCACTGTGAAAGATTGGAATTGAATGCCTCAAGTAATGAAAAAGGGTTAACTATTGAACATCTATTTGTGACAAATCATTTACGGGGAACTACACATCATTAGATTTGAAATTTGTCACACATGCATCTATCACTAAATAAATAAACCAATCTGCCATCCATTTGAAAAACAGTCAATATTTGTGTAAATTAAATTTAAGCAAATGAGAGTACAAAGATGTCAATACAAAATAAAATGGCTACTTTTTATATACAGAGTATTGGTGCTTTATATCTATCTGTGTAGAAAATGAAGGAAAATCAATATTGCACATTAGACTCTACACAGATCTATCCTAACTACATCTATGTAAAAATATCAAATATCCTAAAATACTGAAATAATGCATTAACAAAATGTCTCCTATACATCTATACGTATAGCACAAATCAAATAGCACGTAGAGAAATATAACAATCGCATGACAATGTAACAATATTATTTACTTATGCTTTGGTTGTAACAAACACACTCCCCATTGTTAGGATAATCTAAATACACTGGAATTTTAACAGAAGTTGGGAGTTCCATGCTTTTCCTACAATTGCATATTATCTTTTTGGGTGTTCCCATAAAGTAGTATTTTCTGTAAACTTTGGACTACAAATTTTAGCACACAATAAGCCACTAAGTAAAATTAAAGCAATTGAAGAGTCCTAAATAAAATGATACAAGTCATATCTGTATTAATTGGAATCTAACACTTTTATTCAAAGGGAGCATTTACGTTAACCTGTCAATGACGTTTTTCACACAAAGCAGAGTCAACAATTGCAGCATTATTCAAATCTAGACTACTTTATTCCACGGCTGGTCGCCTTAGTTTGTCTAACCAATCAATGTTTGCAAAAATATAGTGGTCAGTTTCCAGGAGTGTTGGACAGGCCTTTCAGGTCCTCTAAGAATCCCTCGGGCGTCAGCAGGTGGGTGGATCCTGCAAAAAAGAAGAGAGGTGGAGTAACGTCAAAAGGACAGCAAATATTTCTCTATCATCAAATATTTAGACATTACCAAGGTTTAAAGGTTGGTGATGACGTCAAGGAGCAAGTGGGATTAGTAGTCATTGTTCAGGACAGTGACAATGGCAAAAATGTTTAATTTTGAAAACAAATATTTTCACTCCAGCTCCACAAACTTCAAAGGGTTATTGCAAAATCTTACAAAAAATTTCATAATGTTTAAAAGTAAATTTTCTAAGGTCAACTTCTAGCCCAAAGAGTGGACTAAGTAGATTTCCAGTAACCTTTAATATCTGGTTAAAGAGTACAATTTCAAGGGAATTTCTAGATTTTGACACCATGGTACAAATTGCCTTTAATTCTTCTGTCATTGACATTGCATAATTAGAAGGAGTTCAAACTTCAAGGACAGAATGGCAGCTGCAGCCTTCAACAGAGATTGAAGTGTTTATCTATGTAATCTGATGGTCCCAGCCAGAGCAAATAAATCTGAAGGTCAGACGTGGCCAAAATATATCAAGTTTATCATAAAGAGGCTTAAGGAATCGCTGAGAAAACAAGCACACCGAATATTCCATCATTTACCTTCAAGGACAAAGGCTTATTAAGAAAATCACACATTTCAACAACTTTAGAAAGTTCAATTCTACATGGGTTTTCTTTATTTGCATATCATTTTACATACCTCATGCAATAATGTGTACTTGTAAAAAAAATTATAAACAAGCTTTCAGAAACTTAATTAAGAATTAACATCCTCAAACTGCATTTGTATGAATTTAAAATTTATTTTTTTTTAAAATCAACTGAAAAAGAAGATTGAAAACTTGTGATCAACAGTCACATGATATGAGCATGGATGCAGGTTTCCGTCCTTTTTCAGTTGATATTGTGATCATCTGAAACACTTTCAAACTAGTCCTTTCTTAAACACAACGGTGATTTTATCTTGCTATACAGTTGTTCATACAGATTACTGTTCATAAAATTTTACTTAGAATTAGAAACCGACTGGTGAAAAATAACGGACATTAGCAGTAGAAAAAGCAATATCTGTCAAAAACATACACCAAGAATGAGAGGACTGCTGTATACAGTAATAGCTGACTTGCCACACATCAATTTATCAATCCATACTGTCTATGAAATTTGGATTATTTGCACTGATTCTAAACTCATATCAGGGTTGCACCTGCGGTCATGGGCGAGAAGCTTAGCTGTGATATTATTTCTTAGCGATAATTAAACACCGATAGGTGACTAAAAACTTTCTCCGGTGGGTGGAACTTTTATAGAAAGGAAATTATCAGTCAAGTTTTGTCATGAATAGAAAAACAAAATAAAACAAGATCTCCTTACACATTAAAAAGCCAACCTTGAGACAGATTCAGTGTTACAATTCCCAACAAAGATACAAATGCAAGCTTACTTCAACAGAATAAATACAGACTGCATGGTCCATCACACTGAAAATTATTCCCATCACTTACTGCCTACAATTATCATATTTACATATCATTACATCATTTAACACAGAAGGGGTTGCAGAAAGTGTGTTAAGTTCATTTCCACTGTGTTAAGTTCATTTCCACTGTGTTAAGTTCATTTCCACAGTGTTAAGTTCATTTCCACTGTGTTAAGTTCATTTTCACAGTGTTAAGTTCATTTCCACTGTGTTAAGTTCATTTTCACTGTGTTGAATTCATTTCCACTGTGTTGAGTTCATTTCCACTGTGTTGAGTTTATTTCCACTGGGTGCGTCTTATCTCATGCAAAAAATCTGATTTACTCTCATAGTGTTGTATAAAATGTACTGCCTGTCATATACAGCAATGCACAAACTGTTTGGGTAAAATTTTGTTACTTTGTAAGTGTCCCTGTTGAACGTTAATTGGCAGAAATTGCATCTTGGGAGTATTGTTGACCATTTCTTGATTAGACCACAGTGTCCCCTCCATTCTCCTAATAACTGGTACATCACCCCCCACCCCACGATTTATCAGTTGAACAAACAATGCCATCCAGTACACAATATTTTCACATCAATTATTGTACTGATTTTTGTACCATTAGGGTTCTAGAAAAACATTTTTATTGATCTTCTTCAGTGACCTCTCCATTTTATTTAATTCCCTATCACATACTGACTTCCATATGCTGGTATCAATTTGGCAGCACCCCATCTCTGAACAATCATTGAACATAACGAATCCATCAGATTTTTAATAAAAGGCGAGAAAAGTAATTTTCTATCTGCAGACATTTTTTGTTATTATCTAGCGATACTGATGAATGAGTAGTGCATTAAATGTAGATCTGTGCAGTCTTTCACACCTGTCCCTCTAAAAAACATCAGCACATCAAACAACATTTGAGGTGGGGAAGATTGTTCTGTTTATGAGACCAATCCTAATTTAATAGGAAGTCACACAGACAGTTGATAGAATGACACTTCATGCAAACACTCTCAATGAACGTGTAGGTGAAAAATCAGATTTAAGACAAATAAATTGTCACAAACAAAACATTACTAGTCTCATCATCACAATGTATAGATTCTGTTATTACTAGTCACATCATCACAATGTATAGATTCTGTTATTACTAGTCTCATCATCACAATGTATAGATTCTGTTATTACTAGTGACATCATCACATTGTATAGATTCTGTTATTACTAGTGACATCATCACATTGTATAGATTCTGTTATTACTAGTCACATTATCACAATGTATAGATTCTGTTATTACTTGTCACATTATCACAATGTATAGATTCTGTTATTACTTGTCACATTATCACATTGTATAGACCTGTTATTACTAGTGACAGCATCACATTGTATAGATTCTGTTATTACTAGTCACATTATCACATTGTATAGATTCTGTTATTACTAGTCACATTATCACAATGTATAGACCTGTTATTACTAGTCTCATCATCACAATGTATAGATTCTGTTATTACTAGTCACATCATCACATTGTATAGATTCTGTTATTACTAGTGACATTATCACAATGTATAGATTCTGCTATTACTAGTGACATCATCACAATGTATAGATTCTGTTATTACTATTCACATCATCACATTGTATGGACCTGTTATTACTAGTGACATCATCACAATGTATAGATTCTGTTATTACTAGTCACATCATCACAATGTATAGATTCTGTTATTACTAGTCACATTATCACATTGTATAGATTCTGTTATTACTAGTCACATCATTATCACATTACTAACACACAAGTTCTGTGTAAATTACAATTATACTACTTGCATGGGAGTTACTCGTGTACTGACCATGCCTTGTGTTTGATCACATTACACTAACACAAGCCATTCACAAAACTTGATTACATTTTAAAATGATTTTGTTTTCAATTTTAAAATGTTTTTTCATTGTTTCATTTTTCTATATATTAAAAACGAGCAATCCATGCATAGTGTCCTTTATAACTAAACATGCCTATAAGAACAACACTGAAGCCAATACTTAATTATGATTAATGATTGGTTTTTATATGGCACTTTTTCCAGCATAAGCTGCTCAAAGCGCTTCACACTACATTATTACCCCAGCAGACCTTGGAACATTTCAGAGCTTTCTTAGTGCACGCTGCTGTTAAGGCGCTGAGCACTAACATTCTAACAATATCTTTCACTGTCTATAGCCAGGTACCCTTTTTACATTTGGGTGGAGTGAGGAAATTTGTGTAAAGTGCCTTTCCCAAGGACACAAAGTTGGCCCTGCCGCGGCCAGGACTCAAACCCACAACCTTTCGGTCAAGAGTCTAACAGCCTAACCACTAGGCCATCAACACCACTTAACATCAGTATTATGCACTTAGCACTCACCTATACACAACAACACAGTAATATTATCTTCAACTCATATGTTAGGAGAAAATTATCTTACATAATTACACATCTCAGAGGTGTTGGCCATGACATGAACCGTGTACAAGTATAGGCATTGTGTGATGTTTTGCTAAGAAGTTACTCACCTATCAAGATTTCCCAGTTCTTGCATGCTTGCGTGACTTGATACGCACACCTCATCTCAGAGTAAGACACACCCCCGATGATAAAAATAATTAACCTTGGTCCACTCTTGTAGCCGGCCTGACTTTTATCTTTATGCCAGTGTCCATATCGAGCACTGAAATTACAATGGTCATCCTTGAAGTTTAAAAACAGCTAAAAGTGTATTTCATAAACTGTAGAATAAACTACAGCTTCCTAACAGAATAAAACTACAGACCACTCCCAAAACTAAGTAGATTTGAACACAAGGCTCATGGGCAACATCTCTCCCCAGTATAATAGATTAATGTTTATAATAATGCATGCATTTTGTGTGTACAACATCATTAAGTCAAAGGGACATGGTAAGATAAGGGCCTCATCTGGTCCCCCATTTTCACTTTTGAAAGATAGTGCCACACTTTTGGAGCACAACCAAGATACGCTCAGACTATGTACATAATAGTTCAATACTTGCTGTATCATCCAAAATTGTTACTTAAAGCTATTGTGTTCATAATATTTTTTTAATCGATTCAAATTCAGAATTTAGGGTTTGGAGAGGACTATATTTTGTAGTAGAAGGATATTTTAATCATAAAGCTGTAAATCTACATTCTACCATTTCTATTTCATCTAAAACATTGTCAGTATTTATACCCCTATATTATGTGTTAAATACCACACACACACACACACACACACACAGAGTCAATGTTGTAATTTATTATACAAATGGTTGAGACATGATGAATCTTAGTGTATTTATGTGTATATATATATATATAATGTTTTGGTAAAATATCCATTTTCATTTTAAAAGCAAGGCAAATAATTTGTTTGCATGAAATGTGCAAGGTTCAAATGTACATGTATCCATTAATTAATGTCTTCAACTTTAACTTTAAAGTTTTTAGAACACTAAATAACACAGTTCTATTTCAGTTTTGTTATTTGCATATTATTAAAAGTTAACCTAGCAAACATGCATGTACATCTGAAAAGCTTGCGTTCAGCTTTATAGCAACTGTACAGTACTTGTGTTCATCTTTATAGTGACTGTACAGTACTTGCGTTCAGCTTTATAACACTGTACAGTACTTGCATTCAGCTTTATAGCAACTGTACAGTACTTGTGTTCAGCTTTATAACACTGTACAGTACTTGTGTTCAGCTTTATAGCAACTGTACAGTACTTGTGTTCAGCTTTATAGCAACTGTACAGTACTTGTGTTCAGCTTTATAGCAACTGTACAGTACTTGTGTTCAGCTTTATAGCAACTGCACAGTACTTGTGTTCAGCTTAATAACACTGTACAGTACTTGTGTTCAGCTTTATAGCAACTGTACAGTACTTGTGTTCAGCTTTATAGCAACTGTACAGTACTTGTGTTCAGCTTTATAGCAACTGTACAGTACTTGTGTTCAGCTTTATAACACTGTACAGTACTTGTGTTCAGCTTTATAGCAACTGTACAGTACTTGTGTTCAGCTTTATAGCAACTGTACAGTACTTGTGTTCAGCTTTATAACACTGTACAGTACTTGTGTTCAGCTTAATAACACTGTACAGTACTTGTGTTCAGCTTTATAGCAACTGTACAGTACTTGTGTTCAGCTTTATAGCAACTGTACAGTACTTGTGTTCAGCTTTATAGCAACTGTACAGTACTTGTGTTCAGCTTTATAACACTGTACAGTACTTGTGTTCAGCTTTATAGCAACTGTACAGTACTTGTGTTCAGCTTTATAACACTGTACAGTACTTGTGTTCAGCTTTATAGCAACTGTACAGTACTTGTGTTCAGCTTTATAACACTGTACAGTACTTGTGTTCAGCTTTATAACACTGTACAGTACTTGTGTTCAGCTTAATAACACTGTACAGTACTTGTGTTCAGCTTTATAACACTGTACAGTACTTGTGTTCAGCTTTATAGCAACTGTACAGTACTTGTGTTCAGCTTTATAACACTGTACAGTACTTGTGTTCAGCTTTATAGCAACTGTACAGTACTTGTGTTCAGCTTTATAACACTGTACAGTACTTGTGTTCAGCTTTATAACACTGTACAGTACTTGTGTTCAGCTTAATAACACTGTACAGTACTTGTGTTCATCTTTATCGCGACTGTACAGTACTTGCGTTCAGCTTTATAGGGACTGTACAGTACTTGCTTTCAGCTTTATAAGACTGTACGGTACTTGTGTTCAGCTTTATAAGACTGTACAGTACTTGCTTTCAGCTTTATAAGACTGTACGGTACTGGAGTCAAATTTCTCGTAAGTTTTATTGAGTATGCTTAATATGTTTATTCTGTCTTTGAAAACTATGTCAGAGGCCTCAAAACTATTACAGAGGCCTAAAAACTATGTCAGAGGCCTAAAAACTATGTCAGAGGCCTAAAAACTATGTCAGAGGCCTAAAAACTATGTCAGAGGCCTCAAAACTATGTCAGAGGCCTCAAAACTATGTCAGAGGCCTCAAAACTATGTCAGAGGCCTCAAAACTATTACAGAGGGTTAAAGCAACAAATTGCTTTTGAATTTTATTTATATTTTTTGTTAGAAATTCAAATAACTATACTTTTATGATTAAACAATTTATGAATGAGATGTTATTTCTCTAAACATTTAATAGTAAGGGTATTATATGATCTAAAATGTTCTCAATACATTTAAAGAAAACATGAGCCTTGATATAAAATCTTGAAGGCTTCTTAAAGGTTTTCTTTACATAGTATTTGTGACAATTAATGGAAACCATTCATGCCTCTTAAATAGGCTTGATAGAAGCAACTGAATTTGACAATCGCGTCAATGAATTTTCTTGTTTTTGTCCGTTCTGTTAGTAGACATGTATGCATATCAATTTAATGTATTGATTGATTAGTGGAGCTTATACTGTGTTGATATCAATGGACAAAATAAGGTCATGGGAATAAATCAAAAGTTGATATTAAAAGCAAAATAATGTCAGGTTTACCAATAACAAGCACTACGACCCACATTGGCTGATTGTTCAGTATTGTGTACAGTACAAGGTGCTTGTCTACACCTATAAATCTATACAAGGTCTTGTATCTGTGTACTCCAATGACCTGGTGATCCTTTAATGTCCACCAAAGAACAGTCTGAAAACGAGACGTTTCTAAAAGTTCCTTGAAGTTGCACAAAGTCATATCGTGAGAGACTAACTCACTAAGCACACAACGTCAGAAGTCAAAGTCACGGGTCTTAGAGTTGACCTGAACAACAGAAGTCCTATGTCATGGCAGGCATTAGCAACCTTTAAAAGCATCACTGCTACAGATCTAAGGACCATGCATAGGTCAAAATTTGTGGGACTTCACCTACAGCTGGTGACATTCCTACATGAGTGAAAAAATTCTCAAATGGAATATTAAGCAACATACAAACAAAGCAAATAAAAGCGTTGTAATTTGGTCAAATTGACAGGTATTTACTTGATGTTTTTTTTTTATTAGAAAATATATAGCACAGGCAGCGAGCAAGCAATATTGTAACATTATACATCGTATATCTGTTTGGTGTTGTTCAGTGCTTGCACTCACATTTTGAGAAACTAGGCCCCCCAGTTCTTGTGGTTCTTGAGAAGTAGTTAAATTAATTTTCTTATATATTATTCCTATATAAAACATTGAACCCCTTTCTGCAGCCCTACTTCGCCCTAAAAAAAAAACCCCTTTGGTGGCCACATCCAGATTCCTGGAATCAAATAGTGAGCAAAATTTGTTTGAACAACATAAGGATGCTTACATATTGAATTGTCATACTACATCCTAGTCATTCTTGAGAAGATTTTCATTTAATTATCCTTGTGTAATACTTCCAAGGCCTCTTGTGGGCCCCCTCTTAACTTTAAAATACGCTAATATTGTGACCCTGCCCTATGCCCTGGACTCATGGTTTGAACACACATGAGTCCTCTATACATATGAAAACTTTCAAGAAACACCAAATTTATACAATGATGAAGCATCATTAAAAGAATTTATATCTAGAATTTCAGAAATCTTACTCAACCTTCAATTCTTAAATCAGGACCTTCATATAGTCATTCCATCTAAAACATGCACTATACACAACCTATATCAATACTTTTTAGATTTAATAGCGTTACCGAAAAGTCCATGAATCAATATCAAACAATAACAAAGAAAATAATAAATAGTATGTGGTGTACCTGATTGGTGGTCCCCTGTATCCACCGCCTGACCTCGGGGCCCCACCTGACAAGAAAGGAAATTGTCGAGAATCCAGTTTGTCTTCTACAGCCTCCTGTTAACAAAAAACAACAATACATTGTTTCAATAAATTTTCACTCTGCTTCCTTTTCTCACAAGATCTATGACTTTTTAGTTAACCTTGGGTGAGGGTAATGTCACACTTTAAAGGTCACAATCTTAAGAATGAGCATCTACAATTTCAACTCTGCAGCTTTGAAAATCTGATCTAGATAAAAAGTCATACAATTTTTCCTGATATTTTGTAATTGATCTCAAGAAATATTGAGACACAACCATAAGGCATGAAAACCTTCTGTCTAGAGATCTTCACACGTGTTGTCTGTACAGTAAACTTTTTTTTTTAAAGGTTAACACGATGCTTTAGCTACATAAGAAGCACAATATTCACTGAGTCCGGAGATCACTGTGAATATTTGTACTTTGAGGGTAACTAGAGCATCATATTAATGGAGAAACTTTCAATAACTTTTATCATATGATTCATGAATTCAAAGCATCAAAACCAGTGACTAGACCTTATGAAACACTACCTATTCTGCCATCTTCGTTTCAGCTACAGTGAAATAAGAGCTAGTCAAATGTGAGTCACAAGTTCTTGTTCATTATAATTATGATTGAATTATTGGCTACTAAAGCTTACCCAATTATATTCTGTTATTATTGTTGAATATTGCAAGACCTAGTCGAAAATGTTCAGAGATACACGTTTTCAAATAATAACCAATCGTATCAATTTTGAAATTCCCACCTTAATTTTGGTCAGATGTTGGGAAAATCAATTGTTTTACTGACCTCGATGGCACTTAGAGATGAAAATGTTATTTTTTAAAGTTTGTAGGATCTCGGTTTATCAGAAAGCTCAGAATTCTTTAATCGTATAATAAATCAGTTTGTAGGATCTCGGCTTATCAGAAAGCTCAGAATTCTTTAATTGTATAACAAATCAGTTTGTAGGATCTCGGCTTATCAGATAGCTCAGAATTCTTTAATTGTATAACAAATCAGTTTGTAGGATCTCAGCTTATCAGAAAGCTCAGAATTCTTTAATCATATAATAAATCAGTTTGTAGGATCTCAGCTTATCAGAAAGCTCAGAATTCTTTAATCATATAACAAATCAGTTTGTAGGATCTCAGCTTATCAGAAAGCTCAGAATTCTTTAATCATAATAAATCAGTTTGTAGGATCTCGGCTTATCAGAAAGCTCAGAATTCTTTAATCGTAAAATAAATCAGTTTGTAGGATCTCAGCTTATCAGAAAGCTCAGAATTCTTTAATCATAATAAATCAGTTTGTAGGATCTCGGCTTATCAGAAAGCTCAGAATTCTTTAATCGTAAAATAAATCAGTTTGTAGTATCTCGGCTTATCAGAAAGCTCAGAATTCTTTAATCATAATAAATCAGTTTGTAGGATCTCAGCTTATCAGAAAGCTCAGAATTCTTTAATCGTAAAATAAATCAGTTTGTAGTATCTCGGCTTATCAGAAAGCTCAGAATTCTTTAATCATATAATAAATCAGTTTGTAGGATCTCGGCTTATCAGAAAGCTCAGAATTCTTTAATCGTAAAATAAATCAGTTTGTAGGATCTCAGCTTATCAGAAAGCTCAGAATTCTTTAATCGTAAAATAAATCAGTTGTAGGATTGCTCAGTGGATTCTGTGGTCAATATAAGGTCAGTGTTACATTACAGATGCTGAATCAGCCGATTTAACAGTACTGCTACATGTAACCTTTGACCCTGACAATTAACTAAACTAACTCGTTATGAGGAAAGGTAGATGTAGTTTTGTGCACATGGTCAAAATTCCACTGATTTCAGTTGGTGTGTCATAATCCCATTAACATGTACATGCACATGGTGAATATGACTGAACCATTTCCTAATACATATCCCAGCTAAATGGTGCCACTACCTGTTGTGCAGAACCTGAGCTGGCTGTGTAGATTTTACAATTCTAATCCTACAGGTGCTTTTGCTGTTCGCTGTTAAATGAAATCACCATGTATCATGATTTTGATCTTATGCTACTGAATTACTCTTGTGCATCAATTTTAAAATTATAAAGTGATTGGACTATCTATCAATGTGGATCATACAACATGAATGATTAGAGATTTAATACATAAAAGGATTATTATTATTATTATTATTATTATAACGTGATTGATTGATTTTATATGTTTAACGTCCCATTCAAGAATTTTTCACTCATATGGAGATGTCACCATTGCCGGTGAAGGGCTGCAAAATTTAAACCTATGCTCGGCACTTGTGGCCTTTGACAGGGAGGGATCTTTAATGTGCCACACCTGCGATGACACGGGGCCTTGGTTTTTGCGGTCTCATCTGAAGGACCGCCCCATTTAGTCGCCTCCTACGACAAGCAAGGGGTACTGAGGATCTATTCTAACAACCCGGATCCCCACGGGGCTATTATAACGTGTCTCAATGTTAATTATGTGGCATCTCATTGTCTAGCAAGATTTCAATAACAGTGACTAAGTTATTTAAATATACCTAATATATCTATCAATAAGTGGGAATCCGATATCTGAGAGTTTTGATTTCTTAAAGTTGTCGATATGAACAGACATACTTAAATAGTCTGCTGTCCGCCACCTCTGAATAAATATCGTTACAATAAAATTAAATTACCGAGTCGTGACAATAAAAGCAGCACCCACCTCCATGATGTCCTTGACATAGGGGGTCCAGCGTGACATTTGATACGTGTTCTCAGCTACCTTGGTTTTCCTGTTGAATGGTTGGTATGGCTGGGACTTCTTTTTCCCTCCCTGTCAATTGGACAATTCTCGCTGAGTTCTTAAAATGCCATCACAAATTACTGATATAAAATACAAACAGTTCAGAGTCAGAAGTCAAAATAACACAAAATCAGTACACTACTACACACTCAGTCCTAGTGAGTGGATACACAATCAAATGCAAACTTCCCAAGGCTCACACAAAAAAAAGTCAGTGCTCATGCTGCTATTCCGACAATAAGTGTACACCAAACACCCTTAATATAAATATACTACAAGTGTAATATAATACCCTAACAATGCTGGATAAATGCCCCCTTTATAGTGTACTTTAAAAGCTTAATTAAATTCACTACTCATAAACCCTGAGTATAAAGATTTCCACACCCAGAGTTGGGAAAGATTTCTAAAATAGTCATATACAAACTGAAGCCAAAGCCTTACTACCGCAAAGCAATATAATGCATTGGAACAAATTAGGCTGTTCAAAATCTGGATTTTTTTAAAAAAAAAATTATTGTGGAAGTAAAATATGTGAGAATTCAACTTTTTTTTTTTTAGAATAAAGACAAGTGTCCCTTGGGCCACAGCACTAACCTGAACATTTTGCTATGTAAAACTTTAACACAAAACACAACACCCTCCCCCCCTACACACAATGTGGTCCCAACCTGTATCAAGAGATAATGGTGGGAAAAAAGGACCCTAACATATTTGGATTTCCCCTACATAAGGATGCTTCCATTTCATTTGGACATTTTGCACCCTTGTGACTTCTGGTTCCAGAGAAAAAAAATATATATATGTATATTCCAATGTAGATCTTTAACACCCTGTGATGGTGCAACAAACCTTAATCCACACAATTGGAAGAGGATTTTTTTTTTAAATTTAACACATTTTTTTTTAAAATTTAACACATTGTAACCTTGTGACTCTTGAGAGGTTTTTTTTTTTAAAAACAGACTTTTCCTTTTTATTCCTTTGAAAACATATATTGTGGCTGCACATGGTCCCCACTTAACCTTCATATTATGTATTGGCTTTTCTGGTGGAGATGTTCTTGAGAAGATTTTTTTTTTAAAACATCGAACCCAAGTTTCACTATTATTTAATCATCCCTCTTTTGAAGGAGCTGTTTATTTGAATTGAATCCTTTTATCCAAGGATGGTTTGTGCAGCCTTTAGAAATGACCCAGTATTGAAAAACAAGTCCAAAGGTGAAAAGTTTACAGACACATGAAAGATCAACAGAAGGCAAACAAACTTCACTCTGAAAACTCTCTTGAACTTTCAGCTCAGATGAGCTAACTAAAAATTGATTTTGTTCAAATTACAGGGGGGGGGGGGGGGGACACGACTGTACATTCCATTTCTAGTACCATGCACTGAACAAAAAAACCCAAAACAATCATGACATTATTGATTTCTTTAAGTTAACAGTGTAATGCTAGACTATCCATTCTGTTTTAATACTGACATCAAAGTACACACAAAGTATAATCAAACTTTCTAACACTACCATTCTTATTTACATGTATATATAAATATATATATATATATATGTAAGAGCACCCAATCAAACAATATACATAGCACAAATCAGCTCAGCATGTGTTACCCAGCTAGCAGGTACCTGCTGATTGTCATCAACACTTCACTTTGTATGTTATTCATACATATACCAAGGTTCTACTGTTATAAATCTTTTTTCAAAATAAACTGCATCATGAAAACATTTTCAATACATTGGTAATGGACACTGTAAGACGAATTAAAAATCAAAATGACAATGTATTCAACAATTTACACTTCATTCATAAATATTTTTTTAATTTGTCATAAGATGGGAGTCTGATGCAGAGAATTTTGCTAGAGTGTTAGTAGGGATGTTCTGGTGGGCTCATTGCAGGCTGATTTATTCATTCATCCACGTACCGATACCAGGACCTTTTTCAACTTAATTTTTATGCTTGTCTTTTCTGTTTCAACTATCTATAAATATGTGGAGAAAAAAACAACCAAATACAAAGTAATCAACAAAATCTGTAGTTTGGGGTTGGGTGAAAAAGACGTTTATAACAACAAAATATTCTTACACTGTACTGACATGTAACAAGATCTTGTCTATACAGCCATGAGGTGAAAAAGTCACAAATATCTGAATTGCTGAAGTGTGTTTCTGTTACAAACACCTACTCTAACATTATGAAAAACATCTATCAAAGGAAAGGGATGCTGTGAAATTTTCATTCCTAATGATGAAAACAAGAAATGCTACCCTAAAAATCCATTACCGAGCAACAGCCATTGCAGGAAAGGAAACAGAGAAAAATGATGAGAAAGTCCATTCTGTGCACACATTTCAGTTACATACCATGTATTCAAATTTGACCCTACTTCTTTCCCTGGTCATTAACATCTGAATTCTTTTCAAAAAGAATTTTTAGAGAAAAAAAATTTGTGTACAGGAACATGGCAATATAAAACTCCAATATTCCATTAGAAATTTGCAAGGGAGACAACTGAGTTGTGAGCAGAGTCCGGACATATTGAAGCCTGCTCTCACCTGGGCAATGCCGTGAAATGTTCCATAATCCTCGATTATTCCAACGCTAAAAGTTTTGTTACCTTGTGGCTGTGGCATGCAAATTTTATCAGATCTTTTATGAATAACAGGGGTCACAAAAATTGCTATGTTCTGACTTCATTTCTTTCTCAATTGAATTTCCCTTTCGGTGATTGTACAAATAGACTGTTATGTTCGATAAATTTAAAAAATAAATGAATGAAACATGTTAAGAAAAAAAACTCCAAGAGCAATACATCGATTAAATTTATCCAGAATTCAGCATAAATTGTACTGAGGGCTACCACTAAAGAAAACTATCAAAAGTTAAAAAACATCTACAGCTAGACCCACTGGGAGTAGGCAAGTGGATTTTGACTTACATCTTGAATAATTGGAATACCCAGATTCTGCATGTTGGTTATGATACACTTGACATCTACAGGAATCTGGGCATGTTGCACCAGCTTAGCCAGGTTTTCCTCTGTTATTCCTGTAAAAGGTATGACTTATCTCAAGTATATATCAAATCCCAACTTCTATAGCAGTGATGGAGAGACTAAAAAAATAACTAATGATATTTTCAATTCTGAGTTACTGTGCACATCAACTGAACTGATGATACAGCATGAATTATACTGCTGAACTGATGATACAGCATGAATTATTCTGCTGAACTGATGATACAGCATGAATTATTATGCTGCTCTGATGATATAGCATGAAATATTCTGCTGCTCTGATGATATAGCATGAAATATTCTGCTGAACTGATGATACAGCATGAAATATTCTGCTGAACTGATGATACAGCATGAATTATTCTGCTGAACTGATGATACAGCATGAATTATTATGCTGCTCTGATGATATAGCATGAAATATTCTGCTGAACTGATGATACACCATGAAATATTCTGCTGAACTGATGATACAGCATGAATTATTATGCTGCTCTGATGATACAGCATGAAATATTCTGCTGAACTGATGACACAGCATGAATTATTATGCTGCTATGATGATGCAGCATGAAATATTCTGCTGAACTGATGATACAGCATGAAATATTCTGCTGAACTGATGATACAGCATGAATTATTCTGCTAAACTGATGTGTGGTATAATTGTTGCTCTCCTCAACTGAATTGATAATACCAACAACTGAATTGATGCACACTACAATTCAATTGAAGAGAGCAATAATTCAATTAATGCACGAGTCAATTAAATCAATGCATGCAATATTTGAATTAATGCTCTCTTCAAGTGAGTCAGTGATATCATTAATTCATTTGATGCATGCAATAATTTTGATAGAGAAAGCAACTATGTAATTAGAGATATCTTCAAATTAACATTAACGATCTCTTTGACTGAATAGTGGTTCTCTTTAAAAGAATTGATGCGTGCATTAATTCCTTATACAAAACCATTGTAAATTAATTAAAGATGTCTTCAATTGAATTAAAGAGATCAACAAATCGTTTATACCAAGATCTAAATTAATTTTTGCAAGCAATATTTCCACCACATTGATGCTCTCATCAATTGAATTGATGAGCACAATAATTGATTTGAAGTATGCATCAAGTTAATTATTGCTCTCATTAATTGAAATAATGATGCATGCATTAAATCAATTATTGCTCTCATCAATTCAATTGATACTCACATTAATTCAGTTGATGAAAGCAATAACTGAATTGATGGTATCTTCAAATAATTAAATATATCTTCAATTATTTAAGTTTATGTTAAATTGTCATTCCATATATTTTAATCATGAAACCTACACAAAATTATTTGCCTGCTTCTCCTTGAAAAATTCAAATGGATCTGACACAAGATTAATTTTTTGTTGTTATAAGTTTATGAAAAATCGTCTACAGTTTCACTTCAAAGCACTTGACAGAGAATTCAAACACTTTTACATTAAAAATGAGCATTGTTTTAGGATTTTACATATAATTCACACATTTTTCATACATATGCTCAAAATTCAAGCACTTTTCAAGCTCTGTGCAAACCCTGTATCACTACTAAATCTCATATTTTTGCAGAAAAGTTTGTAGCCATAAAATTTACTTGAAATCACTCACTGAGATAAGCAAGAGAACGACTGTAGCATGGGAGATAAGTGAGAGGAACGACTGTAGCATGGGAGATAAGCGAGAGAACGACTGTAGCACGAGAGATAAGCGAGAGGAACGACTGTAGCACAAGAGATAAGCGAGAGAACGACTGTAGCACGAGAGATAAGCGAGAGGAACGACTGTAGCACGAGAGATAAGCGAGAGAAAGACTGTAGCATGGGAGATAAGCGAGAGAACGACTGTAGCACGAGAGATAAGCGAGAGGAACGACTGTAGCACAAGAGATAAGCGAGAGGAACGACTGTAGCACAAGAGATAAGCGAGAGAACGACTGTAGCATGGGAGATAAGCGAGAGAACGACTGTAGCATGGGAGATAAGTGAGAGAATGACTGTAGCATGAGAGATAAGCGAGAGAACGACTGTAGCACGAGAGATAAGCGAGAGAACGACTGTAGCACGAGAGATAAGCGAGAGAATGACTGTAGCATGGGAGATAAGTGAGAGAATGACTGTAGCATGGGAGATAAGCGAGTGGAACGACTGTAGCATGAGAGATAAGTGAGAGAATGACTGTAGCATGGGAGATAAGCGAGTGGAACGACTGTAGCATGAGAGATAAGTGAGAGAATGACTGTAGCATGGGAGATAAGCGAGTGGAACGACTGCAGCATGAGAGATAAGTGAGAGAATGACTGTAGCACGAGAGATAAGTGAGAGAATGACTGTAGCACGAGAGATAAGCGAGAGAATGACTGTAGCATGGGAGATAAGTGAGAGAATGACTGTAGCATGGGAGATAAGCGAGTGGAACGACTGTAGCATGAGAGATGTGAGAGGAACGACTGTAGCATGAGAGATAAGCGAGAGAATGACTGTAGCATGGGAGATAAGCGAGTGGAACGACTGTAGCAAGGGAGATAAGCGAGTGGAACGACTGCAGCATGAGCGATAAGCAAGAGGAATGACTGTAGCATGGGAGATAAGCGAGTGGAACGGCTGTAGCACGAGAGATAAGCGAGAGAACGACTGTAGCATGGGAAATAAGTGAGAGAATGACTGTAGCATGGGAGATAAGTGAGAGAATGACTGTAGCATGAGAGATAAGTGAGAGGAACGACTGTAGCATGGGAGATAAGCGAGTGGAACGACTGTAGCATGGGAGATAAACGAGTGGAACGACTGTAGCATGGGAGATAAGTGAGAGAACGACTGTAGCATGGGAGATAAGTGAGAGGAACGACTGTAGCATGGGAGATAAGTGAGAGGAACGACTGTAGCATGGGAGATAAGTGAGAGAATGACTGTAGCATGGGAGATAAGTGAGAGGAACGACTGTACATGGGAGATAAGCGAGAGAACGACTGTAGCACGAGAGATCTTTTCTCAGAAAACTGTTTCCTCAGATGCTTGATGACAGATCTAACCCCACCCACCACCCCTCTCTGATTTTTTTGGTGAACATCACCCAATTTTGTCTTGCCATTGTCTGTTGCTTGGCCAGGGTCTGCATGAGATCTGTCTTATCAAACTGCTTTCACAGAGACATGGTGACAGGTCTTACCTCCTTTGTGGATGACATAGAGCAGAATGATGCGGACTTTGTCATATGCCATGATGTTTTGGTCCAGGAGTATAGGTACAATATTTCTCATGTGATCTTTAATCTTCTCTCCCTCTGGGTCTGTTCCCATGGCTAAATCCTAAAATGTCAATCAATTTGATTAATTCCCACTGCTTTAATGAATATTTTGAGTGTGTCTTTGGTTAAATAAGATGCATATTAACAGATACTTTTGTGCCACCAAAATTATTTTTCTGAAAGACAACTCTTAGAACAAAATCGTGTATACCATGTTAGTTTAATTAGACTTGCTTAGAGATATCTGCCTGCTTTTATTTTGATGAAGAAGCCAGTAATTACGTATAGTTAAACTTTGAGGATTAACTCCTCAAAATCTACCTGTAGCAAATATGTGTATACAATGCACTACAAGACACACATACACACACACACACACACATATATATATATAGTCAAGCCTAATTATTTTGAACTTGACGTGGACAAGTAAAACTTCTGTGATATCCATAAAGAAAATGATGTAGTTAGGGCTTCTAACTCTACAGGTGTAATGTTTACACCAAAATTGACTACACAGGTGTAACGTTTACCTACAGATTGACTACACAGGTGTAATGTTTACCTACAGACTGACTACACAGGTGTAATGTTTACCTACAGACTGACTACACAGGTGTAACGTTTACCTACAGACTGACTACACAGGTGTAACGTTTACCTACAGATTGACTACACAGGTGTAATGTTTACCTACAGACTGACTACACAGGTGTAATGTTTACCTACAGACTGACTACACAGGTGTAACGTTTACCTACAGACTGACTACACAGGTGTAACGTTTACCTACAGACTGACTACACAGGTGTAATGTTTACCTACAGACTGACAACACAGGTGTAACGTTTCCTACAGACTGACTACACAGGTGTAATGTTTACACCAAAATTGACTACACAGGTGTAACGTTTACCTACAGACTGACTACACAGGTGTAACGTTTACCTACAGACTGACTACACAGGTGTAACATTTACCCATGATGCTACTTTACCTGTTCTACTTTACACAGCCGATCGACGTGTTTCTGGTACTTGTTCATGCAGTCTTCCGCCAGGTGAAGATGAGTCGAGTATTTGCTGAGTTCCTTCTGATATTGTGGCATCTTCTTCAACATCTGGGACAGGTCTCGAATGTTGGCCTTTTCCCCATCATTCATTCGCTTATCTTGGGCAAACTGTTTTAACTGTTTTGTAACTTGCCTAAATATCGAACATGGAGAAATATATTCCCCTATAATCATATCACTTTACTCATAGTGTAATTTTCAGTGAAATTTCAGAATCATGTTAAATTGCAGTCGTCAGTGATTAGTGTGCAACAAACTTTAACTGGAGAGTGAAAAGGTGACATAAGATGGACAAGAAAGACACATGAAATAGCATGCCGTGGTATTGCCAAGTTTTTAAAACAAAATACTTTCAAACTGTGATATCTAGGATGTTGACTTACTGGGACACAATAGCAATGTGCTGATGTCGTAAGCCAACCCATAATTCATCATTCTCATCCAGAAGAGCCTCCTTCTCGTGAATTTCTCCACTAGTGTTATCATATCTGTACAAAGAACAGAAAAAACATATACGTGGAGATTCTATAACACACCATACATTGTACTGGTCGCGGTAGCTCAGTAGTTAGAGCGTTCGCTTCGTAACCAGGACGTCGTGAGTTTGAGCCCCGCTCGTACCATGGCCGCGTCAAACCTAAGACGAAAAATAGGTAGTGATTGCTCCTTTGCCAAACGCTGGTGACATCTCAATATGAGTGAAAAATTCTCGTCGGGACGTAAAATTAACAAGCAATCAAACCATACATTGTAAGTGTTAAAAATACACTACAGATTACACATGTCCTTACAGTCACACATATTCAAACAACTTACTTATAAACATCATTTATTATTGGTAAGAGATCGTAAGCCATGGCTTGAAATGTCAGTTCATGCAGAAGGGGTGAGATGGGGTCAAATCCTCGGTCTATAATTAGAAGCTGAGAGCGGTCCTTCTGTGGCCCCTGATAAAAAAATGTGACATTTGAAATAATATTCCAAATTTTGAAATTAGGACTATTTCTTTATAAAATACTGTACAGCCATTTATTTTTGTGGAGTCTATTTTTCATGGTTTGAGAAAAATACTTAATTTAACCATTATTTATTCACAAATCCTTTAAAGGGATAGCTAAAATCCCATTCCGTCCCTTGAAGAACGTATGCATGTTTGTGGAAACTTGAACTTGTGGTTGAAGAGATGTTATATTTTTTTAAATATAGATCAATTAGCCTTGTTCAAGTAGAATTTAATAACAACCAACACGAGAATCGTTGATTCTACGGTATACTGTGATATTTCTGGAAGGAAATATGAAAGAGTACGTGATAATTTGGAACTGAACAGGGCTTTAAATGATAATTCCAAGACCAAAATCCAATATGGCAGTTTTAAATCAAATTCTACACCTCTGCTTTATAACAGCCCTACTCTGCTTTATAACAGCCCTACCTCCCCCATGGTGTGGTCATCAGCCCTGTAGGCATCCAGCTTCTGCTGCACCATCTGAGCAAACTCAGCATTCCTGTCAAACTCGCTGTAAGTACACCATTACACCAAGTGTTACGCTGTAAAGCACTCAAATGTTCTCAACTCTGGCAAACAAAACGGATGCAGTCAACATGCGAGACCTTGAACTCTGCCCTTGAGCCCATTGTATGAAAGGTCTTATGACCAGACAAGCATTTTCAAAAGATCAAATTCTTTACATATAAGTGTAAAATTTGTGAAAATATAGTTGCAGATTGCATACTGTTTTGCTTTATATCTTTAGACATATGTCTTTCAAGGAAATTGTTTTTAAACTTTAGAGGGGGGGCACTATACACATGTGCACACTATCTACACAAAGATGACTTTAAAGATTAAATTTTTTTTTTTATTTCTTGTACACTATATTTACATAGTTGCCTACTCCCCCTCCAGACTTTGTCAAGTTTTGGTTATTTTCATGCGACAATCATCCCCCAAATAAAATTGGATTTCCTTTTACGTTGCTGTATAAAATTCTACACCACGCATTTGCAGCACACTAATTATCCACTCTCAGATTATGATGCATTTCATCTCCAATTTTTTTAATGTCATATAACATGCTGCTGCATAAATTTCAGCCAACCTTCTGTATCTGACACTGGGATACTCCCCCAGCGAAGCACAAAGTGTTGCTATTTGTTCAGCACAGCGTTCTAGGTTCATAGTACGGCCTGACTGTCTCAAGGGATTGTAGTAAAACTGGAATGTCTCCGCAGAATCAAGATGATACACCTACAACAAAAATAGTCCCCAAAACCTAAATAGTGCAGGAATATCATGTATTGCCTGGCTACAACTATAAACACAACAAAAAGTAGTTCCAGTGCTAGGAACCTTAATTAATACAGTGTAGGAATATCCAAACATGTACTGTCTGTTTGTACTACTGTCTGAATGCAATGCCTCACCTGAGATTCATATGGCAGAAAAGCGATGTTTATTTCCTTAAGAGTCTTTATGTACTTAGCACTTGCTGACTTGCATAATTCATTGAAAAGAACATCTGGACATGCTGGAAAAAAAAAAGTCAAAAAGATTACTAATCAATGTTTGTGGTAGACAAGGTCCTTCTCACCCCCACAGCAGCATATGACCTTGATCTCCTGTACGTCAGCTTCATTTGTGAAATATGCACGCAATACATAGAGAACCAAATCTGATACTTGAATGACACAGAGAATAGGTAATGCCTAATGAACTGTAAAATTGTGTTTCCACAGACAGACTGAAGGACAGACACTTGATAAAGTAGAAGTTCCTAAATAGACTGATATACATCCCCCCAGAGACATCAAGGTAGTGGATGGTAGAAGATGGGTCATGCTTCTTTGACAATTATGTATTGTGAATCCAGGTGAAAAGAGGAAACATCACTGACCCAGAGACCATTTTTCTATATATTAGAGTCACTTTTGCTTGACCTTTGACCTCAAAATTGATCAGGATCATTCTCATCATCCTTAAAGCCCATAAACTAATCCAACAGAAGCCACATCAGTAACTGACCTGTGTATTCTCATGATAGCTTCATTTCATTTCAAAATGTTCATGTATGGCTCAGATAATGAGTGGAAATTGAATTATATGAATTTTTCTAAGTCCAAGGGGCATAACTCTGCCAAATTTTTTTGACCTGACCCAAATCTGAACATTACCTGTGTATTCTCACAATATATCTATATCATTAATTTCAATTCAAAATGTCAATTTATGAATTGTTTGAAATTTTCTAAGTCTAAGGGGCACAACTCAAAATTGATTCATCCTGAGACAAATAAGAACTTGATCTGGATATTCTCATAATGTGTGTCTACAGAATTTGAGTTGAATATGTGGATCCACTGCAAAGACAACGAACAGAAGCTGAATTATAACAGAATGACGGTAAAGAATGACACTATATGTCCTAGCCATTTCACAGGGGGGGGGGGGGGGGGGGGGGGGGGGGCAAAAAAATTATTTAATGAAGCATACTATAGACCAAAAAAATCTTGTTGATATTTAATTTAAAAATATCAAGAAATAATGCACATAAAATTTCATGTAAAACTACAGACACTTGTTTAAACTTTTCCTCCTCAAGTAAATTTACACAAATAATTATTTAATGAAGCATACAATAGACCAAAAAAATCTTGTTGATATTTAATTTAAAAATATCAAGAAATAATGCACATAAAATTTCATGTAAAACTACAGACACTTGTTTAAACTTTTCCTCCTCAAGTAAATTTACACAAATAATTATTCAATAAAGCATACAATAGACCAAAAAAATCTTGTTGATATTTAATTTAAAAATATCAAGAAATAATGCACATAAAATTTCATGTAAAACTACAGACACTTGTTTAAACTTTTCCTCCTCAAGTAAATTTACACAAACAAAGCCAATCAACATCACTACTGTGATTTACTTGCAAATACCTACATATCTTAACTTTTCTGGAACTTACCTTCAGAAAAAAAGACATGTGCAGATCTGTACTGGGTGTTAGTAGGATGGTTAAAATCTTGCTTCAGTAAATTGACAGACTGAAAAAAAAAAAGAAGAAAATAATGATGAACAAAATAAAGCTTCCTGTCAGCAAGATATGTATGCAACTTCTCACTGAGAAACAATATATATCTGAGGATTCCTCTAATGTTCAAATTTTGTGTAAATCAACAATTCAAAGAGCTGTGTTATAAAGACCCCCTCTCCTGCCAATCAGAGACAGAAAAGATGTGAGCACACTAATGTTTATTGCAATCACTAAATCATGGGTTTTTTTGTTTTTGTTTTTGTTTTTTTGTTTGTTTTGGTTTTTTGTCCACAAGCCTTAATTTGATGTCTAACACTTAACACTACACTATTCATTCTGAATAAAAAAAAGGATACCAAGCCAAAATCAAATGCTATTGTTCCAACCCCCTGGCAAACTATCAGATAATTTAGCTATGATATTATAATAACAATCAGAGAATCATAAACTGTTGAAATAAGCGTTCTATGACTGGGAATCGTACCCAGAGAAAGAAATTCCCAAATTATCAAACAATCAGAAAGGACAGGCATTAATAACTGTAATAAAAGATAAATTTGTTATTTCTAGATGATTAACACCTTCATTTCAATACATAATGTTGTAAAGGACACAGCTGAACGCAGTATAAGATACAACACACACAATCCTCATTTTTCCCTTTATTTCTGGATCTTCTGAAACAGGTAGAACTCACTTTTTCTCAATCTCATTGTATTTTGATTCCTTAACACTGAAATCTCTTGGCCAAGTTGATACATATACCAAATTTGTATTGATTTTGCAGCTCTTCCTGTGTATTTTCAATGCATAGAGAATTATTGATTTTGCTGATTGCAGATTCCCCAGGTAAAAATCTCAGGTAACCTCAGGTGTGGGTCTTTACACCTCAGTCATTGGTCACTGATCCCCCTGGGATTCTGACTTGACCTGGCTTTTGGGTATATTTCCCAACAGAGCCCGGGCAACTTGAATCGACATACCTTCTCTGTCGGAGTAATTAGGTACACTGCATCCAACTTTGGTAATCTTTCTCTTCTTTTATTTATATCTTCTACCACTGTATGAATAAATATGAATAATTTTCACTGCAAATAGATTTTTAACACGTAAAAAATATCAATACTCTGCACAAGCACCTCTTCTATTTTACACACGAAATGCAGAAAAGTTTGCAATCCTGAGAAAATTACGTGAAAACAAATCCACCACATTATCAGTGACCAGATCTGGATCAAGAAAATGTTTGAATGCGGTCAGGGACTGACGTCTGTTTCCACTTTTCATTCAGTTTAAACTTGATTAGTCCTTTTATTAAAAATATCTCTTTTATTTGCCCTCCCCAACTCTATAATAAAAATGAGTAGAAAGCCAACATCCTTATTTCTTAAAGACGTTGGTTCTTGGTTAGTCCATATGGGCTCTACATAAAGAAGACATCTCTTTACCATACAGCTACAAAATTTCAGAATATTTTAAAAGCTGTAAAAATATGTGTTGAAGATGACATAAGAAAATTTTTGAGTCAGGGATATATCTTGGTTGAGTACAAATAACCCTCTTCTTAACTGCAGCCCTACAAGCTGGATCACACTAAAGATTTTTCCTTGTGCAAAAAATGTTTTCCGAGTTAAATATGTGTATATTGCAAGGGGATATAACTGTTACCATATGTATTACTATAAATACAAGTACAACAATTTATTACACTTTGCAATCACAATGCAAATTATGTAGGGTCATGTGAGGTCAGCACGTGCTGACAAAGATACAAAAATTTTTATTACATTCTTCAAGCCTGTCATATTTATTCCTGTTTCATTCGTTGTTGTTATATAATGACATAACTAAAATTAAAATCCTAAGATTGCAATTTCAATTTAGCTATCACAATGACATGTTTATCTTTAGATCTTATTTCTTATGCTCAAGAACATTTTCAGATGATGCAAAGAGGCTGACAATCACTTCCTTACACAGAAACCTGAAATGGAAAGTAACTACAACATCCATCTTTTGATAGTTGTGTGATAAATAGAATCTTACGCGATTATGGCATAAGAATTTTATAAATTTCATATGCCATAAGTACTAATTCAAGATCCTCTATAGATGGCATGAGAAGGTCATTTGTGTGGTGGAAAACCAAACTACCATGTGTCAGATTTAGTGACCCTCCCATTTAAAACTATGAGGATCAAACTCCAGTAAAAGAGACAAGAAACCAGTGAGTTATGACTGGACTACTTCACTACTGAGCAAAATACTGTCTATCGCTATCCACAGTTCACCCAAATAAGTCCCTTCCTTTTTCATCCACCCAAGTCATTTTCTGACATTAACAAAGCATTTGACATTACCAATATCAAAATGCTATGAGCTGAAGGACATACATGTACTTTTATCTAAGTCTCACTTCCACTTTGTGTGTTTAAGTGTTGAAGGAAAAAGGGGCGAGAAAATCACTTTTATTCTAGCTCAGATACACTTACATGTGATTCCCTCTGACATAATTTCGTGCATCTTGCAACATGACGATATCATTCTCATGCTCAACTGGTCCACTATCATCACTTTCCACTCGCCATTCTTTTTTACTGCCTGGACAACATCTGACATAATCTCTGAGGGGAAAGACACAATATTCATTACTTACACAGATACACATAACATCCTGTTTAATTTTTAGGCTGCTTCAACATAACTTATCTTGGTTACTAATCACTATTCTCCCATTCCAGAGATCAAATCATCACCACCAATGATAGTTGCAGATTTTCACACATTGATTAATGACATAACAGCAATTCATAATCATAGTTTTTAAATAGTTATCTCCCTTGCTAAAATGGAACCCATTACATTTCATTAGATTTTGTATAGTAACCTACATTTTTTTGTTTTTGTGCTTTCCTCTTTTTACATGAATCACCAACATCTTTTTTGACAAATTGCCTTTTCATTTAGGCTTATTTCACATGCAGAATCCTGTATTCTTTGGCATAAAAAAAAGATAAAAATCCTTTCTGATTGCAATGCAGTGAGTTTTCTCACTCCACTTTTATAAAGTTTGAATATACTTAAAGTTAAAGAGGCATTACAGCTCATTTTGCATATTTTAATCAAGTGATTTTTAAAACATGTATCGATAAAATAATAAATATCATAACAAAACTGACAATTTTTAACATTAGGGATGCATTAATTTGCCTTCAAATGCGCTTTAAAGATCATCCAGAATTCAATGGTTTCTTCATTCTGACTTGGACATTTTACATCTCGTGATTCAGTATGACAATACATGTGTTGTGTAAAACCTTATTTAAATACTTCTTAAAGGGGTCCACACTAGCTTCTTGAGTATGGGATTATTTCCTGCTTCTTATAATAAAGTAATTATAAATCATTATTATAACAGAAAACCTTTCATGTCCCTATAACCAAATAATGTTTGTTTAAAAGCATGCCACATGTTTTGAGAAAAATAGCACTTTCTTTTAAAGCACTAGTCTGTGTCTTGTAGCTAGAGGGGCATAGTGATATTCCCACATAAATTCTAGAGTGTGTATGTGTTGTATCTTGTTTTATTTTAACCCTTTTCTTGCATAATTGTTAAAATTCTGAGTCTAGCCATTGTATGCTAACTCTCACTGGATTGTTTACCCTCCGTGCACAGGCGTCCGAAGACCGAAAGAGAAAGTGTCAATGTTATAAAAACTATTAATTTCTGCATTTAAATAAGAATTTTCAACTTTAGAAATGTGTTATTTTTGCAAAGTTTATACATTCAACTATTCAACAAAATTAGAGAAAGCTCTGGGAAAATTGTCATTTAACGATTTTTGATCAAAATGAGCTGTAGTGTCTCTTTAAAAGACTTGGCAAGATGGAAAGGTTTAAATCAACGTTTGCATCACATACATAATATATGCCTTGCTTTAAAACTATATACCTACATTGCTATAAATAAATAAATAAATGTTTATTTGGTATATATGTTAACTGACAAAACATCTAAACTTTTTTTTTATTGGTGACTTCTTCTCAGCTGGCAGTTCAACGTTTGTGAAACAACTAGAAGTGACTTAAGTTCACTAATTCACTGTCAAAACATCTAAACTTATTTTTTTATTTATTGGTGACTTCTTCTCAGCTGGCAGTCCAATGGTTGTTAAACAACTGGAAGTGTTAGACATTAACTAATAGGCAGCAGAAAAGTTCAACAGCCAAATACAGCATGTACTTGCCAAATTACACAAATTTACTGATGACCAGTAAATTAGCATAATTTTTCTCAGATATTTTAGTAATTTCGTGAAATCCCTGAACATTTCAGTAAATTCATGAATTCCCTAAGTGAAACAGTGATTACGCGAACTTACTGAACATTTCAGGGATTTCATGAAATCCCTGGTTTCACGAATTTACTGTAACATATATATACATACATACAAATATTCATACATCATAAATACCAAAAATAACCCAGCAAAGCTTGAAAGCTTATTTCCACTGAGGTCCTTTAATGCATGGATGTTGGCATTTGGGTCATGCTCAAGCTGTATTTGATCATACGAACTGGTAATTTTGACTGTAACAATAATAGTAAGGGTCTAAACTATACCATCCCCTTATAAAAACATGGGGAGGGGGGGGGGGGGGGGGGTTATATGGGGATGGTATTGTATAGACCTGTACTATCATCATTACCAACTGATTCCTGTGATTTAATAGCTTGGTTTAGCCATTTTTAGCTGCAGAACTGTAGCATTATGGTTTTATATTTTATTCTTTAACCATAATGCAAATATGGTGCAATTTACGATGCAAGATTTTCTGCGCTCGGTTGGGGTTACATTTCTCAACTTTCCAGCACTGGTTAATCAAATACCTTTCATTCCCTAATTCTAGATATATTCTATCACCAACCTGTATATTTTATCCACTTCCTAACCATTTATAGCCATCAAAATAGACCAATAAACTCATTTGTTTTTAATTTTCTGCCATCCGACATCCATGTTGACCTACTGATGAGATCTCGTTAAAATGTCCCGTGATATATGGAATGTGTTGATAACATAAACAAACCACCAGTTCCTCGATTTTCTATCTATTTTGTACAAAATAATGATTAACAACCTTTTTCAATGACTTTCACTTATTCTTTAAACACCATAGACTGATTTTTCGGAGAAAACACAAACACTTTCATTTATTTTTCTTGCATAATGCTAGAAATAATAAGAGCCTTGTGTGAGTAGTTAGTCAACACATTCTATATACATATGTGATGTTTTAGCGAGATCTCATCAGTAGGTCAACATGGATGTTGGATGGCAAAAAATTCAAAACAGGCGAGTTTATTTGTCTATTTTGACAGCAGAAAATCTTGCGCCATAAATAAAGTGCACCATATATAAAACTTCAATATAAAACCATAATGTTACAGTTCTGCAGCCAAGCCATTTCAAGTATACAAACTTGTTCTTAAGCTTCACTTCATCACTTTGTCGTTAATAAATATGCGACTATGACACATAATTATTTTGAGTGGGAGGGGAACCTGGATAGAGGAAACTCGACCTAGATAAAATATTCCGAACTAGAAACTCATACAGTCTGTAACTATTTTTTTTTTTTACCTTGCATATTTTTTGTCTTAGAATTTAGAAAGGAGTGCCTTTAAATCATGTATACATAATGTGCCTAAATTATGAATCAGGTTTGCAAATATCGATCGTAAGATTATGCTCTATTATTAAATACTTGGATGACAGTTCGGAGAAGCGATCATGGCTGTGCAGATCGTAAGTGGCTTCTACTGGGATATATAACTGTAAAAAGGTTGGAACTCCCATAGATTATGCCCAACTTCGAAATTTATCGAGAAGTCCTTTTAAATGATCAAAAACATAGAGAAAATGTTTGCCTACTTTCGTGAACTGCCTGTTTCAGCGACATCTTGAATTTTTTACAGCTCCGCGGCAAATAAAATTGACGTGATAAATTGTAAATAGTTCTGAGCTTTTAATTGAGCAAATCAAAGATAAAGGTGTTGAAATTGATATAAAGAATTTGTAGTTTATTGTTCTTTTATTATTAAATATCAAATACAAGGGCCGCATAAAGTTTAATAGTTAACTTGTACAAATCCCTATTCACACACACACATATGAGACGATAAGCCTTGGTCACATTTATAAGTCGCTTGACCTACTATGCAAACTAATAATAAATTATAAGATAACGAAAATTTAAAATGCTAATAATGTTCAAAACTAGAGGGGGGGGGGTTAAAAACATTGTAATAATTAAAAAATATATATATACAAATTTTCACAAGCTTCATGTTTGTCAGTTTTGGACATGGAGAAAATCCATGCCTTTGCGGCGGTCAGACGGATTCGATTGGCAGTTAGCTCAGCTGGTAGAGCACCTGAATAGAAATTCAGGAAACCTGGGTTCGAATCCTGGTCCGGTCCGTTGCAATATTTCTCCTTTCCGGTAACATTTAGTACATATTAAGAAAAAGTTAAAAAGAAATGTCAAGTTATTCAGTATTATGTAGTAGACCTGAAGAACATTCGTGTTGTACGTGGCGATATCGTCTGCATGCATGAAATAAAATAAATATTTTTTGTATGCATTATCTAATACCTTCGTTATTATTTGAAATACAACCGCCGTAGTGTATTTTTTATTTTTGTACTATTTGGGGGTATGCAGGGTGTGACATTGACCCCTGCCCTTTTCTTGATAGTATTGCTTTCATTTGCTGCTGTGGAAATGTAGTAGTTAGGAATAGTACATGTAACTTGGATATCGGCCTTGATAGCTCAGTCGGGTTAGGGCAGTAATGCAGGGGTATCGCTTTCGATTCCCAGTCCTGCCATAACTTTTCTCCTTGCCGTCACGTGACCACCCCTGGACTTCAGGTGAAGAATTTGCCAGGGGCAAAAACAATCTGGGTTGTTTGTCTTAGAGGACAGTGTAGTAGTCAGAGTTACTATATAGGCCCGGGTAGCTGATTGACTAGAGCACCTGTAATGCAGGGGTCCCGGGTTCGATTCTCCGTCCACCATAAGTTTTCTCCTTTCCTATATCTGTAACCCTGTGGGGTTTCGTGTTATTAGAATAGATCCTCAGTACCCCACGCTTGTCGTAAGAGGCGACTAAATGGGGCGGTCCTTCGGCCGAGCATAGGCCTAAATTTTGCAGCCCTTCACCGGCAATGGTGGCGTCTCCATATGAGTGAAAAATTCTCAAGCGGGACGTTAAACAATATATAATCAATCAATCAATCCTATATATGTATATATCACAGTATTAAATTACAACCTCTATTTCCAAAGCAGTAGAATAAATTCATATTAAGTTATTAAATATCAGGATGGAAGGTGTCTTCTGAGATAACACTAGGATGGCTGTCCATGGAGTTTGATCAAAGTTACTACAATATACACATCAAAACTTAAATAATTCCCCAGCTTAACCATATCTAAATTGGGTGTTCTGAGCTTCAATGCAAGGGGCGGCGCACGGCCAAAAATAATTGAAATCGATTTTAAGATATTTAGACTTAATCCCCCCAAAGTAATTATAGATTTTATCAGTCAGTAGAAAGTAGAGGGAAAAATAGGTGCGTGATTTATGACATGAGTGATATACTTCAAAAAGTAAAGTGCACATATTTTCTTCTATACTCCATCAGAGAGAAATCGGAAGCGTTCTCTGGGTATTTGTGTCAGAAACGTCGCATATGTCCTTAAATAAAAATGTAAAAAAGGCGAAACCAGGCCAAGAAAACCTCTGCGAAAGTGAATGAAATAAATAGCCATAAAATTACAATATAGTGTTACTAAATATAACGATTTCGTCTCCGAGAACGTAACACTGTTAGTATGCGTATTGTTTCGTGCCTACTTTGACACAATTTTAAGGCGTTAATTTTTTAATTTTTTTTTTCTAAGCTACTATCCTAAAATTTCATAGATGATAAACTAAACGCACGAATTATATGACCTGTAACTTCACCAACTTTTGGGACCACCCTCTTTTGTGGTTGTTAACTGTGTGACCCGGAGTATACCCTGGAATACGGCAGCAGAAATATATATATATATATATATATATATATATATATATATATATATATATATACATATATCTGTGTGTGTGTGTGTGTGTGTGTGTGTGTGTGTGTGTGTGTGTGTGTGTGTGTGTGAGGGAGTTTGTGTTTGTGTGTGTGTCAGGGAGTTTGTGTGTGTGTGTGTGTGATACAGATTGTTGAAAAGCGGTCTTTCCCTTTAAATTTGCATCTTTAATTTGATTGAAACTTTAGAAAACTCTGTTTCGTGAGAACGAATAAATGAATAACAAAATAAAATATAATAATAGTAATTTAATTAAAAAAAGGGGGAGGGTGGTGGTAAGGAAGACAAATTGAGAGAACATATCATGAAGCGTTCTTTATTTGTATGATTATATATTATCATTTTTCTTTTTAACTTTCATTTTTCTTTTTAACTTTCATTTAGGAATCTCTCTTGTATTTGATTCAGTTTTGCATATCCTCTAGAGTTAAATTACTTACAAAGGTTATCCACGCAGAAGAAAAGTAAATGACATGTACATATACATGCAAATATAATATTCCACAACAATGACAAATACATGTTTATGTGATTTCTCATTCACACAAACCAGATATCCTTTTTCTCATTGCCCATAAACCAAATAAGCTGATCTTTAAAATTCAGGTGATCATAATTAGTACAATTTTCACTTAATGCATGGTATTAATCTACCCCTTTCAGCCTCTAATGAGAATGAATAAGTTTCTTTTATGAGTTAGAACGCTCTGACATTTTAACGAATGTGCTGACAAGATTTGAAGATGGCATAATACGAATAGTTTTCGTACGATTTAACAATATAATGGCCCCAGCCTCGTTCCAAGAATAAACAGTTTTCGAAGTGTTACACTTTGTAGTGTATCAGTTCTGCGGGAAAGTAAAGAAACAGCAAGCACTTGTAAATGTAACTAGAGTGTGATTTAGCGAAGGCATAGCTAGATAATTTTGGGGCCAGTTCAGTGCATACGTAGGAACCATGACAGGAAATTACACCTGAACGTATACCATGTCCAAACCAGGTAAGTAATCGATGAGGAAGAAGTGACAGGTGTGTGTGTGTGTGTGTGTGTGTGTGTTGCAGAAGGAACCTTTATGTTATTATGTAATATTTATTAAACACCCCCTCTACATTTTAAGCACTTTTGGTTAAGATACAGTATGACATGAGAGTACTGATCAAATCCATCACTTGCATATGAAGTGAGAAGTTGCTGATGCACTATTGCATGCAGTTATGTTTCTTTGATTTTACAAGTGGTAGAAAATCAGGATAAAAACAGACCAATTCCATGGGAAAATGTAAATATTATGGTAATTATGAGTACAGAGGAATTTTTTCAAAATACAAGAATATTACATAATGACAGGTGGTTTATTTATGTAGTGGAATGTGAAATCAAGCAATAAATAGCTTAAAGTACATTGTTTTTAAATTTGGCATAATTTGTCACTAGGAAATACCACAGTTCCCCACAAAAAAAGGTACAATCACCAGCAATGCATTTCATAGAGTGTTATATATACAGTAAATAGAGTGTTATATATACAGTAAATAGAGTGTTATATATACAGTAAATAGAGTGTTATATATACAGTAAATATGTCATGCAAGCTATGGTACCCACAAAGGTGTCCATGTTGTTCTGACTTCTTGATGAAACAGCTGTACAACAGTACTTATACCCACATACTTTACAATTAAAGCATTTGAACCATTTATGAACCATCTGATATGATTTCCAGGGGAATTGACCCATTTGTACCTTTTTTGTGGGGGACTCGTTTGTACCTTTTTTTGTGGGGGACCCATTTGTACCTTTTTTTGTGGGGGACCCGTTTGTACTTTTTTTTTTTGTGGGGGACCCGTTTGTACCTCTTTTTTTTTGTGGGGGACTCGTTTGTACCTTTTTTTGTGAGGGACCTGTTTGTACCTTTTTGTGGGGGGGTTGTGGTATTTCCTGTTACCAGGCATAAGTTATTATGATGATTGAGAAAAGAGGCAATCTCTTTGATCCTCCATTTATTTATTGTAATAACCAAATATTATATCAGACACTAACATTTTTGAATCCAAATGATGTATTTTTAGACCTTTTAGATATCCAACCCCTTTAGCACCTTTTGGGTATTCTTTTGGGGTCCTTATAGATATTCTAGGTCCATTTGAATATATCCTTTTGTATAATCAACTTACCACATCTAGTGTCTTTTTCGTGTTTAGATTCATTAAATGTTTTGAGAATAATTTTTAATGTTTTTTTTTTTTCCTTGCTGTGTAATTGCATGGAGGAAGTTATTTCTGTTGGACTTGAGAGTGTTCTGTGTGTATGTTGTTGTGTGCTCCTTTTGAGAATTTTACACTCAACTGTAGGTGAAGTGCCACAATTATTTTTACCTAGGCATGTTGCTCAGTGATGTGGTAGTGAAGGCTTTTTATCATGCTAATGCCAACTGGACATGTCACGTTTGTTTTCAAGGTCCTATCCAATAGACCTGTGACTCTTGCTACTGAGGATAGGAGCAGTTACTAGCTACATTAAACATTTTGATTTGTATATATACAAAATATATGTACTGAAAATTGGATTTACAAGCAGACTATCAAGAATAACATCTGGAAAACCTACATACATATTTTCTATCATGACATGCTTATATTACAAACCAATAAGGAAAAGGATATTATTTTCTGTAGTCTAACATTGTTAAAGGAAGCATTAATCTTATAATAAAAACGTACAACAGAGGGTTTTTCCACATGTGTTTCTCACTTCTTTGTATAAAGGGGTTGGGATGTTTTATCATTGGTGGAAAATGTACAACAGAGGGTTTTTCCACATGTGTTTCTCACTTCTTTGTTTAAAGGGGTTGGGATATTTTATCATTGGTGGAAAATGGTTGATAGTTTTAAACTGGCTCAGTTGATGAGTTAAATCCTTTCCAAATCATAAAGGCCTATACCTATATGACTGGATAATTGTGTAAGGATACAACATGCAACATCATGTGATGACACCAAGATTCAAACCAGCAACATTTGGTCGCCAGTATAATCAATTAGTCCACTGAGCCATGCACTCTGCTGAAATGATTTGCCTTCGCTTGAATGGTTGATAATACAGGTATACGACTTGTGTTCATGTTGGTGCTGAGATGACCTTCATTTAGCACCCTTTCATGTCCTTTATCATGTTGTCATTGTTACTCTGTTCTGATTGGGTGTTCTTCATTCATTTTTTGTCCTTAATTCCCAATTTATCACTTATCATGCTCAAAAAATTGTAATGATCATAGTTTTAAAAGTGATCTGTAAATGTGAGGTCCAAGGACAAACATATATATATATATATATATATATATATATATATATATATATATATCTCT
Organism: Ostrea denselamellosa; assembly: GCA_024699665.1. Lineage (NCBI taxonomy): Eukaryota > Metazoa > Mollusca > Bivalvia > Ostreida > Ostreidae > Ostrea > Ostrea denselamellosa. The sequence continues at coordinate 24,262,950 of JAMZEH010000023.1, forward strand.
CTCTCTATATATATATATATATATATATATATATATATATATATATATATATATAAAATAAACTACGATCAGTACTGGTCAGATATTTACATCGTTAAGTAGATGTAATCTATCTATATCTATATATATATATATATATATATATATATATATATATATATATATATATATATATATATAAAATAAACTACGATCAGTATTGGTCAGATATTTACATCGTTAAGTAGATGTAACCTTTGTACGGATGATGATGACTCCGTACAGCTTCTCATTGTTTTGCTCTAGCTACGCTTTAGTCACCCACTTAACAAATATATGCAGTTGATTTTAAACTGAAGAGATAGATGTAAATTTAGAATATCCTCTTTGAGTGGCTTTTTTAGTGTTGTATCATATGCATGTGGCATGTAGACAGTGTCTTTTTACGTAAATGGAGCTGTCATGTCTACTTTGAGACAAACTATATGTTTGAAAGGTAAGATTTCAGGACTAGCAACTGTCTTATTTGCTTGTCTTACTGTGATGTTTTCTTAGCTGTAAGTGCCATTTTGTGACCTATAATTTATCATTTTCCATCAGACTTTAGTAGCAATTGTACGGTGGTCATGCTTGATAATTGTAAAAGTTACAAGATATGCTTACATTAATTTATGCAAAAGAAGAACTGATTGTGAAATGTTGATCTGATATGTGCAGATTTGTGATAACATATAAGTTTTTTTGTGTGAAGCTTTTCCTTTGTTTTGGAAAGCATCCATCACATTATGATTAGGGGTGGGATTTTTTTTTTAATATGGTGGTAAATTTTCCCATAACATATGTAAGAAAAGTATAAATTGATGAACTGCTGATTGAAATGCAGTCGATTCTGTGACTGGGTGACTAGAATCGCAAACAACTGTTGATAATGTAATGATATTTGATATAACTGTCTCCTTGATACTTGGATCTTTAATAAAGACAGCCTGTCAATTGATCACTGCCCACACAGTGATAACAAAGGAGCTGATGACAGATCAACCCAGTACTTGTGTATTTAGTCTCAGTTTTCAGTCTATCTGTGTATGTACACATTGACCTTCACAAATGTACAATAGTGTCCTCTGGAACCAGCTGAAATTTTTGTGTGTGTGTGAGCAAGAGAGAGAGAGAGAAAGACAGAGAGAGAGTTCCTTCTGGCTGAGTTTTGTCTTTTCCCCTATTTGATTACTTATATTAACACCCGCTTTATTGCAGTGATGATGGGGGACATCTGTAGAGCTAAAGCATGTAACAGTTAAGTGTCTATGACTTGGTTTGAGGCAGTGGTACACATGTATATTCAAATGGGGTCCAGGACCACTCCAGGGATCCGTCAGTGCATCTCAGTACTGCTGGCTTTGTAATGGGGTAATCCAGGGTCAATGACAAGCTGCAGTCTAGGACTGCTGCCTTTCCAATGGAGTACCCTTTTATGGATTGGTCAGTGAGAAACTGCAGCCAAGGTCAGCTGGCTTTGTAAATGGGTACTCCCTCAGGGATCAGTCTGTGAGAAACTGCAGCCAAGGTCAGCTGGCTTTGTAAATGGGTACTCCCTCAGGAATCAGTCTGTGAGAAACTGCAGCCAAGGTCAGCTGGCTTTGTAAATGGGTACTCCCTCAGGGATCAGTCTTTGAGAAACTGCAGCCCAGGTCAGCTGGCTTTGTAAATGGGTACTCCCTGAAGGGATTGGTCAACTTATTCATGTTATAACTTTTATCAGCATAATTGGCATAATCCATAAAAACAAACAAATAATTAGTTTCATCCATAAAACAAGCAAATAATTAGTTTTAATTGTCATTCATAAATATTTGTGGGACAGAGGAATTCTCCATTGTGAAATCTGTTTTTGCTTGCATTGATCTGCAGTATCTTGCATTCCCAGTACAGATCCTAGGGGAACTTGGAGAAATGTTGAACTTCTTGGTGTTTTTTGAACTGTGTTTCCTGTATAATTGATCACTCATGTATTCTATTCTCTATATGTGGAGTTTAATCAATACCAGATATTATCAGTCATAACTGCATGGGAGTGTGCAAGCCTGATGCTGATTTTGAAAAGTTTGGTCTTGTCTTAATATCTATATATCAGGGAGGTGTGATAAAGTAAAGGGTTCATTAGCTGGTCTATCAAGTTTTCAAGAAAAGCAATTCCCCAAACTCACCATTCAGCAGTATATTGCAGTACATTGCAGTGATTGGTAAGGCATTGACAGGATGTGACACTGTTCACTCTACTGGATATTGTTTCTTGTGATATGGAATCAGAAATTCTGGATGGTAAGTGCAAAAGCCAATTTGATGAAAAAGCAAACTTAGGACCCATTTGTATTTTAGAAATTGAAAGTTTCTATTTTATTGTTAGTAATAAGTTAATTTATTTGTATGTCATATGAATTAAAATTTTAAAAATATGACTGGGGAATTTTGCTACTCTTTATATAAACAGTAATATTCATTTAGTGCAAAACTAAAACCAGGTAGATGCTTGTACTGCATGATGCTGGACTCTCAAAAACTTGAAAATCTTTTCATCTCGAAGTTTAATTGTGATCTCCAAAACTTTAAGTTTTTGAGTCACCTGTATTTTATTCAGTAAAAAAAAATATATATGAAAAGGTGAAAATGCCTATAGCTCTCTCCCAGAAAGTACTTTTTGTTCAGATGTTTGATGGTGTATTCTGCTTATATTAAGACAACTCCGATGAAGATTTGTGCTACAGAAAAGGCAGGAAGGACTCTCTCTAGTCCCCAAAGAACTCCGCCACTCACTTCTGATGCTGAAATTTTGGTGGTGCAACAGTCACTACTTGTAAAACCCTACTTGAGCTGTGCCAGATTTGAACCCTGATTTTCCACTCTTGAAATGAGTGATTTACTCAACAGCTTAAACAGCAGTCACACCTCGCCAGATAATGCCAAACGACATCAAACGGATAACAAAATTGTCAATCCATTCTTGTCCCTTCCTTTGCGTTTCTTGTCCATTTCTCTTTCTGCCAGCATGTTCCTCGTCTGGTCTATTAGGCGGAAAGTTTTGAGAATGTTTAAAACTTGAAACAGACGTCACCAGATGATGGCATTATTATGCATTTTATATGCTTCATACACTGATCATAGCAGCGGAGCAATTTCACCAATGGACTATGGAGTTAAGCATTTTATATGCTTCATACACTGATCATAGTAGCAGAGCAATTTCACCAATGGACTATGGAGTTAAGCATTTTATATGCTTCATACACTGATCATAGTAGCGGAGCGATTTCATCAATGGACTATGGAGTTAAGCATTTTATATGCTTCATACACTGATCGTAGTAGCGGAGCGATTTCATCAATGGATACCAATGGACTATGGAGTTAAGCATTTTATATGCTTCGCAGGAGCCCTAAGCAGCAGAACAACAGATACAAACAGACAGCATTATGTCACAATAATTTTTATCCATGCGACATTCGTTTATTCTATCTAGTAAGGTGTGATTTCTCCTCTACAAGTACACCTAAGAAATGAGTACTTTGTCCACCAGCTTTCTGTCGCAATACTATCGTAGATATAAGGAGACGAAATGTAGAATGGTAATGTGATAGAAATATCAGCTGTATCACCTTGTACATGGGTTTGTCTGTTTTTGTTTTTGCTTTATAAAATTAATCAGCTAAAACTAATGTACAAGACACCATGTTTTATTAATGTGAATGATCCTGTAGTTGTGTACTGTTTTCTTTTAAGGACATAAGTGGCATTTTTCTACAATGTATAATTTTTCATGACATTTCATGTACATTCACTTGCATTCTATCTCATTTCTACAAAATATCTTGGGGTATATTACTATGTCTGTTTTAGAGTTGGCATATGTTGATAGTTCTTGGTTGTTGCAAGCAATAATGTCAAGTCAGTTTTACGTAGTACAGTAAGTTGTATAAATTTAGCAAAGAAGTAGAGAGAAATCCTTGGAACAATCTGGTATTGAACCCGGGACCCTTGTATCACTAGTTAGGTGATCGAACCACTGGGCTACCCAGATTGAAACACAAACTGTGATAATTTTACTAGAATTTAAAATTTAAACCTATTTCAGAACTATCATACCACAAACTCTTCATATCAAGGAGATGAAAAAACAATTATTTTAGACGGTATCAGAAACGTCGTGTATGTCCTTAAAAGCAAAATGGCCACAAGCAGATTAAGTAATCCATGGAATAACATGGGGATTGCAAAATCATGCAGACTAAAGATTTCTTAGTGGTCTGAGGAATGTAATCAATAGGAAAAATTTGTTGAATAATCAGAAATTTGTTGGCTTGAGGAATTTGTCAATCAAGTGATGTATGTTGTATAGGGCCTCCTAATATTGATTCTGTGGTCCAGAGTGACTCATGTTCTATTGATGTCAGGCTCAGGTTCCAAGGTCTGAATCTTTATGAGTACAGAATGGTCAGAATTATGACTAATATTGTATTTCTGAGGGCCTGTGGATCTTCATCAAATGCTTATATATGTATATTTGTTGAATTCTGTACTTGGGAATGACTTAATTTCTAATTGGAGCCATGCAAATATCAAAATAGAAATGTCCGACAGGGAATTTGTCCGTCTTATTGATTGTGTTTAAGCTGTAGATTGCTGTAAGTTATTGGATAATAATAAGTAAAAGTCACTGAAAGCTGTTGATTTTTTGTGGTTGTTCTCATTGGGTAGTAGACTCACATTTTGCTTGTTTTTCTCCTCCACCTCTGGAAGGTGCCACCACCATATATCATTTGATAATTGCTTATCCAGATAAAGCAGTTACTGAAACAGAAATGATGAACGGATTTCTCTTATCAGTGCTGTTCATCATAAACATTCTTACATATATGTGTGTGTGTGTGTGCACCTGTGTGTGTATATGTGCCTGTGTGTGTGTGTGTGTGTGTGTGTGTGTGTGTGTGTGTGTGTGTGTGTGTGTGTGTGTGTGTGTGTGTGTGTGTGTGTGTGTGTGTGTGTGTGTGTGTGTGTGTGTGTGTGTGTGCGTGCACCTGTGTGTGTGTGTGTGTGTGAGAGTGCGCATGTATTTGCAGGTGGGTGTGTCACTTCTGTTATAGTTTGTATAGTTTCAGTTGCCGAGCAATACTGTACATATATTTATCAGAAACTGTCAAAACATTGCCAAGGTCACAAACTCATAGTACTCCTCTGTGATGTATTGTTAATTTGTAAGTATAAAATTAATTGAAATTCATTTTAGTTTCTCTGGTACCCTGTGGTAAAAAACCCTGGTGAAATTTTCACATCTGTGCTGAAATGTCACTGATTACCTTTCATTAAATATGTTAATACTTTTTTTTGGAGAAAGATCAAAGTGTTGCACAGGTGCATTTAATGTGAAGCAACTAATTCTCTTGAAGGAATTTGTAATGTAATGCCCTTAGTTTGTACATATGTAACAAGTCAGCCTTTCACTCTGATCATGAAAAGTTAATCATTATATGGTCATTGAAGAAGTTATCCTTTTCCGTTGATAAAAATGGAAAGTTTGGCGGGGGTCCTTATGGTGTTAAATTCTTGTAAACTCCAGTAACACTGAAGTGATACTTGGATCTTTAATTTATTAAATTATGATCTCAAAGAAGGAAAGCTTTTTGATGTTGTGTAAAACTTTAACCAATATTCAACTATGATATATTATCAGAGGGGTATTTTTACATGATCTAAACAAGATCAAATGGTATTTAGGGAACATCCCTCAGTTTTGCCGATTTTCTTGTTTAATGTTGATGTTAATGGAAAATAATGTTTGATTTATTTTCGTGTAGAGTAAAAAAAAATGAGGTGATTGATGCACCTTTATATTCAGATAAGATTTTCTATAAATCGATAATTTTTTCCTTCTGATGTATCAATAATGAAAGTTGTGTTGAGATAAGTAGATGATGAAGCAGATTTTTATCAACTGAATGTAATGAGTTGATCAAACTTTGTTTTATGTTCCCTTGTGTCATCTAGAAACATCTGGTTATTGTAGTGTTAGATTTTTTTAAGTTACTACCGTTAATTGACATTTGTGTTAACCCGATTTACATATTCTGTCACCTTGACCCCATGAAAATAAATGTTAAGTACAAATGAATTGATGAACAGTGCTTGTATTGGGTTTACAAATGTAGTGATGTTGAGAGTTACTCTGTTGTAATTCCAGCAGACAGATGGTAGACAATGTTACTCGCCACAGAAACCCAGACAGGAGGTTTAGGTGCAGATTTGTTGTTTGCAGATGGCATTTATGGCCTATTGTTTCAGTCTTTTTTACTTTGTTATAATGAATATTGTAGGTTTACAGATTTTTTTTGGAGAAATCTGTAGAAGCTAAATATGACAAATTGATGGGGGGGTTTTTTTGTTGGTCTTTTTCTTGATACCATTTTGGTACATCAGTTCAAACAGACAGGTCATCAGCTTGATAACACTCCAACAATTCCCACGAATTTCAGATTGAAAAAATCCAATTCAAGGCTTTTTAGTTTCCGACAGACCTGAAGAAAGAAAAAAATCTTTCCACAAATACATGTTGTTTCTAATTATAGCTTGTTGAGATATTTTGTTTAGTTATCTACAGTTGCTTTTAACATCATTAGGGTGAAGGAAGCAGAATCAGGGATTTACTCAGAAGAATGTATCAGATAGTCTGAAAGATAAATCCTGATCCCATGGTTGGTTTAACGTCTTAACCTACTTGTTACATCTGTGACCAGAAATGCACTGAATATTATTTTCATACTACTAAATAAGGATGTGTTTTGCAAACACTTGTGTTATTTATCAGGAAGTGTAAATATTAATGATGAAAATTATACATAAATAGAAAGGAAACGGCCACGATTAAATTGAAGAGGACGTGAAAGTGGAAAACACATTAAAAACAGTATCTTGTGACTGGATTTACCTGGTCACATAGCGACATGCATTCTTTTTTAGTTGACATTCTTGTGCAGTGTCATGCATGAAAACAATTTGTTTATATTTATCCCAGTGAGGTTAAGACATTACTCCACAGTTTGTACAAAAAAGAATTAAGATGGGTTTACACCCACTAGAATTAGCCAGCCCTTGGGGTTAGAAGCATGGCTTTTGAGATGGGCCCTGCATGTAACAAAGATAAAGATGAAAGGATTTGTGATAGAAGGTAGACTGTATTTGCAGCGGATGAAAACATGCAAACCTTGTCTGATGGTATCGTATTAAACCCTATCACGTTGAATTTCTCTACATGTTGTCTCACTGTTTGATCAGCTTCTGTAAAATTTAAGAAAAGTTTAAATTGAACATTAAAATATAAAAAAAAAAGAAAAAGATTTGAGTTGTTTTCAGCTTAACATCTCACTGAAAATTCAAAGATAATGGCGAGTATCTTTAGGGTCATATTTTAATGAAACTTCTACCTTGTTGACGTATAGACTGTTGATTAGGTTTTGTGGGGCATTATTTCTTGATAGCCCCAGTTTCCTGTGCTGCCATGGCAATGGATTTCAGATTTTATAACTGGTTATTGTTCTGTGGTATACCATATATGCTCAATGTATTTCATACCTTCCAAGCAATCAGCAACTGCATAGTATCCATAATTGATGATTGATCTTAAGAAGGCACATAGTGTTAAACTAAGATTTCATACTTTGGCAGCCATGGATTGCAGGTGTGTTGAGACCAGGAAAAGTAATAGGTTTGTCTTGTTACAGAGAAAAGCCCTGGGGCTAAGATGCTGAAGAAGGCACGGTCCTTCAGAGATGATGTGAAGGGGTACTTGCGCCGAAGATCTTCAGCATCCACGCACGAGTCGGCCATCACAGAGGCCAAACATCGACACAGCAAGTCCTACTCTTTGCCTGTGGAAACTCCATTAGAAAACCCGGCTCTTCCTGTGAAAGTAGGTATCAATGTGTTAGAAAATTATGATGTTGTAGTAAATGTGAAAGAACATTGTAAAATTGAAGACTTAAATGAGATATACCAAGAACACCAGGTGACAGCAGTTTCTAAGCATCTGAAGGTTCCAATGTGAAACATCGTAACTAGCATTTAGTTTTAATATGACTGTTGAAGTGCAAACGTAAGTTTACTGACGCACCCACCCATCTTAATTTCAACGAGTGGATTCTAAGATGTAAAAATGAAATAAAGTTTGACTTTAACTTTTAATTGTCAACAATTATTAATAATGTCAGAAATAGGTCTTGATCCAATTGAATTCCTCTGGTGATAACCTAGTTCTGCTGCTGTTGAGGTACATCCCGAAAATTCTTAGTAGGGCAGGGAACCAGATTACACATTTTCTGCCAGTATTGCAGTCCCTGTCATTGGACAATGTAACTTTTAGTGAAAGTTTTTTATGCAAAAGGAAGATGTGATCCCGTCAACTCTTCAACTGCATTTTACAATCACTTGAGAAGTTCAAATTTTAATGAGAAAAAAAACCCCCCTAGAATTAGAAAGATTTATCTCTTGCTAATGTCGTGTCTGCAGATATTGGACTTGAGAAATTTCAAGACATGTGCAGATGTTTTGTGTGTTCCAAACTATAGTAGGAAAACACCTGGGAAAGTTAATTCTAGTTAATAATTGATTGAATAGAGTGCATAGGAAATGATTAAGCTGTAATGGTTAGAGAAGACATTATATAATGTTTTAAGATAACTGCCAAAAATCCATATATCTACAGTTTGGCTTGATGATTGTAAAAAACAAACCCAAAACATTTGAATGTATATTTTCTAGTATATATTAGTCTAGATAGTTAGGGGAGTTCACTTAATATCACAAGAACATCCAATGTTTAAAAGCTACAAATGATGTAATCTTACACAGTCTCATTTTGAAAATAGTTACAACATGATCATTTTTTTTTTTCATACAAATTTATACACTTTGTCTCATTTGCACATGAATTAGTGACTGCACTTCATGTCATTATGCGCACTAACAAACTGGGAGCTTTGGAATCATGTGCATCAAATTTTGGTTTTTGTTAATCATGGTTGAAGAATGTCAGAGGAAAGACTGCTTTACAATTGTGATGCTGTAACTGGGCATCAGGCTGGGTACTGGGGGTCTATTATTGTGTGGCTGTCGACATGTCATTTAATTACCTTGTTTGTAGTGGCTTGTCTTTGTTGTTTGTCTCACAAGATTAATGGCTTTGTAGCAAAACTAACCTGCATTTACAGACGATTGTTTTAATGCACACATTCCTACTTTTAAATGTGTTGATGTGTTTGGTTTTTTTTCAGTAGATTCACATTAATTTGACTAATTGTTCGCCTGTAAATGTGTATTTAGTTTGACTTGAAAATGTGCATGATTCAATGGTAGAGTGATTGTATTTCAGATTAAAGAAGATTCTCTCAAAAGTAAAAACAAAGTGAGTAATCATACATTTGAAGTTTCGGACAGTAGTTGGTTTGATGAGCTCTCCAGTGCACTCAAACCAGAAGTTTAAGTGACTTTTTTCTGATGGCAGAATTTGTCAGTCATACATGTATTTAATCTGAATCTGTGTCTGTTTGTTGTTCAGCTTAACCAGTGGCTACACTTTATAATACGAGGTGGTATTGTGATAAGAGTATTCTATTTTCTTTAAATCTCTCAAAATAGAGACTGTAAAGACAGTGGCAGATCTAGAGGGGACAGATTTAGAGGGAGGTGGTGACAGGGATTGCAATCCCCCCTCCCACCCTTTGGTTGAACATTTTTATGCTCCCCATTTGAAAAATGGGGGCATATTGTTTTGCACCTGTTACTCTGTAGACCAAGCCTTGTCCACTCAATAATCTAATGAATCCTCTGCTTGATAGTCACCAAACTTGGTACAGTGGTTGCCTCTAGAGAGTACGTGACTCTTATGGATTTTAATGTCAAAGGTGAAGGATCAATCCACTATGGAAGTAGGAAGATATTGTCCGATCAGTATCTTGAGAACCATTTGCTTGACAGACTTAGTACACTGGTTTCCCTGAAGAAGTAGATGACCCCTGTTGATTTTAAGGTCACAAAGTCAAAGGTCAAGAATCTAACTGGACATAAGATATTGTCCACTCAATATCTTGAGAACCATTTGCTTGACAGACATCAAACTTAGTACACTGGTTTTCCTGAAGAAGTAGATGACACCTGTTGATTTTAAGGTCACAAAGTCAAGGTCAAGGATCTAACTGGACATAAGATATTGTCTACTTAATATCTTGAGAACCATTTGCTTGATGGACATCAAACTTGGTACACTGGTACATGACCTCTATTGATTATGAGGTCACAAAGTCAAAGTACTCCAGACATAAGAGATTTTCTGCTTAATATATTGTGAACTTTTTGATGGCAGTCATCAAACTTGGTACACTGGTACCTCCTAAATTGTACATGACCCACATTAGTTTTCAAGTCACAAGGGCAAAAGGTCATGACTCAAATGAATAGTTATTTGGAAATGTCTGCTCATTATCTTGAGAAATCAAAATGTCCCTAACTAGTAGATAATCCTTCTTTTTTTCACCATTATTACAATATTCAATATTTAAAGTTGATACTTTTTTATATTGTGACACTGGGGGGGGGGGGGGGGGATGTATTTTTCTACAATATTTCTTTTTTGTTTCGTTGTTGTTTTTTTTGAGTTTTTTTTTGGTTTTTTTTGTTTTGTTTGGTGTTTGTCATTTTGGAATCTTTAACCTCCAACATTTTTAAAGCGTAAAAGGCACAAACCCTCCACCCCATTTGAAAATTTTCTGGATCTGCCCCTGAAAAAATTGTGAGATATGGATTAATTTAAAAGTTGGTTTCCAAGTCATCCTGTGTTTCCGATGTAAAGTAGGGCTGAATTGTTTCAGTATCACTGGGCAGTGAGAGCAGGGCGTGACCTCAGAAGAACTGATCGAGAGGCTGGGGTTATCTATATACTGACCTCACTCCAGTAATAGAGGTTCTCTTTGTCTGATAGAGAGGCTGGGATTATCTATATACTGACCTCACTCCAGTAATAGAGGTTCTCTTTCTCTGATAGAGAGGCTGGGATTATCTATATACTGACCTCACTCCAGTAATAGAGGTTCTCTTTGTCTGATAGAGAGGCTGGGATTATCTATGCTTGCACTATTGACCACACTTAGTAATACAAGTGAAGCAGATTTCCCATGCATGTGAGGTATCTATTTAACACATTGATGTGAAAGTGTCCTTCAGTTTTTCAAATTATAACTAACTGGTAAAGTGTAAGGGATAAATGTTTCCTTCATTTCTTAAAAAGTAATGTAACTGGTGTAGTTAATTAATATGAATTATAACCTGGTCTTATCCGATACCCATGACCCTTAGTTAGCATTACAGTCAGGTCCATTGATGTACAGAACAGTTTGTAGGTAAAAGATAAGTCTTCAAAATTTGTATTACGCAGTCATCTTCTTACAGTGTAGATTTAAGTTTAATGAAATCATGACCCCAAGGCCAAAATAGGGAGTCACAAGTGGTTTTTTATTTTACAGGAATACATAGGGATAGTCTTTTAAAATTTCTTCAGACCAAAATAAGGGTCACAAAGTGATTTTTAACATGAATACTTGAGAATAATCTTTGAAAGTATCATCTGAAGAACAAGGCTACGGTATGGAAGTGTCCCCCTGCAGATATGGCCAGGTCATCACTGTGGGGTCACAATGCCTCATGAAATTGATTTCTCAGCGAGGGCATATGAATGTAGTGGCCCATGAAATGTGTTTTTTAAAATTCTCCTTGCAAAGCATATATAGCAATGTAATTGCAGATTGCTAACAATAGTTTTCAGGGTCATGCTTTCTGAATTAGTAGGCTATATATAGTTCTTCTCTGATCCGTTGTAAATTTTTTATAGTGTACTTTATTAACATTTGTATTCAGTTACCACTGACACAAGTAAGACTTTGGAATACGTGTATCGATATTGGTATCCAGTTACTCTTTACATGGGCAATATATTGGAATAAGGCGATATTGATATTTACTATTAATGGAGACTGTTTGTTGGAATGATGCATGTGCAGCTGTAAGGTCAGCGGTGTTCAGTGACAATCTTAATGGTCACGATAGCCTAGTGGTGAGGGCATTTCCCTGTGCAGCTGTAAGGTCAGCGGTGTTCAGTGACAATCTTAATGGTCACGATAGCCTAGTGGTGAGGGCATTTCCCTGTGCAGCTGTAAGGTCAGCGGTGTTCAGTGACAATCTTAATGGTCACGATAGCCTAGCGGTGAGGGCATTTCCCTGTGCAGCTGTAAGGTCAGCGGTGTTCAGTGACAATCTTAATGGTCACGATAGCCTAGCGGTGAGGGCATTTCCCTGTGCAGCTGTAAGGTCAGCGGTGTTCAGTGACAATCTTAATGGTCACGATAGCCTAGTGGTGAGGGCATTTCCTTGTACAGCTAGGAGGTCTTGAATTCAATTCTTGATTTCGGTGCCGCATCAAACCTATGTAAAGACTGCTTCTTTTTGTCAGGTGCTTGACACTGGAAGCAAAAGTTGTTGATCTTTTGGATTGTATGGGCCTTAAAAACTGAGGTCCTAAAAAAACTGAGGTCCTGTATCACGGAAGGCCATTCACACAATGATTGATTGATTGATTGTTTATTGTTTTCTGCCACACTCAACAATTTTTCAGTTATTCACACAATGAAGAACTTTGACTGCTATGGCCTTGAATGCCTTCCGTAAATCAAAAATTTGTAACATTTCACCTGCAGCTATTGACACATCTCTATGTAATTGAAAAATTGTTGAAAGGGACATACCGTATTATGGGTATTTTCTGCAGATGGAAATTTTTGTGATCCAAACTGTGAAAGGTAGCAAATGATGTTCTGTGTTTCCAATTTCTGTGGTTGAATTATATCTATATATACATATATGTATTGCTATATTTTTTGCGATTGTAATTTTTGTGGATTTTTTTTATTTCTGAAAAGTTCTGCAAGAAATGGACAACCGCAGAAAATACCCGTTATACGGTAAAACAACACACTGTATAAACAAACACAATAGTGCTGTGTTGTACTAAATACAGTATGATAAGTACAATAGTGTATTGTGTACAGTAGTCCTAAACACAACGGTATGATCAATAGAGTAATTTGAAAAAGAAAGTATAGAACATTTTGTTCAGCGCAGCATGTATTGGAAATTTTCATTTACAGTTTTATGGTAAATTATGATAATTGACCATTTTTTTTAATGGTTACTATACAATGTCTTTTATGTTCGATGTTTAAACGTCTTGGAATTTGTTTTTGGAGTTGATTTTATCATTAGAAATTTTCAGTTTTATTTACTGCAAGACATTTTGATATATCAGACCTATGTTTAGACATGAAACAAAATTCAGCTTTGATAAAAGATGAAGATAAGATGTCATGTCTAGTCTCTGCTGTGCATTTGAGTTGACAAGTAGTTTACTAACTGTTTTCTTAACATCCTGAAGTACTTGTAAGTAGCAAAAATCACAACCTGTTCTTTTTCCTGTGACCGTAACGTAGTCATCTGACTGAATTTACTAGACACACACACACACAAAAAAAAGGGGGGGGGGAACAAGTCCTGAGACTAAATACTGAAAATATCACTTCATCTTAATTTCAATGAAGTATAAATATAATTTACGAAAATGCAACACTTTATATTTAACAATTTATTATTTAAGAAATCATATATAGCTTCCCCCTTCCTGTCATAAGTTCAAACGCTACTTGACATGAATAGTGTGCAAAACTACAGTTTTCTTTGTTCAAGGTTAAATGACACAGTTTTATATGGTGTTAAAAATCCTGAATATTGGATTTCCATTGATAACAGGAATTAATTGGCTACACTTGTAAATGGAACAGTTGGTCTCATTAACATGAGCATAAATTCGTGATTGATCTGCACGTTACACTTTGTGGGTTTGTGAGTTTTGTTTTGTTATTGTTTTTTGTTTTTTTTTTACATTTGGGTGTGAACCGTTTCACCTGCTCTTTCTTCTCGTGAGGTGATACAGTTGTGTACAAAGGAATGAACTGCATCACCAGCAGAAGACATTTTTTTTTTTTTTTGCCCCAGTGAGGAATCTTCTGCTAAGTGAACCTCTTCACTGTCTGATCATCTGTATGTATGTATTGGATCCAGAGAAGGTTTGGGTTAACACAGCATCCCACTCACCCAGATGCTAAGCAGTTTGATTGACTGAATAATATTGAGTGAATCACACACATGTCGGATGGCTGTAGGATAACTGTATTTTTTTATCTCTGACCTGTGAAAACTGTGATTGACTTGTGAACTGGAATTTTAGAATTTTGGTGTGGATTTTTTTTTTTAAAAACCTTGTCTGTGTTGTTAGTGGTTTTATGATTCCTGGGAGAATTTAGGTGTTTGGTGCAATATTGGTTTTGTGTACTTGAGTGAAAAAGAACCACTTGTGTTCATGTTAATGGATATGGGCTTTTTACCTTAATTTCTAATGTTGATAAACAGTGGTTAAACAGGCAGTACAAGATTTAGGATGGGAAAAAGCAGTACTCTAGGCAAAAAGAAAAAGCTGAAGGCTGAAACTCCGATACAGGTAAATTTTATTTCTCAGAATTTTTTTGTCTGACGTATTCCTGATTTTGTTTTAGGAAATCAGATTAAGAAGTAAAACTGCTGTGATTCTGATGCAGAGTTTAGATTCTGTGTGACAGTGTTAATAGATCCAGTTCTGTGATCATACTTGGACAATTAATGTGGGCACAATATCCTGTATAAATTAAATTCTCTCATGCAAGGAAGTATTATATCCAGATTTTCTGCTATGTTGAGATGAAACCGTCACAGTATCGTTTAGAATTTTCTTGATTTAGTTGTATTACCGGGTTGGGGGAGATAGAGTAAGCCTCCAATACATTGTGCAAACCTCTGTATCTGAACCTTTAAATTACATTTGGGCAACCTGGCGTTTTTGATCTGTTGTTCTCCATATACAACAGGATGCATGATTCACGGTAGATGTATGTCTTATGAGTGAATAATACATCATCTACTTGTCTGGCATGGTGCAATCACCACAGTAACACAAAAGGGGAGTGACAGTACTCCACAGCAAACAATGTGCTGTTTTACTTTGATGACGTAAAGTCATAGAAAACATATTTCAAAAACCTAATGTAGCTTTCAGATAATCAGAAAGTTACATTGGAGTTTCTTGGTGTAGCATTGGTAAATTGAAACAAAAATTTAATACACAGGGTAAATTATTGACGGGTACTGTAATTACTTACAGCATGTGAATTGGGTTATGTGGGCTGCTGAAATAAACGTTTTTGTAATAAATGATGTATTTTTGGGGTAGGTTCAAGTTCGTGCATGAGGTACATTAAATGCATTTGACTACAACTAAGGTCAGAGTATATAGAAATACACAATACACATGTAGCAAATATTTACAATATTCAGGTTTCAGTGTGTGAAGGAGGACAGACTAACTCTTAGATTTTTGAGATAAACATACAGTTTTATTTATAAGTGTTTTTACCTTACTGGTTGACATGATTTCATGAAATTTAATAACGTTCGGTCTTCCGTAGTCCCTCCTGTGCAGGTACTCTTTTTCTAATATTTGTCAAATCACTGCATTCTAATATATGATAACAGGTACACATTGCATAAACAATGGGTGACTCTTGGGTGGAAGGGATTCAGATTTAGTTGGTAAAAACCTTATTGAGGTGAAGAAAGCGCTTATAACTTGTAGTCTCTGATCAGATTCCTCTCCAGCTGTTGATAAGTGGATATTTATTATACACCACATTCTCTGATTCTTAATATTGCTACATCTTAGAAATTTAATCTTGTGTAAGAGAGAAATATATACACTGTTTGAAATGCAGTTTTCCTGGTCTGTAAAGGTCTGATTACAGTCAGAAACTTTTCTGTCTTTTATGGGGAATTTCTTCTGCCTCAATTTGAAAACTAAAGAACTGATTGGCCATTTATGTACCTACCAGACAGATGTATGTTGATGAAAATTTTCTCTAGAATCATTTCAGCTTAAGAGAACACAATGTTTCACAGTGTCTGTGAATGATGTACTGGAGATTTTATCTAGAATTGATAGGAAACAAAAGTTTGTGAGTTGAGGATCTGAATCAATCATTAAGTTCCTCAGAGGGTGAAAAAGGAACCTAGATTAGTATGCAACAAGTAATTCATAAAACCCTTGTTCCTTACAATGGAGTTTGACTAGTGCATTAGTCAAATGGGCTTTCTGCCACTAAATGTCTCCATTTTCTTGAAAAGCCCTACCAGCATTGTACAGAGCAGAATAAGGCCCTGTATGTTTTTAGATACGGCCTTGTGACACAAAACACACTGCTGTTCAAGACATGATGGAATCAATGCATGATCTCATATCAAGGCCCAACATGATACAAACTTTTGCAATCCTATTGGTATTTTGATGGTTCAGACTAAAACTTTTTTTCAAACTGGAATCTGGTACTAGAAGATAAGTATGTGGTCAATAAAATAGGAAGATGTTATCGATCAGCGACTTCTCTGAAAACATATGGCCAAGGGTAAAACGGAAATATATCAATACAACAGAAAAGGAAGGCTAACTCAGTGCCATGGTGATTCCGTTAATTATATTAGTTCCATTTGTAGTTCTGATACACACACATATCGAAACTTCTCAAACTGTCACAACTTCAACGAAGTCCTTCAGTTACTTCAATCACAGCTGTCACCAGCGCAACTACAAAAAGCATCAGGAAATTTAAACTAAGTCAGTGATATACATGGAAATGAAATTAATTTGAAGCAGAAATAAACAAACAGTTCACAGTTTGAGCAAGATTCTTTAATATTTCGCATTTCTTTTATTTTTTGGTCTGATGTATACTCTAAGCCTACTTGGGTGTCCTTAATGTGACGGACATGTCGGATCCGTATTGGATATCCTTAATGTGATGGACATGTCGGATCCATATTGGATGACCTTAATGTGATGGACATGTCGGATCCATATTGGATGTCCTTTAACATCACAACATGTCAGATCCTGGTGGGACATTCTTTAATGTCATGGACATGTCAGATCTTTACTCGGATCCTGATTGGACATTCTTTAATGTCGCAGAGATGTCAGATGTTCCTAACTTTAGCGCAAAGATATTTGTATGCTGAACCACACTGGAGACCTATATGACAATCTTCAGAGTCTTGAAATCCTCTTTCCATAGCCTGATAACTCAACTGAATTATTATTTTAGGGCATGTTTGTGGGTCAACTGTGTTGATGGTATCATATTTTAAACTGATACATTTGTCTCAGGTGCCTTATATAAGAAGTAAAGATTTTGTTGTTGAAGGATACCTCTGAGGTCGAGAAATTGTAGTCTTGAAATATAAAAGCAGAATCAGACAACATTTCGAAACCAAGGAGTTTATCCTACATCAATCCTGATAACAAGAACTTTATATCTATTCTACTATAGCTCAGAAATGTACAGCTGATCATTTGCTTATACAGCTAGGAATTAGGTCACCTTGATGTCATAGCAGCTTCCAAATCAGATTATGCCTACATGTTTTTTTTTACTGACGAAAAACGTGAGATGGTGGGGTATACTAGGTCTGTTTTGAAAAAAATATTTCAAGTCTTTAGTTTGATGTTGACGGATTAAATCAACTGCTTTGAATACACAGTCTAGAATTACTTTGTCTTTGCATCACCCATGTTCATTTTGTATCAATCTTGGAATGCAGGTGATTAATTTATATTGAATGACAAATATTCTTCAGTCAATTGTGAATTTCAATTATGATTAATTATCGATTATTGACTTATTTGTTGTATGTTGTGTATATGCGAGGTGTGTATACATTTTCTCATATAATCAGAATATTACATATGAAGGTATATCACAGAATAATGACCACTGCATTCGTTTGATCTTTGCAATAACCACGGTAGAATTAAGAACGTGCTTCATGAAGTGAAGTATGCCAGCATAGAGTGTTACATTTCACACCCTCCCATATTTTTAAAACCCGTGGGGATCTGGGTTGTTAGAATAGATCCTCAGTACCCCTTGCTTGTCGTAAGAGGCGACTAAATGGGGCGGTCCTTCGGATGAGACCGCAAAAACTGAGGTCTCGTGTATGGGTTCTCTCCTCCACCAATAAAAAGAGGACACCACCAGGTAACTGAAAAATTGTTGAGTGTGGCAGAAAGCAACAAAGAATCAATCAATCACTGCAATATGAAGTGGGTTATACATAACTAGATTAATCAAGATTCTTAAAAACTTCACTGCAATAGGAAGTGGGTTATACATAACTAGATTAGCTAAGAAGCCCTGGTTATTTCTTAAAAAGGTTAAATAAGCTGCTGGCCTGTATCTTAATCACTTCTAATGTGCTGCAAAGGATTATATATTACATCAGCGATTATATTGATTGCAATGGAAAAAAAAAATATATCTGGCATCTTCCATGAAAAATCCAGACACTGGGAATGTTTGGAAATGAGTTAATTGGCCTTTAGAAAAGCATGAAGGCTGTATTGACTTATGGTATAATTTAACTGATTGACAACATTGTGTGATATTCCGCATTCCTTTGATATTGTGAAGTGATAGGGATGGTCTTCTTTTGCCCCAGACATTTTGATGCAGATTTGGCTTTGTTTAATGCACAGGTGCAGCACGTGTTGGTGATCAAAGACGTAATCCATTTATCAAAGGCTGAAGATTCTGTTTCTTTTTAGCGGTATAGATAAGTTATGATTGGAAGAGAGAAGAAACAGAATATATATAATGTGTAGATAAACAGTGTGAAGGTCATTGTTTTATGAACCTTTTTTTTTTTAAAATTTAAAATGGACAATAAGTATTATTAAGCATAGTTTCACATTTCATCTTTTATTTAAAGACCTACTATAACTTGGTCAGTAAATGCAAGAAGTAATTTGGGTATCTTGGTCACATGATCAAATGTCATTAAGCTCAAATCTCCGATTAGCATACACACTGCATTGTCAAGGCCTTTCTCCATGACAATGGCCTATGTTGTGTGCCGGAGACTCTCACATTATGTTAGTGCAAAATTAAATTGAAATTTTGTGTCTTGATGTAACACGACACTGTGGTGAGAGCAACTACCTCAGGACCGACAGAGGGTAGCATTGACTGTCAAAGAGAGGAGACCAAGAATACCATTGACTCTCTTGGGAAGAAAGGGTATCCTATGTGGACATGAGGAGGAGGAGGGGGGGGGGGATTAGTCATCTTGATTCTGTATGGACTGATCTAATTATCTGATGTTATACTGACTCATTCCAGTGTTCAATAATGCAATCAACACTAATCAAGACCGTTTGTGTATCATTTAGTTACGCATTGTTTGCATGTTTCTTGGTGTTCACTTAGTCGCCTGACTGAATGTTTACTAACAGAATAATATAAACAAGTTCGTGATGAACACTTACATTTTTAATTAGTCACAAGGAAGAAAACTGTGTGTTTTACTTGATGAGTGATTACAAGTTACTGATGGGGGGAAAAAAAGTTTGTCCTAAAAAAAAAAAAAAATCAGCTCTTTCTACTTCAGAATTAATCAGATGTGGGGGGTGGAGCACTTATAATCTCAGTATCACATCACAAAATAATTTATGGTCATTTTATGGCTACAGGACACATACTTGTTGTAAGTATGTGGGTAATGAAAGTGATCCGAGGACTGAGCAGAAGGTGGGGACACAGCTGGTGAAGTACTGTAGTAATGATACATTCCACAATGTTTTGATAGATACATTCCACAGTGTTTTGATACATGGCTGTCAAAAAAAGTTGTACATACAGAGGTTCATGTCTGAGGGCGTACAGGCAGTGGTATGAATCTATAAAATCCTCCTTCAGCTTCCGATTGTTGGGGGAGAGGCCCAATATGCTGCTTACTGAATTCAACCTGTTTACACTGGGATGCATATAGTAAGGCATAGTTGTTTATAAATACTTTTCTCCCATTAGAAATTATGATCAGAAGCTGTGTGTTGTGATCATTAACTGACCTCTGACTTCTAAACACTTCCATCTAGTAATCTGTGTGAATCAGACTCCTAATGGCCAATTCACCTTTGTCCTTTCCAAGATGTTCTGAAGTGGATTATTTATCTGTGCAGTGGTCTCCAGCCTGAAAACATGAGGGCTTTCCCCCATTTATTAATATAATGTGTCAATTAGGTTAACATCTGCTAGATTATAGTATTATTAGTGGACAACAATTGATTATGTGAGAATGATCACATATGTTGGATCAGAGAAGTATTAATCCACAGCTCCTCTGGGTGGATGACTCATTAGCTCCCTGATTTCTGCTGCATTTAAAACCAATATCTTTCTGGCACGGCTGTCTGTTGCACATGCATCTCAAAATTATTGATGCATTTAGATACCAAAAATATGAAAGTTGTGTTCCATTGGTGGATCTAAGGGTGGTGGTGGTTATGGGGTTGCAACCTCCCCATTTAGTAAATGTTTTCAACCAAAAAAATATCATTTTTTTTGTATTCTGGGGTCTTCAAACCCCCACCCCTTTGTTTTTAGCACAAACCTTGGTTGTAGCCATCCCACCCTACCCTTAATGAAAAATTTCTGGATCCACCCCTCTATTCAGATGCAAAAAAAAAAAGTCCTACCAAGCATAAGACTTTGATAAATGGGAAGTGGTTTTATTAATTTTGTCAATGATTTTAAATTGTTGTATTTTACAATTTTCTTCAAGCACCAACCCTCAGCAACAATGACCCATGGGAGGAAGTGTTGACACACAAAATGACCTGTCTAGACCTCCCCCACCCACTGTACATAAAGGCCATTAATTTTACAGTAATGATGTATTAACTCATTCTCTGACGAAGATCTCCATGCTTGTGGCATGGGTACAATTTACATATCGGGATAATGGGCTGGAAGCAGAAGAACTGACCAGATAGGTCTGTGTGTTTACATGTCGTGTGATGGGCTAGAAGGAGAAGATTTTTATGTCCATTGATGAGCTGGAGGCAGACTTGTTGAAGGTGTGAAGATGATAAGACAGACTTCATTGGAGTGCAATATTGCCAGTATCTGTGAAACTGATCCCAGATGGTACCAAGATTTGCCTCTGAACTTTTGACCCGTTAGTTGCTGGTCCCATATTACCTTCCTGATCACTCATTATAAACATTAGCTCATCACGGTCTGGAATTTTATTTTCCTCTCTTCCTCAGAGGCCAATAAATGAGTGAAGAGGGAGGTTTTCTGCTTATTAGTTTGGTGTAATTTTCCAAAATATCGGGCAAAAAGTTTTAGTGCTTAAACACCAATGAAAATTTACAAATAATCAATACATAGACCATAGACAGATAATCAATGCATTGATAATGGATGTTTTTAGAATGTGATAAATATATTAACTTAAAAAAAACTTCATTCATAAGTTTCAATATTAGATAGATACACCTTCATTAATGATGAATGAAAACTGATACTATGATCTTTTGTAAATCTAATAGAAAAAAATCCTTATTTACAGTGTGAATCATTAGACTGGGGGAAAAAATATTAGAAGAAACCAAATGAAACTCTCATTACCCCATTCCCAAAGGGGCGTTTTGTTGTAACAGGTTATTGACAATGTAGAGTTATTGTTTGTTGATGCCAGAACAATGCTGATATATTGATATATTAACTGTGTCACCTGTGTAATTAATGATGAATGAGTCATAATTACAGGTGAACCTTGCTGCATGTCATGTATTGGTGCATTCAAACCGTGGCTGCAGGTAACACCCCCCCCCCCCCCCCCCCCCCCCCCCATTCCTCTTTGTGAATTGATTATCATTTTGTCTTTATTTGATTTTTCAACAATCTGATTTGCTTTTAATGCTGTTTATCATAACATCTAGGTTGTAAAATGGAATTTTTATATGCTATTTTTATGCTGGTAGTTGAAATGGAAAGTTTTTGTTCGTCCATTATCAGTTTGGAAATGAGTGCACACAGAGTCTTAAGGCCAATTTAGACAAGTTTACTGTCATAACATAATGAAGCTATTGTTCAGTGTCTGGAACACAGTCCAACATCATCCAAAATAGCACTCATTCAAGGACACATATTCAACAGGAGGAATGAAATGGCAGCCGTATGATTGGTATTTAATGTTATAAAAAGTTTTCCTTGCCTGGTCAATAACACGTTATGTCTGACTTCAGAGTGCCTTTTACCTGACACTGAGGCTCTGACTAGAATCAATCAAGGATGTAATATTTGTTAAGTGGTGGTAGTTAACTGTGAATGAGGAATCATTTATTTGAGACAATGCAGGAAGCAAAAATTTTTCAAAGAAGGGAAAAACCCCATTTCTTTTTCTCTGTCCATACATTTGAGTTACACTTCCCCGTTGATGTCATTATCTTCTTTGTACTAAACAACATTAAAGCACACAGCTCTTAAATTAAAAGAAAAAGAAAAGAAACCCCAAGACATTTGATCCAGTAAAGAGGTTGAAAATTTCTGTTAAAAGATGTGTTATGAGATGTGTGTTAAGGTGTTTTGATTTCGTGTCCTCGGTGTCCAGGCTAGTGACAGTCAGGTGATGGGGTCCCCGTCTGTGATTAATAATGCACTGACAGTTAATATGTACACCATTACTCGCTGATCAATATCATACTGCCTAGGTCTACCAACTCACTCATTTTTTCTTTGTCACAATTAATGGATAGTAGGGCAAGTACATGATATTGTTCTCTTTCTTGTATTTTTTTTTCTGCAGATAGATTGACTATTTCATCTGTTTATCAATGAAAATTTAGTGATTCTTTGAAAATGCATGTATGATTGTGTGGTGTGTGTGTGTGTGTGTGTGTGTATGGTGGTGGGGGGGGGGGTGGTAGTTGGTCATTTATTCAAAAGGAATAACAATGATTTCTGTTTGAAGTGTACTTGAATGATTAAAGCAGCTGAATTGGTATTATATAATTGGATATATATATTAATTGTAAATTTTGATAATTTTATAAATTGACATTATATTTGTCTGAATACTGTGACGATTGTTGTTGTCACTATAGTTATATTTATTTATGTGTACCTGTAGGACTTGGATGTTGAGTGTGAAGTGTTTGTAGAATGTGGATATTAAGTGTGGATTTTAGTAGGATTTAGGATGGTAATGTGTATGTGTTGATATTTCAGGATGTGGATAAGCTGCAGGCAGAGGTGGAGAAGGTGTTCCGCTCGCTGGCGTACATCAGAGCCGTGGTGGAATACCAGAAGCCCCAGGTCATCCCCAACACAGCCACGGTCATTCTAGAGAATGTTATGGATGTCTTCACGCTCCTCAACAACTTCTTTATTGCACAAGACAGGTACTCAATTTATCTCGGACTAGATCTCAGTCTGCTGTGTATGAAGGTCAAAAAGTGGAACAGTTTCTCGTAATCAGGAGGATCAGTGGCTTAGTGAAGCTTCTAGTTTCAATATGGAGACCATCTGCTGGACAAAGTTCATTTCCCAAACCATTCTCTGTGGAATATGATAAGAATCTTTTTGAGATTTCATTTTTATTATTTGTGTGTGTGTGTGTGCATGTGTGTGTGTGTCTGTGTGTGTGTGTGTGTGTGTGTGTGTGTGTGTGTGTGTGTGTGTGTGTGTGTGTGTGTGTGTGTGTGTGTGTGTGTGTGTGTGTGTGTCTGTGTGTGTGTGTGTCTGTGTGTGTGTGTGTCTGTGTGTGTGTGTGTGTTAGTCTGTGTGTGTGTGTGTGTGTGTTAGTCTGTGTGTGTGTGTCTGTGTATGTGTCAGTGTGTGTGTCTGTGTCTGTGTATGTGTCAGTGTGCATGTGTGTGTGTGTGTGTGTGTGTGTCAGTGTGCATGTGTGTGTGTGTGTGTGTGTGTGTGTGTGTGTGTGTGTGTGTGTGTGTGTGTGTGTGTGTGTGTGTGTGTGTGTGTGATTGTGTCTGTGTATGTGTGTGTGTGTGTGTGTGTGTGTGTGTTTGATTGTGTCTGTGTATGTGTCTGTGTGTGTGTGTGTGTGTTAGTTTGTGGATATTGTGAGTTTTGATGGAATGCTACTCATTACAAGAAAGATCTGCATTAAGTTTCCTAGAAAGCAGATGACAGTATTCTGTAAAGGCCAGTGTTGGATTACTCATAAATTGGTGTAATTTCTCTATAGATTGGACTGATTTAGTCAACACAGAGACTGCTGTAAATTGATCATCTTGATATCAAAGACAGCGAGCTCTTGAGTGGGAGGGTGGCATTTACAATTCTCCATTAAAGGAAATAAAATGTTCGCTGAATCAGGATTAAAACATCTTATCGACCATTAAAGCATTATGCATTTTATAAGCATTTACATGGTTTTATCTTGGTGAATACTTGTCATGTCAAAATGCAGCATTCATCAAGAGACAATTTAGCTTTTAAGAGATAAAAAAAAAATATCAATATATTAGTTATAATTTAATAAACATAGATATTGGATACACAGTCTCATATGAGTATTTTCCTAATTAAAATATTTTTCATTTGAACTGAAGTTATTTCCCCTATTTTCAGTTCTGTGCTGGTGTCTCGACAGAGTAAAGTATGTCAGTGCTTGGCCTGCTTCATCCAGTGGGCGGACGACATTTTATTACATGGAGACAAGGAGTTAAATAAATCTACAGCTCATGATGTCATCTCAGCTCTGTCTACTGGTGTTCAGGTCAGGAATCTCACTAAAATACTAACAGGTTTCATTTCTTATGTCAACTGCAAAGAACAGCAACTCTGTCCGTTATATGTCTGTCTGTCTGTCCATGTGTCACATGTTAGAACTCTGTAACTGCTTTGATCTTTGGCAATGTGGTGGCCACGTAAATATATACTGTGATCAATGCTGCTCTTTCTGGTGAAGAAAATGATCTATGGTTAACTTAATAAAATCGTTATGCAACTCAAACTATAACAAGGAAACGCAATCATGCTGCTGTAATTAGAAGAAAAATTTGTTGTTTTGGTGTCAACAGGAACTTAAAGAAGTGGGCGTTTCCAAACTCGAGGATCGGAAGACAGATGTGGCCAAACAGCTGTCACCGGAGTCCTTCAAAAATCACGCAGAATGGTCCGTAACAAACTGTTACTTTTACAATTTTAAAAAGTTTTTGATTTGTTTGTAAAATATACTTAGCATGACTATAATTAAGAATTTTATTTCCGTGGCATTAAAAGAGATGAATTGTAGTTGTGCTTTTTGTAGACATTAGTGTAATTTTCATTTTATATTCTGTCATAGTAAACGAGCCTCACTGCCAGATCTTCCCCTGACACCGAGAGAAAAGGAGATTCTGGACAAGACTGGAGAGATTGGCACATATGATAACCCCAATTTCCCCGCCTCTCGCTCTCAGGACAGTATATGTAGCTTACGTAGAGACCCACCTGATCTTGGAGAGTTACCTCCCCCACCCAAACCGCCTCTGCCAAAGGATCCTGAAGTGGTTCGCAGGTAAGGGTTTAAAGGCAGCAAAACATTCGGCGTTTTCTCAGGGTTTTTTTTTTGGTTTTTTTTTTTTTTGAACATACAGTTGAACTCCAGTATCTCAAATATTGGTATCTCATATACCATGGATATGCGGAAGTGAATTGGAAGTCCCAATTTAAACCTCAGTATCTAGAAGTCTTGGATATATCGAAGTTTTTTCTGGTCCCCATCGAGTTTGAGATAACAAGGTGTGACTGTATTTTATTGACATGAAAAGGATTGAAACAATTCTGATAACTTACTAGTACCTCTCCTGAAATATAACAAATAGTTGTCATGCAAAGAAATTATTACGAAGTAAAATTGTATACATCTTGTACAATTAAAATTTCTCATATAAACAATTTAAATGTACAAGATTCATCTATAAATTTCTGATCAGCAGAAGAAAACTGGTAATTCATTTCTAAAGACCAGTTTTATTGCCCCAAAGTATGACTTTGCTTACAGGAAGAACAGAAATAATATTCATTACCTCTTGCTCATTAATAATATTATAAATGAAGATTTACATAAAGAGTACATGGCGGTTAATATTTTGTTTGTTTTGTCAGTACAGGAAATAAATGAAAACTACACGTGCTTCAATGTTTCAGTCTTGTCAGGAAAAAGCAAAGTTTATTTTGCTATTGTCACTGGAAATTTGTGTTAATTGTTGGTGTCCTTTATGTAAAGATTAAGAATCTCAGGGAAATTATAAACCTAAAATATTGAAATGCTATTCAGACTTAAGAGTTTTTGTCGTGAGTTATAGTTATAGAATGAATACATGCCGGTAATATTTATAGTGAGTTATATCTATAGACCTTTGGCACTGTTGTTAATGATAGCTTTGTTGATATGTGAGGTACCGTGCATTTCTCTTTTAACAGATTTGTGTCACAGCGTTCACAACAAGATCATTTAGATGGTCCTCCTCCACTTCCTGAGAAAGAACACAGACAGTCTCTGACCAACTCGCTTCACCGTCTGGGAAGTGCATCAGATATGTGCCAGAGTCCATCATCCAGGAACAGTGTTACCACATCAAGTCTGACCTCCAGCCCAAGCCAGTCTCCACATAACAGTATGGTCTTCTCAGGTCACTCCCCACACAACAGTCTCCTAGTAACAGGGTTCTCTCCCAGCCAATCACCACACAATAGTGTGGTATTGTCAAGTCACATGACTCCAGACCACTCCCCCCACAGCAGTGTGATTCTACCAAGTAATGTATCAAGTGAACTTTCTACAAGCTTAGGATTTACTTCCTCTTTAGATAACTCGTCAGCAAGTGCGAGTAGTTTAGGATCAGGCTTAAATCACTCCACGGATGATTTACCTGTAACAGATGTTCACAGGACCAGTCGTGCAAACAGCTTCACAAAGACAATGTCGGAGGGACGATTAGAACACTTTCATGGAATGAATAAAAGTATCTCCTCGTCAGAAGGAACTGTAGACCAAATAAACCAATTAACAATACAAATAGACCAGTTAACTTCTGACATTGCATCCATGACAAGGCGGAATGGGGTCGAAAATAATTTAGAACCACCCCCATTACCCAATAAAAAAGTAAACAGACTGCCATCTCAGTATGATAACGTTGATGGGACATGTGTGCAATCATTCTCGAGTACCACTAGTAGTTCTTACAGTCGTAAATCAAGTAGTATGATGAGTACAACAGAACACAGGACCTCCACATCCTCCATGGGGAGTGGACAATCGGGATTTCAGAAGACAAGTTCGTACATACAGCAGACCAGTTCTCAGGAATCGTATTCCAGTTCTGAGACATTCTCTAGCGCTAGTCATTCTAGTCTGGAGAGTTTACCAAACAGACCACCGCCCTTACCACCAAAGAAAAAGCACAGTATGTAGCAATTCTTAGTCCATTATACCAGACTAGTTCGATGTAAATTTCTCAAATGTTCGAAAACATCTTATTGCAATTTTCATCAAACTGTAAGTAACCATATATCACAATAAATGTAGGCATTGAAATGCTGTTATAGTTAGGTTTCTTGAACATTGATACCATGTATTTGTCAAAGCGAGTCACAAGTTCCATCTACATTTTCTTCCTGTATCTAGAACTCTGAGATGTCGTAAAGTTTTTTCTCGGCCCCATCAAGTTTGAGATAACGAGGTTAGACTGTGGATCAGTTTTAAGAATTCACTTACTATTTTGCAGTACAAGATTACATGCACTCCATTGGAAATTACACCCAGCCAGAGGTTGTGCCTGATTGTAACTACTCAAGGCACTCTATCAATTTCTACGAAACTCAGTGGCACCAACACCAGATCGAGCTTCATCACCAGATGTATCCGCGATCCAATACATTCAGCGTAATCTCGGACATCAGCTCAGACTCGTCGTTTAGCAGTAGCGCCCCCACCAGTCCTGCTATCCCACCACTGCCGACCAAGCGCAGAGTGAGTGGCAAAATTTGTGCCGATCTTTTGTTAACAAACATTCCGGTTATCACTTTACATACAAAGACAAATTTTTGAATCTGTTTTAACCAAGGTTTTTCAGCTTAACTTACAATCTCTTGTTTGTGACGGATTTTCTTTTGATTTTATTGTGTGAAGGAAATAACTTAAAGTTGATCATGTTGATGTTTTTGTTTTTTTATTGCAAATGTTTTAAGTTAAAAGGAATGGTTGTACCTTGTTAACAGGACAGCGAGAAACGAGCCAGCCAGTTGTCGAACTTGTCTGTTCATTCCGACACATCCATGGAATGTGCCAGGGAAAAGGCTAGCAGTGTGGTGGTGGGGCCAACTCTGCCCCCAGAGGGGTGAGACCTGATAGCTTATACTGTGTGTCATCTTATTGAAGTTTGTTCAAAATTGGCATAATCACTGATTAAAACTGTAATATTTGTTATATTTTATATGTACAGTTTATCTGCAAAAATTTGGCCTTTCCCAGTTTTTAACATTCTGATGTTAATGTCAAAAGTTTGGAAGGGCCACATTATTGCAGTTAATGTACAGTTATATCTGGCCAGAAGAATTTGTACAGTTGTGTTTTGTCTGTACCCGAGATATATGTACAGTGATGTCTGTACCCGAGATATATGTACAGTGATGTCTGTACCCGAAATATATGTACAGTGTTGTCTGTACCAGAGATATATGTTCAGTGATGTCTGTACCAGATATATGTACAGTGATGTCTGTACCCGAGATATATGTAAAATGATGTCTGTACCCGAGATATATGTACAGTGTTGTCTGTACCAGAGATATATGTACAGTGATGTCTGTACCAGAGATATATGTACAGTGATGTCTGTACCAGAGATATGTGTACAGTGATGTCTATGCCAGATGGATTTGTGCAGTTATTTGCACTGTTAAAGTGGCAGTTAAGGTATATTCTGTTAATTATCAAACACTTCCTGATTTATTACTACAGCATTCGGCACAAAGTTCCCCTGCATTAACTGGGCCTTGTCTTGAATTTACATCTGTAATTTTCAGAGAGTTGAAACGGGCTTCAGCTCCCCCAGGCCATGTAGTGAAGGAACCTGTGTCCCCGGGCTTGCCGAAAGTGGACATACCAAAGGATTGCGACTCGGACTTTGGTGAACTTAATCCTCTGGATGATATTGATGTGTCTGATCAACTTATCAAAAAGACCGAGGTACAGAAAAATAGTCCGATGTTGTTAACCAGGGGACAATGTTAAGCGATTTTTGGTATCCATGATTACATTGAACAGTATTTGGTTGCTAAATGATCACATTTTATATTTTTGGTAGCCAAGTGGTGATGTTTTATGATTTTTTGTTTTTGTTTTTTTTTCTTACTTTTGGTGATTATCAATTTACAATGATTGGCAAAAGATTAGTATACAAAAGAAATATTTTTCAACAATTTCATAGAGGGAGATCAGTCTAAAAACAGATTTGATTTTTTTTTAGGGTGAAGAAGGTCCAGAAATCCGAGGAGGCCCAGTGGATTCCTTAGTCGTGCATGCAACGTCAGTCGGAAAACAAGGTGAGGGCTGCAGTCGGTGTCCGTCGGACACTGCTTGATGATAATTTTAGATTCTCTGATAGCTACACATGTGTGTTCTAATGTACTTCACCATGCAGGTAGCTGTTAGGTGCTTTCATATTCTACCAAAACATTTCCAAGAATTTGATCCCAGCATAGCAAGTTTTAAATGATTGCTTGGCTTATATCTTTGTTTGGAAGTAGATTTTAAAATGTATCAAATTTTTTTATTATGTGTAACTTAAAGATATGCATCCTGCAAGACATTTTTGCTCTTCTATTTTACCTTACCCCAATTTTATTTCAATGTATATTTTTGCCATTTCCCAACAAGGCTCAGTGGAAGATTTGACTGATGAGGGTGAGTTGCATATATTCAGTGTGAACCAATCAAATCCATTGGTACAGTTGTATCCCTATGTCTACCTATATGTTCTGTTATCTAGTGGTCATTGAAATGGCTTACAGTATCAGAAATTTGACTTACATGAAGCTGCTAGAGTCTGCTTACAAGAAAAAGTTGCTAAAAACCGCTTTGGGACAATGGCTATGTTTTATATGTTATGTAAGCCATTTCAACTCCCAAACATGAGTAGATGCATGTGTACAAAATTTTCAATCATTTGCATGTTTATTACTTTGAATCTTGATTTCAAAATGTTTGAATGTTGAAAAGCTGATTTCTATCTTGTATTTTTTTTCTACTGTGTAGCATTTCAAAATCAATTGTCTTTTTGAAAAATGCCTTTAATTTCTGTTGTTGACTTTGCAGCATCTTCTATATACATCTCTGTAGTCCTTCTCTCTGTACAAATGATCATAATAAAGGCAGAAATGCCAGAAAATTGTTTGCCAGTCTGAATAGATAAATTTACATCATAATATTAACATCATTTACTGACCTTAACTTAATAAGTTGATGTATTTTCTTTTTAAAAAGTGGGCAGGATGGAACATTAAACAATGACTAATATTAATTTTGGAAAGGGGTGGGGTTTGGGGGGGCTTATTAATCTCCTCTCTAAGAATTTCATATTCCTGTTTGAGGTTGAAATGAGACAGGAGTTGTAACACACTGTACAGTCTACATTTTCACTCTCCATTCATTGTTGTTGTATATTGTTGTTGCAATAGATAATTGCCGTTGAGCATGAAATTGTGAATATTCTAAAATGTTGACATAGAACGCTTTTAGATCCGTGTTGCATAGCTTGCTGTGTTGTCTGTGTAAAAGATGAGGTTTTGCAAATGCATTGTTTGTGAAAAGATGTAAAAAGAATGTGAAATGTAAACAATGCATTTGAAATTTATGTAATTATTTTATCCCAATCTTAAGATAAAAATGCCTGTTAAATTTAGGCTCCTGAGAAATGCAAGAAAACTTTATACACAATTCTATTTATATAGTGTCACGTGTATATTACTATACTGTAAATCAGGTGATTTTGGCATAGGTGATATTTGGCATATTTTTTCACCAAAAAAAAAAAAATTAATTGGCACTTTATTTGCCAGTTGGTTTTCATTTTATGCAGTTATGTTTCATACAAATAGCAGTTTTGGCACTTTTGATCAAGCCAAATTTTTTGTCATCCACCTAAAAGCCACCAACTTACAATGGGCCAGAATTACCTGATATGGTGTAACACCCAGTGAGATACTGCTAGCACAGTCATAAAGCTTTGTTCCTTTTTCACTCCCTCTGTAATCCCCTCTAATTGTCTACTACTGGCTATTTAGTAACAGCTGTGTTGGTCCGACTATCTGCCTTATTGTGAAGCATTGACCTGCAAGTCCTCATTATAACTGTGGCGTAACGTGCTTCAGGTTTGCCAGCATGATGGCACATTCTCAGCTTTACAAGTAAAAATTAAATGAAATCCAAAAATAAGATAAGTCCTCTTACGAAGAAGCCTTTTGTTTTTGTCTTCTTTCATTATAGAAGCCATCTGTTTATGTAAACGTGTAATTTTCTTTTGTCCACATTCAGAATTTCAGTTAACAGCAAACAAAACCGTTACACTTCGCACATTTTATTGACAACTGCAAAAAACCCCTGTTGTACAGTAAATTGATTCATGGGTCATCATAAGTAAGCATTTGGATTTGTTTTGTTCAGACTTCGTTATACAGAGGATCAGAAAATGGATATTCGTAGACTGTATGTGTATTTTCTGTAAGAGTGCTGGTAATGTAAGCCTGACAGCAAATTGACCTTTTGTAGAGTTCATGTATCAGGAGGCTTTCTTGACCACCTACAGAACGTTCATTCCACCGCACGACCTGATCGACAAACTCTTGTATCGCTTCCACAAATTCCACCATGCCAGTGAGCGAAAGAAAAAAGTTGGCCGGAATACCTTCTCACTTCTTATCAGGGTCATTGATGAACTGAGGTACATTTAAGCAAGGATTGGATGCATGAGACTTACTGAATTCTCCAAGAAAGATTAATTTTCTTCTTAAATTTATATCCTGAGAAACAAGTTTGTGTTCTGTTCTAAACTCAAATGCTCTCTTCTTGGTCATTTATCCATAGAAGTCCTACAATATTTCTGAAGACATAAAGTTTAAGTACGATATGAAGAATCAGCACATCTCATGTTGTCTAGTTGAGGCAATAAACAGCCCACTATTATTTGATAATGACCTCACCATGGCTAGGAGCACAAAGTGAGTCAGTCCATGTACGTGTTTTACCATCCTCCATTTTGTTTCAGCCGAAAGGAGATGGACCAGTCAACCATAGAGAAAATGATGAAGCTGGTTTTTGAACTTTTGTGTCAGGGGGATCTTATGCTAGCTAAAGTACTGAGAAAGAAAGTCATAGAAAAATGTGAAAGCATAAAGCCCTCCCCAGATCCGTTTTCTTCAATGACGTTTACATCCTCCATAACGCTGAAGACCAGGTTTGTATCAGAGATAAAACTGTAATTTACATGTGGTTAGCTGTAATTTCACTCTTGATTCTTTTAAGACCTTGTCTAAATCTGTTATAATACAGTCTTGAATTCAATTTTCATTTCCCTTCTACTGTGTGTGTGTGGGGGGGGGGGGGGGGGGGGGGGTGTATGTATGTGTGTGTGTATACATACTTGTAACTGTCGGAGCTAGGTTAATATATTCACTGCAGTTTAAATTTCATAAATTTGATGTACAGAGAAAATAGCAAAAATTCACTGCACTAAAATATAAGGCTGTATACAGTATTTCATTCCTTCATTTTATTACATATAATTCTGTTTTCAGTCCGTCAGATTTTCTGTTTTACAAGTCACATGACATCGCAGAACAAATGACCCTTTTAGATGCTGAGCTCTTCCAAAAAATAGAGGTAAAAATGTTAGCACAGTTAATTTGTACTGTACAATGTGGTACAGAGGGGTAGTAGATAGTAAACACGGTCTGCAACCCAGCATACTCAAAAAGTACGAAAAGACCCTTTTTTTTTTCCTTGACAGATTCATGAAGTTTCACTGTGGGCAAGAGAACAGTCGGAAGAACTGAGTCCCAACCTGACAGAATTCACGGAACATTTCAACAAAATGTCATACTGGTAACAATATCTATTTCGTCATTTTGTAATAACAATAATGTTTTATATAAAGAATGTAATTTGATTAGTACATACACAAATCTTCCCGAGGCCTTCTCTGAAAATGTCAATAAATGTACAGAATTAAACACAACATAATACAGAGCAGTCGTAAGGAACAATTATGATACTGTCAGTCAACACAACATAATACAGAGCAGTCGTAAGGAACAATTATGATACTGTCAGTCAACACAACATAATACAGAGCAGTCGTAAGGAACAATTATGATACTGTCAGTCAACACAACATAATACAGAGCAGTCGTAAGGAACAATTATGATACTGTCAGTCAACACAACATAATACAGAGCAGTCGTAAGGAACAATTATGATACTGTCAGTCAACACAACATTCTAATGTTTATAGGAGGCTCATTGTTTGCATACAATAAATTTACTTACATGAAACGGGAGAAACAAAATACCTGTCTAGATAATTCCGCATAGGAATTACATGTAATAATATGTTCTAACACCATCCCTACCAGGTGTCGAACCCAGATTCTAACACATGACGAAGCCAAAGACAGAGAGAAATATTTCTTCAAGTTCATCAAAATCATGAAGGTATTTCACCTATAAGGATCTCTATTGACCCCTGCCTTTACAATGAAAGACAAAAACTGACTATATAAATAAAACCAGTCGTACTCTCAAATGCAACATTTCCTTTATTCTAGCACTTACGGAAGTTAAACAACTTCAATTCGTACCTTGCTATTCTGTCAGCAGTGGATTCTGCTCCAATCAGAAGACTGGAATGGCCCAGGCAAAATTTAGAGGTATGTATCTCAAGATCTTATCCTTTCTGCAGTGGGCTATTTATGGTAAGGGCTCGAGACGTAGAAAATCAAAAAATCTCTTAGAATATATATTTTCAATGAAACAAAACCTTATTTAACATTAATTTCATGTCATTGTAATTTGGTATCTAAAATGTTGGGGGGGGGGGGGGGGGGAGAGAGAGAGAGAGAGAGAGAGAGAGAGAGAGAGAGAGAGAAAGGAACACTTGTAATTAGAAGTGAAAGTCACAGGTCTTTCAAAGCAGAGGTTTTGAGTTACGGTATGCATTGACATGATAAGGAACCCTCACTGCTATGGTCTTGAGCACCAGGCCTAGGTCAAAATTCTTCTAGCACTTCACCTACGGCTGGTGATGTCTCCATGAGTGAAAAATTCTGTAATGGGACATGAAACAACACACAAATGAAATTGAAGTGGCTTAAAAAGGTCCTTGTCATATAGTCCTTTATTATACTCCTATTCACACTGGGTAACATAATCCATTTTTTACGTTTGTTATTGTTTGCATTTTCAAGGCCTAAGATCAATACTCTTTAGTCTTTTAATGTATATACATGCGAGGAGATGTGTCAGAATCCAAAAGTAGGTCACAATGCACTAAAGAGAGGTCAGTGTTAAGGCCTTAAAGTAGGTCGTGACCTCAGAGTGATGATTCAATGTAGCTATGATTTAAGAATTACATTGCTATGGATTCAGATATTTTTCAGTATGTGAGTGCTTGACATGCATCATACCCTTGTGTCATTATACACTATATGAGGAGTAAAAGTTTTGATTGTGTTATAACGAAGGTTTAATGACAGGACATTGATTCTCATGTGTGTGTTTGGTTTTTTTTATCTTCAGGCATTAAAAGAGTTTTGTCAGCTGATTGACAGTTCTGGGTCATTTAGAGCCTATCGACAGGCCCTTGCGGAAACAGAACCTCCCTGTATACCATACATGTAAGTCCGTCATCAGAAGAATAAATTAGCACTTGTAAAGATTGACGTAATTTTTAGATGTTTCATAAACTACAGATATTCTATTGATGCAAACAAACATTGTTTTCCCCGATATATCTATTTTTAACTAAATACGTATCCTGGTTTTTCTATCAAGTAAAACAGTCATCACCAAATATGTATAAACTTCGGAAACATTGAATCAAAATAAAACCTCACCCACTTTTTCATCCATTTAGCATTGACAAAATTTTTTAAAGTGGCATAGCTGTTTAAAATTTCACAATCTTATGACATTTTGATTGACAGCTACCTATGAAACAAACAAAGCCAAAAAATAAAAATATGGCTAATGTTGATTGGAGGAAAAAGTAGGTTAGGTTTTAAAAAGGTTCTGCAAGATCATATCAAGTTTTTTTGTTTGTTTTTGTTATTTTCCACCACACTCAACAATTATATCATATGAAGTAAAATTTTAAGGTTAAGGGGGTGTGGTTGCTCTGTTCCTTCCGCTTAGTTAATTTTACTAATATTACTTGCAGTAACAAGAGAAGGAAATACTTCAAATTACGCAGGAAACCCATAAATCTAACAATCTTGAAAGGTCTATTTTCTTCAATTTCTTAACATAATGTATTCATTATGTTTTGCAATTAATATATATGCCTATCCGTGCACTGATATTTCTGTTTGTAGCGTATATTCTGAAATTGAATGGAATTCAATTTCTTAAATGTGCTTGAGGCACAGTGAATCTAATGGGATGTGTTGAAGGCCCAATAACTAATACTGTACAATTTAAATGTTTCTTTCAGAGGTCTGATTCTACAAGATTTGACCTTCATCAATATTGGTAACCAAGATTTACTTCCTGATGGGAGTATAAACTTTGCCAAGCGATGGCAACAGTTTAATATTCTAGACAATATGAGGAGATTCAAGAAATGGTAATTTTTATAAAATTTTAATTCAGAGATTGCAGACATTAGTTGCAATTGAAGAACATGATAAAACATTGTTATTATTCAAATGCTAAAAATGCCAATAAAATTGTGTGAACACCATTACATTTAATGGACATGAAACTTCTTGATTTTGCAGCAATTACCAGATCAAAAGGAATGAAAAACTGATAAACTGTTTCAATAACTTTGATGACTATCTCAGTGAAGAAAGTTTGTGGCAGATATCAGAAAAAATTAAACCTCGTGGTGGGAACAAAAAACGACTGGAGTTTGACAGCTAATAAGGGTGGAGAGAGGCCAAGTGGTGCTGTAGACTGCACTCTGCTGATTGCATACAGTGTACGAAGAGATCAAATTCACAAGGATGGACAATTTGTATTATACAGGGCTATAACAGACAATAAATTTTGCTATGTGCACCCATACACATAATCATCATTTGTATGATTTCATTCAAGTTTCACCACAAGGTGTTACGGCAATTATTACATGTCATAGAGACAGGCTAGCTGTAATGCAATAAATACCCAAAAAAGGGGGGGGGGGGGGGGGGCGAGATGTAACACAGCAGCTCCAGGGCACTTGTTCTACGATGCTGTGCAGGTGTTTGTATTGTTAATTTGCTATGTTAGTTTGTTACTATGACCAGTCCCAGTCTCTGGGGGGGATAATGTGCTACAGATTATTAATGCCTGTTACAGTGTGATCAATGAGTGGAAGTTGATTGGTTGTAGGACTATTTATTCCAAAGAGTTTTCATATACCTAATGTTAGGTTGAAGAAAAGTCATCCAATTTTTTTTTGTTGTTGGTTTGTTTTGTTTTTTTATCATCAGATTATTCTTACAAGATGACAACAATTAGTTTATGCCACATCTTGATACATTTAAAAAAAATTCTGAGCAATCCGATTTTACTGATGTATAACATTACATACAAATCGTAAAGAGAACAGATTTGGTTATCATTGTGCCAAATTTTTTCTCTGATCTGTGTTGTACAAGGAATGAAAACCATATTGTTTTTAATTTATAGAGATTGTTTTTATATATACACAAGTGCTATAATACAAGTAGTTATACCATTTCTGAAAGTGACCCGATGTAGTTTATTTGATGTATAGCAAAGTTGCTGGAATTCGATATTTGCAACATTTTGCCTTTTGTATTGTGTAGAGGGGACATTGCTGCGGACCAGGTCAGCAGCTGTTACTTGGATTGTACACAGGATATAATTTATACCATGTACATGTAGCAGCACACTAGAGTTGTTTAATATGAAGTGTCAAATTCTCACTCCATTTCCTATTATGCCAACATCATCCAATCTTAAAACCATAGCACCAGTATTACTGACACTCAGTCAATCCCAAATATGTAGTGCATGTTATTATTTCTACTCACTAGTGATTTCCAAATGAAATGGTATCTTATATTTAAATCATAAAGAAAGTCAATATATGTTTACACCACACGAGTTGTAAAACTTGCAGGTTCTATAGTTGATCAGTACCTATGTATGGGAACTGTCTGTATGTCTGTAAGTATTGTTGGTTACTTCACTGTGTATAGAAAGAGGATGTTTGTAGCTCAGGCTGGTATTCAGACTGACCTGTTGTGTAATGTTATAGCTGAGTGATATAGTATTTAATGTAAATAGTCACCCCTTATCCAGTTATAAGTCAAATGTAATTAAAGACAGAGAGACATTGAATGATTTGCGTGTGAATTTTGATTGACTAGAATTTATTTTTGAAGCAGTGCAAGAGAACATGAGGAGCTGGAGCTTTCTTGATAAGACATATATACCACTACATCTATGCAGGAATATACCTTGAAATGGGGGCAACAGGTGCCCCTGCACCTGTACAAAAATATATATTGAAATGGAGCAACAGGTGCCCCTGCACCTGTACAGAAATATATACTGAAATGGAGCAACAGGTGCCCCTGCACTTGTACAAATATATATATTGAAATGGAGCAACAGGTAGCACTACATTTGTACACAATTGTCTATTGAAATGAAGTGACAAGTACAGTTAAACTTTGTTATCTCAAAGTCAATGGGACTGAGAAAAAACAGATATATCCGCAGATATTGTGGGTAAAATACCTAAAGAACAAGTGGAAGGAATTTCCAATTCACTTTGACGTGTCTATGATATTAAAGACGTCAGTGTTCAAGACACCAAAGCTCAACTGTGCGAATACACCTACACAAAAATATATATTGAAATGGGGGTGACGAGTACCACTACAGGGATGAACTGAAATGGGGCAATTTGCCCAAATATTCTCCAACATAACAACCAAGAACAAAATCTTTATGGTATACATGTACCTCTATCTTCCTGGACTTGGAGAAAATCACTCGTAAAGTAAAGTAGATTTCTATAAACTTAAAAATAATAATAAGGATCTTCGGATATTTAAGTGCATTCCCTCCAAAGAGGAAAAGTAAAATGAGACACCATTAGTGAACTCAGCAAACTGGCCATTTAGAATTTTAGAAAATTTACACCCTAGAAATGTATCGATATGGAGAAGTGCTTTTAAATTTTAGTCTCTTTTTCTTGGGTCTTTTTGCCCTTTTAGTCTTAACAGGTCGCAGAAATGCAAATAGGACAGACTACAGTTAAACACGCTTGTAGCAAAATGCTGGGGACAAGCAATTTTGATTCATTATAAATGTTCTTTGTTATTTCCAACAAGTTCATGACATATTTTAAAAATTCACTGAAAGCATGAATTCGTTATAAATAGATTCATTGTAACTGTGTTTTACTGTATTGGATGATCTTATGATAAGTTTAATACCATTACAAACAACATCTCTGATTGGATGAGTAAATTCACCTCAGCCAATGGATAGTTCCCTCTCAAACAACTTCTGAAAAATGTTCTGTTTATACTTCTTTTTTGTTTTAAATTAACCATAAACAAGCTGTTGGCAGAAGAAAAAAAACATCAATTGGGATTATTTATTTTTATTTCAGCCCAAATTAGGACTGGCACTTCAATAAAAAAGAAAATAAAAATTTTGGGCCCTGCAACTCCAACCTAGCCTGAATTTCTTTCATTCTCATTAAAACTATCAATAAAAAAAAAATTCCATCCTGAATTAAAAATTTTAATTTATGATCAAAATTAAACAGTTTATTAATCTGACAAACTGCTTAGACTTGGGACTTTTATTTTTATTCTCAAACTTGATTTTATTGATGGAAAAAAAATATCTGTAAAACAGGAGAAAACATGTAGTCATAAATACATTTAGTTCTACACTTATTAAAAAAAACTAAGAAAAACAAAACAACATTTTGGAAAATTTCATTCTTTATCTAACTATCTACATTGATCAAGATCTCTCCTTGTGATGCTTTTCAGCTAATGTTTGTAAATGCTTAGTTTGTGCCTTTCCAGTATGCTGAACCAAATTTTTGAAGAAACCATTTTCAATCTGAAGTAGCTTGAAAGGTGTGTCAAATTCAACAAGATTTCCTTGATCCAACACCTGGATATGAGAAAATAAAATTAAAAAGTAAACAGAATAGTATACACACAGTGGTTTGAATGGATTTATGAAAAATAGCCCCAAATTATTATGGATCTGTCTTATGTACTTGCATGTACCATAACTCTGTCAGAGGCCATGATTATGGAGCGCAAAATTGACATAAACTCAAATAATTTCCGAAATCTTCAATTATTTGAAGATATCATCAATTCATTTGATGTGTGCTGTAATTCAATTAAAGATCTCTTCAAATGATATCTTCTAATCTGAATTATTATGTGCATTAACTGAATTCATGATAGCATTAAATATCCTGTTGAATTGTTGTGCACTATAATTGAATTGTTGCTTTCTTCAAATGAATTGATGATATCAACAATTGAATTGATGTGCTCTACAATTCACTTGAAGAGAGCAATAATTAAATTAATGCATGCATCAATTCAATTAATGTGAGCAATAATTGAATTCCTGCTCTCTCCAATTGAATAAATAATATCAGTGATTCAGTTAATGTATGTAGTAATTGAATTATTGCTCTCATCATTTGAATTAATGTTATCATCGATTCATTTGATAAGCACAATAATTCTTTTACACAGAGGGACTACATAATTAAAAATATCTTCAATTGGACATGTCTACAATTAAATTAATGATCTCTTTAATAGGCAGTTTCGAGTTCATCCAGAACACCCATGAATTTTCGCATTTCGCCACAGCAGTCGCGCGATACGAACAAAATGTTCAGCAGGGGTTCTTTCTGCTGCTCTTTGCATATTAATTCCACCGTAAACAAAAGCATTGTAAATAATTAAAGATATCTTCAATGGAATTAAAGAGATCATCAAATCTTTCATACTGAGCTCTTTACTGTATTTCCACCACATTGATGCTCTCGTTAACCAAATTGATGACAGCAACAATTGAAATGATGCATGTTTCAATTCAATTATTGCTCTCATCAACTCAATTGATGTGCAAATTACTTCAATTAATGAGAGCAATTACTGAATTGATGATATCTTCAAATGATTAAAGATATCTTTAATTACAGTCCAACCTCGTTATCTCAAACTCGATGGGACTGAGAAAAAACTTCGAGATATCTGAGTATTCGAGATATTGATGGTTAAATACTTAAAGAATAAGTCATTAGGACGAATCACTTCATTACGTCCGTGGTATTGGAGATATTGGTGTTTGAGATATCACTTCATTACGTCCGTGGTATTGGAGATATTGGTGTTTGAGATATCACTTCATTACGTCCGTGGTATTGGAGATATTGGTGTTTGAGATATCACTTCATTACGTCCGTGGTATTGGAGATATTGGTGTTTGAGATATCGAAGTTTAACTGTATTTGAGTTTATGTTAATTCGGTGCTCTTTACATGATGGTATGAATCTGTGTGTACTTGCCATAACTCTGTCCGAGTCCATAATGGTATGGATTCTGTGCGCCACTGTTAGGACAGTGCAGTTGTGGAATCTGCTTCTAATGGTCTCCTGAATTAAGGTGTCTGTGCTAATAACAGAAAATCAAATCCATTTCAAAAGCTGTACACAACAGATTTCTCACATAATCACCAGTGTGAGACAGACATTATCTAGATATATCTCTCACTGATTACAATGTCATATATTTTCTATGATTAACATTGTAAGGTGAGATATTGATTGATTGATTGTTGATTTCCGCCACATTCAACAATTTTTCACTTTTCTGGTGGCATCCAGTTTTTATTGGTGAGGAGAGAACCCAGGTACTATGTACCCAGGAAGACACCACCAACCTTCCAAAAGCAAACTGGCAAACTTTCTCACATATATCGGTGCGAGCGAGAATTGAACGTGCGCCGACTAGAGGTGATAGGCCTTGTGATTTTGAGCGTGATGCTCTAACCACTCGGCCCCCACAAGGTGAGATGAAGTATTTTGTGTTTTCTTCAAATTTTGATTTCATGCAGCTTTCTGGAGTTTAGTATCCACATAAAGTTGAAACCATTTTGGGGTATGCTCTTACTGACTACCTAAAAGGTTTTTGCACTTAAAGTTCAAACAAGGATTTCTGATAATTTTTTTTAAATTTTCCAAGATCACTAAAATTATGCAGTAAATTGGATAAAATGGGAGAAAAATAATCTCTCATGTACTTGTGTGGGATAGGGAAAAAATCTAAGAAAGGAGCAAGATTCATTGTTTAGGACTCGGTACAGCCTCGTTCTTATATTGTGAGTCTTGTTCCCTCGGTGAAACTTTTCAATTCCACACTTGTACAAACTTTATTAATCTAAAAAAAAAAATGTTGAAGGAATAGAGCTATCTTTGAGACTAGACAACACCATAAAAATATTTTGCAAATAGATGACAACATGATCTACATCACTGCTGGTATTGCATAATTTGCTCTCCTTAAGACTTGCATCAAACTTGGTCAAATTTGATCTGTAAATCTTCTAACAATATCTATGCAGTTGAGTGTAACCTTTATACATTGATTTACATCTGTGAAATTAAGAGGTCACTAAATAAAAGAAGATCGGGGGCATAGATTTCAAATCAATAATGGAGGTAAGCAACTTCTGTATAAACCAATTCCATGAGGGAAAAAATTTCATCCACTTACTGTAACGAATGTCAGGACACTTCTGCCCAATGACATTTCAGCCCAAAGAAACTTTGGTCCAGATGTTTTGGTCCAAGAGGTACTTGGGCCTTAAAACATTTTGGCCCAAGACATTTAGGCCCAATATTTTGCCATCCAAGATACTTCAGCCCATTTTTTGCCCATTATTTCACCTGTATATTACATCATACATACCATGTAGTACTTTGGCCTATTTCAGCAAAGAGACACTTTGACCCATTTCTTGTTTTTTTGCCTTGTATATTACCCATATTTTCCTCTCCACAATCTATAAAACATTGACACTTTGGCCCAGAGACACTTGGGCTTTTTTTCTCCTATATTATCACTGGTATTTTCCACTCTATTACATCGAGTACATTCAGCTTGGCAGGTGCCCTTGTTTCATTTCATTCTTATATCATCCTTTATTGACTTATTATGTTAGAAGGACAAAAATCAGATTTAAATGAAGGAACAATTGAGAATATTATAAGTAGCATAAACAGTTTTATTTACATTGTATGACAAGACCGTAAAAATAACAGTAAAAAATTAAATAATATTCGCAAGAGTAAGCATGGTCTGAGTTTTTCTGCTGATAGTTCAGTCAGGAGCGGTATGCAATGAAATAATGTGGATGTCAAATGATTTCTCCCCCATTAACTGCTCATAATTTTCTCCTCATGCTTATGTCTGGGGGCCTACACAAGGGCACCTGCCAAGCTGTGCACGTGTTTCTTTAACAATTAATGTATTTTGCCAGGTTCACTTCAAGGTCTGAAGCAGTTAAAACACAATCCAGTGATCAATTAATGAGGAAATAAAAACGAAATAAAACAAAGGAATTGGTTAATGTGTGTCTTTATTTTTTATTTGGGCAGAAGTGTCTCTGGGCCAAAATGTCACTGGGCTAAAATGTCAATGTACTACAAAAAAAAAAAACAACCAAAAAATGGACTGAAGTGTCTTGGATGAAAAAAATTGGGCTAAATGCCTTTTCGTAGATGGTGAGAAGAACACTGGATTAGAACACTAGGTACTGTTTTTCGTAGACAGAGAGAAGATCACTGGATTAGAACACTAGGTACTGTTTTTCGTAGACAGTGAGAAGAACACTGGATTAGAACACTAAGTACTGTTTTTCGTAGACAGTGAGAAGAACACTGGATTAGAACACTAGGTACTGTTTTTCCATATGAGTGCATTGATAATGGGAAATCTTAAAAGTCCGCATAGAAATAATGTGATGGGGCATTTTCATGATGTAATCTCAGTTGTGGGCATTGTTCATGTAAAAAACCAAATATACGCAATGCCTTATTTAATTTGCCTGTACCTTACGACAACAGAAATTTAGGTCTACGTCATATTCACATGGTTATGGATAAGAATTCTTCTGAATCACACCATCAATTCCTTAAACTTAAATCTATAACCTTGACTTTTGACTACAAGTAATGAGTACAGTTTAAGAGAACAAAGTTTGAGTTTGAGAATGTGCTCAATAAAGTCTTATAACCTCCGGGTCTCAACTCTTTTTCCACCAACACATTTTAAAGCTTTTTAGAGACTTAAAGTATATTTTACCCCCTTCCCCACAATCATGCACTTTAACACAATTTCAATGCTCACTTGTTTTTGCTGCATTTTGTTTTTGATTGTGCAAAAAGTGCTAATTTTTATTATTATTTTGGTTTTATCAGAACTCCCCAGATTAAGCTAACTGAATGTATAATAATGAAAAATGTTGTGAATAAACAAGTTCAAAATTCTGAATTTCCACAAATCAACTCAAAAACGCTGTGGGGGAAACGGTAACGTCATCATTCAGCGGCAAATGGAAATGCTACTTTTACGTGATAGGCAAAGAGTTAAAGTACCACTGTGATTGAGAATTGGTCACATCAATGTTTGGAATTTGAGTGAGACGAAACTAACGATGAAAGAATAGATGCAGTCAATATATGCAAAAATCTTGGTCATAAATGTATTCAGCTACATTTTATGTTCAACTCAACATCCAGTATTTTCTACTATACACTTCTACTGCTGCATCCAAACTTTACAGTGCCTAGATATAGACCATCTTGTACAAAATCCTCCTACATGCTCTTGCGCTCTTTCAATTATAGTCCAGCTGGACATGTCATTACTGGTTATGTTAATATAATTGAAAATGATAACATGACACCACTTATTTTAAAAGTTCTGAATTCAGATAGCCCCAATCTTTTAATATATGACACAACTTCATCTTTTAATACTATGACTTCTGTCAGATACCAATTATTAGGCAATTCTTTAAATACTGATTTTGACTACACATTACTCCATTTACCTGATCAAGATAGGGCGCTCACATGTGAGGTCAAGAGGGGATGCTTACTCCTCCTAAGGCACCTGATCCCACCTCTGGTATGTCCAGGGGTCTGTGTTTGC
This sequence comes from Ostrea denselamellosa, assembly GCA_024699665.1. Taxonomy (NCBI): domain Eukaryota; kingdom Metazoa; phylum Mollusca; class Bivalvia; order Ostreida; family Ostreidae; genus Ostrea; species Ostrea denselamellosa. The sequence continues at coordinate 24,307,457 of JAMZEH010000023.1, forward strand.
CTCTTAATTTTGCATTCTCTATAGGATTTATGAGATTGATCACTGTCTGTTATTTTCACCTTTTTCATTTGACATGCTTCTAATTGATCTGACCTACCATGACACTTTACTTGTTACTGACCATCACATTTGACCTACTTTTAATTGACTGATCTACCACACTTTACTTACTGCTGATCACATTTGACCTACTTGTGATCGACATTGGCCGTGGCCTCATCCAGTATCAATATCTTGTTCTGTCTGAGGATGGCCCTAGCCAGACACACCAGCTGTCTCTGACCCACACTCAGGTTTTGACCTCCTTCTGACATTTCCATATAAACGCCCTCGCTCTCACTCTGCACCTTAATTTTGAGCTGCACCTGTAGAATTTTCAATCTTATCAAAACACATTCAATTGTAGAATTTTTGAGATCCACCTGTAGAATTCTAAAACTTATAATACTCAATTAAAAGCGACCAAATGTACCTATTGGAAAAAGGATCACAGTTGAAAAACAAACAAAAATTAAAACAATTTAGCTTTCCTTCATAAACTGACAGTAGAGGTTCCTCAGAGCCTGAATTGTCCTCCAGAGTTTTACATCTTCATGTCAGTGGATTAACGTTTTAAATAAAACTTGGTATACAGCTGTAGATAACATGAGAAACAAGATGTCTGTAATTTTCTGTCTGCCCATCACTCTGGAGAAAACTTCGTGTCAACCAACATGTTTAAGCTAATGAACAAGAAGAATTTGTTTCAGCCAATGAAATACTGAGGCAGCCAAAACACAATTTTAACCTCTGGAGAAAAATCTACTAAATCTGAGGAGGGGGTGGGTGATGAAATGTTTTCTTTGTCACATCCCAGCTTTTTATGTTACAACAGTGATCCTTCCAAATTCATACAACATTAATCCACAGTCTAGAATTTACCTGTTCCAATGAATCCCATAACTGGTCATCTGTGTATTCCTCAAACGGATCTAAATTTTTCCTCAATGTGCCACTAAACAAAATTGGATCCTATAAAAAAAAAAAAAAAGCATCCACTTGATCGCACAGAAATGTAACAGAATAAACGATGAACTCTCTTGGTACCATTTACGTGATTTATACTGCATAAAGAACTAGTACAAAATATCTTGATGCACTTGTGCTTTAGAAGGTAAACTGCACATGATTTCATATGACATGTCTGTTTTACCTGTGGTATGACTGAAATTTTGTTACGGAGTTCATGGAGGCCTATCTTCATCACATTAATGCCATCAATCTGGATCTCTCCCGTTGGTTCCACCAGCCTCAGCAGAGCTGCCAGTAAAGAACTCTTTCCTGCTCCAGTCCTTCCCACAATTCCAATCTAGTGCCGCGTAATAAAAGAAAATCACACAGATCTCCGATACACAACTTCACTAAAACCCACATTCAAAAGCTTGCATCCAATACATCAAACATTAGGTCCCCAACAGAAATCGGAGGAAATTCATAGACCTGAGTGGGTCATACAAAATTCAAAGGTTTTAAAACCCCAAAAATGCAGTCACATAACCTTATCATAGAGTTTTAAACAGGTTTCAAAATTTTCACAATGTTGTCGGTATATGTGGTTCTAGATATCTGACCCATTTCATAGATCTGTTGTCCTCAGGATAACAGTGACTGTTCTACAATAGAGAAATTTTATTTGATTTTTGAGTCATCTGAGGACCACCAAGAACTTCCTACATTAAACCAACAATATTCCTACGAATGTCGCATAATTCAAACTTTCTAATCAACTTCTCCCAAACCTACATCATTTCCTTCTGTTGTGGAAATGGTTAAATCATATATTGATTACGATTGATTGTTATTTTCCGCCACACTGAACAATTTTTCAGTTATCTGGTGGCGTCCAGTTTTTATTGGTGGAGGAGAGAACCCAGATATAATGTACATGGGAAGAGACCACCGACCTTCCGAAAGTAAACGGGCAAACTTTCTCACATATATCGGCGCGAGCGAGATTCGAACCCACACCAATTAGAAGTGAAAGGCCTTGTGGTTTTGAGCGTGATGCTCTAACCACTCGGCCACGGAGGCCCCCATTAAATCATATAACTACATACTAGTATATTGCAAGCTATATGTGATACTTATAACTATTTTATTATTATTAAAATTTATAAGGCACACAATTTTACAAACAAACACACAATCAATGGCGCTGTACATGCTATAATACATCATAAGTTTAAAACAATAAAAATTGACAGCTTATCATCGTAGTAAGTGTCCGTAAAAGGAATAATAAATTACAGACCTCAATCATAAAGTCTTTAATACTACTCACATCCTATGGAGACATTTTCTTCAATTTGACATTGACATTAAAAAGTGAAAGATCTATTCTAACAAAGACAGGCAGACTACTGCATTATTTAAGAAAAAAAATACTGTCTCATGTTTCATACCAATTGTTAGGCCATTTTTAACATACTAATTCTGACTATGGATTACTCCGATCACCTGATCAAGATATATGACTCACGGCAGATCTGACCCGTCAACAGACGTTTACTCCCCCTAGGGACTTGCTCCCACCTCTGGTGTGTTCAGTGTCTGCGTTTGCCCATCTCTCTCTCTCTCTAGTTTTGTATTTCTTTATTATGAGATTGATCACTGCTTGTTATCTTCACTTTTTCCAGGTCATGGAGTGAAAGGAATTGAACCTGAGTATTTTCAGAAGACTCGGCCTTTACCACATTTGCCCTACCTTCTCCTGGGGGTGAATGTGACAGGAAATATTATGGAGAACTTGGTCAGTATTGGAGGAGTATTGTAGCCCCACATTGACCAGCTGAATCTCTCCATACTGGGGCCAGGAAGGGGCAGGTGGGGATCCAGACACTTTAGGGGCCTCCTGTTCTAATTTTGTATACGACAATATCCTCTCCACTGATGTCATCTACAACATAATCAACACACCGTTATCAGTCACACATTCCATGTCAGTAGAACAAGATATGTTATTGGCCAAAATATACCATGTACCTTGTCCTTTTTGCAATGGGTATATATATATAATTAGCAAGAGCTAATTTTAGCCACTTTGTAATTCCAGAATAAATAACTAGTACCTCTGGATAGGAATAAATGTTAACAATGTTCAATTCTAGCGATCTCATCACTCCCACTAGTGATACAAAAATTAAATACTCACTAAAAATTCTGCTTATACAGTATTTTTGAAAAGTATTCTTCTAGCATGTCTCTTCTCAAAAATGCTGTATAGAAATTTTCCCATTTGCTTGTCCATCATCTAATAATTTTCAAGCTTATATCCAAATAACTACATTACTTTGACATCAGTGAAGAAGGACGTGAATCTTTGAATCTTATATCTGCTTATGTTAGTCCAAGGGACTGAATATTGCAAGCAGCAGATAAACGGAGAGAGCTGAATGGCTATGTTTCTGTACGATCGTCTTGATTCACTGATCAATACCTGTGTGTTTAGTGTCGTTGATACCCTCATTACGTATTCAAATGGATCAGCCATGGACAACAAATAATTCATGGCCATTCCAAACAACCCCCCGGACAACCCAATATCTGAAGAAGAAGAAGAAAAAACATGTTAGACCTAAATAACGTTTGTTTTTGCTTTGTGAAAAAAATGCCCAGTTCAAAAGGTTTCTTTCTCTTTCTCCCATGAAATTTTCTGTCATTTCCCAAAATTCATTCATTAAAAGTTTTCTAATATTTTTCATTACTGGCACATATACTTTGAAAACAAATAAAAAAAAAAATATCTTACTGTCTCTGAGAACCAACGACAGAAATATGACTAGAATGAAGTAGACATTGAGGAAGAAAAGAGAGCGCAGACTAAACCATCGGTATGATGCCAGGAATATAAAGGATGCAGTGGTGTGCCTATTTTGGAATCGGTTGAAATCCAGCAGAAATTTCTGGTTCATTCCCAGGGCTCGTATGGACTGCAGCCCCACCAAAGTGTCCGACACATGGGAAAATACGGGACTCTGGGCTGTAACATAGACAGGGTTTATAATGAGGGGGGATGTTAAAACTATCAAAATTTAACGATGCTCCAAACTTTCGTGATCAGAAGTATTTTAATGCAGTTTACACACTTTTAATGTCAAGCAAATTTCTAAACTCCAGCAGTAATGTTGTACTAGTGACTAGTTCGAACCTGTGGTACAGTAGTACAAAAAAAAAGTTACACAAAGTTTTTAAGGAATGAGTTAAGAACACAGTATTTCTACTTTTTGAATGATTTCAAATGATGCCCTCTAATCACCAATAACAAGCTGTGTCATAATACTTATAACATCAAATTTGTCTCTGTCTGTCAGGTGACCAAAAATGTAAATGAATTTGTACAGTTTTTGTTTTTTTAGTTTTTAGTTTTTTTGTTTTTTTTTTTGTTTTTTTTTTACTTTGTAGTTTACGATATTACAATATAGTATTGAACATTATATAACCGCTGCATCCAGGTGAATACTAGAAAAACAAGAATTAAGTTATACATTGTTGGTTTGTTTGATGCAGAACAAAATAGTTACATGGTTGAAATGATTATAATAAAAAAAAAAAAAAAACTGTATCGTATCCAGTAAAATACAAAAAAAGATAATGTATGTGTTATCTTTCTTCCAAGAAGTTGAAGACGGCAGTGATGACTGCTGTTTGTTTTGTAATCCTTGGCTTATCCTGTAAATACACCAGTGATACCCATCGGAACCCCTTCTCTGATGTGTCAGTTGCAGGTGTTTGAAACAGAGGCCTTAAAATGATGTCTTTTTACATTCTTTTAGAAATACATAAAATACGATTGTCAAGGTATAGCTTACGAGTATTCTCTTTTTTCTTTTTTTTTCTTTTGCATATATGGTTTCCCCCAGTTATAATGTATTTGAATGTGAAAGTGTATTTGAATATAAAATAAGTCAATATTGTGAAGCTCAACAAGTTTCTACAGATATCTGCAGACTTCTACAGCATAATGGACACCGAAGAATATCCTTCACCAATTCCCAATGAAAGTTCCCCCTCTCCCTCCAAATATAAACACCAAAATTTACAAATAACTATTTCCGAATGCGATGCCAGTTACCGAACCTTGCTGAGGATAGGAGTACCTGCATAAAAAGTTTTTTTAATGCAATTCAGGTCTATGCTCATTTCAGCTTATAATGCACCACATACATATTACAGTCCAAAACATCATCGAAATCACACTTCAGTATCTGTATTCACTGCCATTGTCAGCTTTTGAGATTACACCATGAGCATATACTATATATATGAAAAGGAATGCATGCACTAGAGTGAAAGGAAACTTTGATATTACATCAGAAATACAATTTTGAACTAAAAATAGAGCACTGCTAAACCAGTATATGATAAGAAATAATTTTGGGACAGCATTCCCCTTGCAATATGCACATTTACATATTTTGATCTTTCTATGAACCAAGTTTTATTAAAATCCCCCCCCCCCTTTCCAAGGATTTAGGAGGAATCGCGAAGACAAAGTATTCTGTATTGAAAAAACTAAGTCCAAGGACCATAACTCCTTTAAAAACATTGGATAGTGTTTCCTTTATATTATGCAAATCTACATACTGTGATCTTTCTTTGTACCAAGTTTCATTAAAATCCCCCCAGAAGTTTGGGGGGAGTTGTAAAGACAGTACTTTGCATAAAAAAATAAATGCAAGGACCATAACTCCTTTAAAAAAAACTGGACGGTGTTCCTCTTGTAATATGCACATCTACACATTGTGATCTTTCTTTATACCAAGTTTCATTAAAATATCTCACGGGGTTTAGAAGGAGTTGCAAAGACAAAGTTAAGGGAACAGACTGACGACAGCAGTATAGCATAATACGCCCACATTTTATGTGGGCGTATAAAAAGTATCCGAGTTGTGAAAATTCAAAAACTTCAGCCCACTCAATATTGATACCAGAAAAATTGTTCCATAGTTGATCAGAGAGTAATTTTTTTTTTTCAAACATGGATATATTTTTTGTTTCTATCTAACTCTATGTCACTGTTTGCTCACCATTCAAGTGGGGAAAGTAAAATGTTTCAGGGACTGTACTGGCCAAAAATCAGAATCCACAATAAATCATTCCAAAGTATATCCTTCCTGTTCTTGCCAGAATAATTGTCATTTTAAAAAAAAAAAAAAAAGAAAAAAAGAAAAGAAAAAAAGTCATATATCATATATGTATCTCAATATGATTTAATATAAAAAAGCATTGGAGCTACTCACTTGTGGCATCTAATCGTTTCATATTTCTGGTGGTTGGTAGAGCGAACATTCTTAGTAAGTATATGAGGACAACCAGCGGAATTAGCGGTAACAAGAGATATGGATTTAATATGCAGGTGATGACTATCTGCATCACCAGACGAGAACCCACCTAAATTTAACGAAGATTGAACATGTGCAGTGGATGGTTACTACTGATACAGGTATAAAAGATTAGTATCCGAAAAAAATCATTAACTGTGCAAATATTATCAAAATGTTCCATGTAAATTGTGCAAATACTATCAAAATGTTCCATATAAATTGTGCAAATATTGTCAAAATGTTCTATATAAATTGTGCAAATATTGTCAAAATGTTCTATATAAATTGTGCAAATATTGTCAAAATGTTCTATATAAATTGTGCAAATATTGTCAAAATGTTCTATATAAACCAATAATTCAGGAATTAGTTACAACCTGAATTTAGTACTGTATATATAGAAATTCCTACTGGCTGTTTGTATGATAAACATGACAGAGCATGATGGCATGTGCACAGCCAATGAACTTTATCTTATTATCAAAACTTGCTTCCACAGTTCAAAATATCCAAAACGAGTAAGGTTATTTGACATGAAAATCAATTCCAGAAAACACATCCATCAAACATCCTGAATGACTAAATCTGCTGAGCTCTTCCCATATTTTTTTTTTACCCACTGAGATAGGTTTTTGCTTTCAAACATTTATGTACTGCACTTCATACCTAATCTCTGTGATTATTTTAACAGAGAGGCACCAGTTCAATTTGTGTACCCTTTATTGTCATTTATTTTCACTTTTTATCAGTCTAAGTTGATTTTTTTTAATATGTTAGATTTTACATGGAAAATAAAAGACATTTTAACTTTCTTACTGTTTTCCCCCTGTATTTTCCGTCCCCCTTTTACCCGTTTTTCACATTTGAGAAGTAGTAGACGATGACTGATGGTTGATTATACCTGATAAAAGGATTTTATTTCCAGTTCACCATGACAATATGAGAGGTAAGACCTTGACAGAGCTGTTTCTACATGGTAAGAGTCCAGTTATATTGAACTTTTCACTGAAAATTGCAAAGCGACGCAGCTGGTAAAAAAGAAAACCAAGATGGCGGTGTGCTATACCTTCTGAATATTTTGTTTACAGGAAGATAAAAATTTTTTTATTATAGTGGGCCTAGATATTTATAATGTAATGTGACTAGAAAGTCTCAATAACAGCAAAAACTAAGCGTGACGTTTGTTTGGTTCGTTATTCCACACAAGCTAGTAAGACATCTATTTGAAGGTTAGACAAATATGCAATAAAATGAAACATATTGTGTGTGGAATCGTCTATGAATTTACCTCAATAACAGCATAAGACATTGAAGGAAGGGTGGAATCTATCATCCCCAAGTCTCTGGCAAATTTGTTTAATATTCTACCTAAAAGATTGAAATTTTCAGTTCTTCTTTAATCTACATCAACAAACCAATCATAAATATATACACTAGTACAGTGAAACCCATCTAATCTGACATGATCTGGGAGACAAAGCTTGTGTCGGATTAGATAGAAAGTCGGATTTCATTATGTAATGAACATGGTAAAAAAAACGATAGTTAAGTAATAAATTTTATTTTTGAAAATACATGATGGCATCAACACATGTCAGTGCTTAATGAAAATATACTGGCACGAAGCATTGCTGTTCATACCTTCATGTATTTTCAAAACTGAAATTTATTTTATATATTTACACACATTACTTTCATTTCTATTGGAATTCCCAGTTGTTAAAATAGTTATACCATATTTACCAAGATTCATGCGCATATTGTTCACATTCTGATGAGGAAATGACTATTGTTTCAATTAGTAAAGAAACCGAAGGTAAAAGTAGTGGAAATGTAAATATTTGGAAATGAAATTTCAGTGAAATGGAGTATATACAGAATATATAGGTTTAACTGTAGAAATATCTAGGTTTAACTGTAGAAATATATAGGTTTAACTGTAGAAATATAAAGGTTTAACTGTAGAAATATCTAGGTTTAACTGTAGAAATATATAGGTTTAACTGTAGAAATATAAAGGTTTAACTGTAGAAATATATAGGTTTAACTGTAGAAATATATAGGTTTAACTGTAGAAATATAAAGGTTTAACTGTAGAAACTCACCAACTGGGTTAGAATCAAAAAAGTGTGTCTTGGCTCCAAGGACGATGTTAAACATGCTATTATGAAGCTGTTTACTGATGGTGACAGACATTTTAAAGTAGGCCAACCCAAACAGGCTGATGCACGCGATAAACAAGGAAATGGCAACCAGGTAGAGCTTCATCAACACATCCACCTGCTGGGAGGTCACGGAAACACCAGAAGACATGTTGAAGTATGGTGTTGTTTGATTGGGTGATGAAATACTGTATGTGAAGTTTTGATTGGGTGATGTCATATGTGTTAAGTTTTGTAAGAGTGCTTGATTTGGCACCTTAAAACCTAGGTTTAGGTTTTGTGACAATGATCCATTTTGTCTCTGAAGATTGAGTAATTCAGTTGATTCTACCCTGAAACAAACAACTTCACAAATTCAAAGGTTGAATGTTATAATACAACATACGCTTGTCCTTTTTCACTTCACACAGTTACTCAGTGCCTCTCACTACTCACCATCTTGCTAAATGCCAGTCACCATATCCATAAGAAGCCTGTAATTAAAATCAGAGAAGGATTCCTGTATTGCCATCACATAGACAAATTACCAGTAGATGATACATGCATTTCGTTAAGTTCTGAAACATGTGGGTGAAAAAGACTCACTATTTCTTCCACCTGGGACATGCTACGATAAGGCCTGGGGAACTTGAATTAGATGGGGCTATATTTTTAGTGGAATCACAAGGCAGAGTAAAATATTACTTGAGTCCCTCATTTAAAACTACTAACTTATTTTGCTTCTAGTAGAGCGCTATCGCAGCAAGAAAAGATTTTCAGAACTATGGACACTAGCTACTGATCACAATAGGACTCCCACTTACAGACGGGGCCCTAATAAGTCAACGACAGAAGTAACAGTAACTCGTAAATCTGCATAATATTTTGAAATTGCTATCCCTCTTAGGGCCATATTAAATGGTCTAACCCTATTCTTTTCTGAAGGAAAATATTATGAATATAATTTTCTCTTAAAGTTTGCTACATGATCCAAAACCCCTGTTTTATTTTCCCTGTTTTATTTTATGTCGTTATGCAATTTTTTTTCCACGGTAGATTGTAAGTAATACTTACATAAGAGACGGTGGTTAGGAGTATAACGATTGGTAGATACAGCCATGGATGTCCTGATAAGAAGTAATCTCTGTAAACTTTCCATCCAACATTTCCGTACTTTGAAAATTCGTCTTCTGTATTCTCCTTAGTGTTCTAAATCATAAAATCTACTCACTGACCCTATAATTCACATAACATTGGACATTTTCACAATTCACCTCTGCACGTCTTAAAGTTAAGGCTTCTTAGTGCTGTTCATGTGTACCTCAATGCCACACCATGTGACGTCACAATGAAAAAAAGTATGTCATGACGTACAGACCTATAGTCGTGCTGCGGGGAAAATGTCACAATATTTTGTCAGTATTTGCTATGGCTATCAAGTAACAAGCTATATATGTGTAAATCAAATGATTATATAATATTTCTCTTGGATACTGCATCAGTCTCAAATTTTCAATACACAGCATGTGTGAAGGTAAAATTCATATTACATTGTGACCTTGAAATCACACCTAGTCTGCACATATGTAGTGTTTTAAAATGGGCTCACTTGCATAAATAAGTTCATAATATGTAAACCGTGCAAAAGTTCAAGGACATATGCTATAATACAAATTTTTGGATGTATACTTTGGATATATATATATACTTAAACATTAATGGTACGATATCAACAGAAACGTGGACAACCCCATTAATTCACTGATGACTCTTAATCTGTTGTTAAATTTTAGAATGTTTAGTTCAAGTATGCACTTGTTCCCAGTATTTTCCATGTGGGAAATGATGGTAGCTTGTCGCAGTCAACATACGAGTAGTATTGTTTCAGTGTTTAACCATAACAATTAGTATCATACTCGTGAATTTGAGGTGTGATTTATTTGGTTGTATTATATTTCACTATGGAAGCCCTTAACCTAATCGTGTGCCTTAAAAAATCTGCCTTTACCTATGTTTTCTAAATTTCAAATGTTTATACATAAAACATCAAGTTTATGAAGATAAACACCTTTTCTGCTTTGGATTTAACTCTGTTGTCCTGTTCCTCCTCTGGTTTCTCCTCGTCTTTGTCATAATCAGACAGGATCATAGAAAATTCAGTCCCTTGTTTCACTAATTCATCATATGTCCCGACATTGACCAATCTTCCCTGTATAAATGATATATTGGACGTATAATCATCATCAATAATTTAAAATCTACAACCTCTCACATAACATCTAATTATGTTCAAGGAATTTTTCTAAAAAATGCAATTCACAGTTTTAAAATGGAAATTAATTAGCGTTCATTATTCCTTGTGAAACAAAGAAACACACCTCATTAAGAACAACAATCCTGTCAGCGGACCTGAGATACTGAAGTTGATGAGTAACCAGGATTCTCGTCTTTCCCCTCAGAAACTCACAGATACAACTATAAAGGACAACAAAAACATTCCACGTCATGTTCCACAACTACAGTAATACACAAAGGAGTAATCCAAAGGGATATTTTTGAAAATTTAGAACAGTGTTAAGTTGACCTACTTTTGTGTAAGTTGACCTACTTTTGTGTGAGTTGACCTACTTTTGCATGAGTTGACCTACTTTTGCGTGAGTTGACCTACTTTTGTGTGAGTTGACCTACTTTTGGAAGAGATGGCTTCCCACATCAGTATCCACAGCTCCTAGGGGGTCATCTAGGAGGTAAACATCAGCTTCTCTGTAAATGGTCCTGAAACATAATGGATAAGATAACTTCAAAAAATATATGTACATTCAAAATTAGGAATGAATAAGTATACACAAGAAATATGTACAAAAATTTATTTTTATGAATACAAAACACTGAACATTAAAATTACTGATTTGGCAATAATTATCTGTATACCCTGGTTTTATGCACTTTACTACCTGGCTAGTGTTAACCGTGATTTCTGTCCCCCACTCAGCAAAAGTCCTCGCTCCCCAACAAGAGTTTGGTCACCAAGCCTCATTTGATCTAGATCCTAAAAAACAAGCATTATCTTGTACCAAACACAAACAAGGATACCTATCATTAGCATTATCTTGTACAGAGCAGAGACAAGGATATCTATCATTAGCATTATCTTGTACAGAACACACACAAGGATACCTATCATTAGCATTACCTTGTACAGAGCACAGACAAGGATATCTATCATTAGCATTACCTTGTACAGAGCACAGGCTTGAAGGACTTTGGCGTAACGCTCTTCTTTAACATCATCTCCAAAAGTAATATTATCCTGCAATGTCCCCGATACAACCCAAGGAATCTGTGAGGCGTATCCCGTATTGCCAATCACATGAAGTTTTCCCATCGCTGGGGGCAGTTCTTTTAAAAGGCACATCAACAAAGAAGACTGAAAGCAGTCACTATAGTGTAAATAACAAAAGAGACAAAAATCTCCAACACTGCTCGATACTCCACCACTCTACTCTAACACTGCTCGATACTCCACCACTCTACTCTAACACTGCTCGATACTCCACCACTCTACTCTAACACTGCTCAATACTCCACCACACTACTCTAACACTGCTCAATACTCCACCACTCTACTCTAACACTGCTCAATACTCCACCACTCTACTCTAACACTGCTCAATACTCCACCACACTACTCTAACACTGCTCAATACTCCACCACTCTACTCTAACACTGCTCAATACTCCACCACTCTACTCTAACACTGCTCAATACTCCACCACACTACTCTAACACTGCTCAATACTCCACCACTCTACTCTAACACTGCTCAATACTCCACCACTCTACTCTAACACTGCTCAATACTCCACCACACTACTCTAACACTGCTCAATACTCCACCACTCTACTCTAACACTGCTCAATACTCCACCACACTACTCTAACACTGCTCAATACTCCACCACTCTACTCTAACACTGCTCAATACTCCACCACACTACTCTAACACTGCTCAATACTCCACCACTCTACTCTAACACTGCTCAATACTCCACCACACTACTCTAACACTGCTCAATACTCCACCACTCTACTCTAACACTGCTCAATACTCCACCACACTACTCTAACACTGCTCAATACTCCACCACACTACTCTAACACTGCTCAATACTCCACCACTCTACTCTAACACTGCTCAATACTCCACCACACTACTCTAACACTGCTCAATACTCCACCACACTACTCTAACACTGCTCAATACTCCACCACACTACTCTAACACTGCTCAATACTCCACTACTCTACTCTAACACTGCTCAATACTCCACCACACTACTCTAACACTGCTCAATACTCCACCACACTACACTAACACTGCTCAATACTCCACCACAATACTCTAACACTGCTCAATACTCCACCACTCTACTCTAACACTGCTCAATATTCCACCACTCTACTCTTAACACTGCTCAATACTCCACCACTCTAACACTGCTCAATACTCCACCACACTACTCTAACACTGCTCAATACTCCACCACACTACTCTAACATTGCTCAATACTCCACCACTCTACTCTAACACTGCTCAATACTCCACCACACTACTCTAACACTGCTCAATACTCCACCACTCTACTCTAACACTGCTCAATACTCCACCACTCTACTCTAACACTGCTCAATACTCCACCACACTACACTAACACTGCTCAATACTCCACCACTCTACTCTAACACTGCTCAATACTCCACCACTCTACTCTAACACTGCTCAATACTCCACCACTCTACTCTAACACTGCTCAATACTCCACTACTCTACTCTAACACTGCTCAATACTCCACCACTCTACTCTAACACTGCTCAATACTCCACCACTCTACTCTAACACTGCTCAATACTCTGCCACTCTACTCTAACACTGCTCAATACTCCACCACACTACTCTAACACTGCTCAATACTCCACCACTCTACTCTAACACTGCTCAATACCCCACCACTCTACTCTAACACTGCTCAATACTCCACCACTCTACTCTAACACTGCTCAATACTCCACCACTCTACTCTAACACTGATCAATACTCTGCCACTCTACTCTAACACTGCTCAATACTCCACCACACTACTCTAACACTGCTCAATACTCCACCACTCTAACACTGCTCAATACTCCACTGCTTTATTATAGCTTTGTTCAAACTCCACCATTCTACTTTAACATTCTACAACCTCCAACATTCTACTGTAAAATATCCATCACTCTCCCTTACACTGTACAATCTCCATCACTCTACTTAACATTGTAAAATCTCCACTATTCCACTCTAACACTGTTAAATCTCCACTATTTCACTCTAACACTGTAAAATCTCCACTACTCCACTCTAACACTGTTAAATCTCCACTATTCCACTCTAACACTGTACAATATCCACTACTCCACTCTAACACTGTTAAATCTCCACTATTCCACTCTAACACTGTAAAATCTCCACTATTCCACTCTAACACTGTACAATATCCACTATTCCACTCTAACACTGTACAATATCCACTATTCCACTCTAACACTGTACAATATCCACTATTCCACCCTAGCACTGTACAATATCCACTATTCCACTCTAGCACTGTACAATATCCACTATTCCACTCTAATACTGTACAATATCCACGATTCCACTCTAACACTGTACAATATCCACTATTCCACTCTAACACTGTACAATATCCACTATTCCACTCTAACACTGTACAATATCCACTATTCCACTCTAACACTGTACAATATCCACTATTCCACTCTAACACTGTACAATATTCATTATTCCACTCTAACACTGTACAATATCCTCCATCTCACTCCATGAAATCTCATCCATTCTATTGAAGACTGATTGCCTTACCTTTCCTGACCCGACTGGTCCCACAACAGCCAGCAGTTCTCCCTAAAACAACAATAACATTGTTTACAACCACTGTAATGAAAACATGTAAAAAATTACAGATTCTGTGTGTTCATATGTCGACAGTTCCATAAAATCAACTGACCTGTTTGACGTCTAGATTGATATTCTTCAAAGCAAATGAGCGAGACATCTCCTGAAAAAGACATTGAATATGATACTAATATTCCTTATTGAAATATGAATACAGTCAAACCTTGTTATCTCGAATTCGATGGGACTGAGAAAAAAACTTTGAGATATCCAAGGATTCGAGATATCGAGGGTAAAATACTTAAAGCAATATAAGCTGCCAAAATTGCAATTTTTTATAGTGGCATTAAAAGAGGTTAAATGAACGTTGATATGATTGAAAAAAAGAACTGCATCGAATTTCCTCTCTTATGCATCGTTTACACACCTTTACGTGATGAAAAATATATTCCTCGACAATCCGTTTGACCCTAACAATGGCAGCTGATTAATCGTCGGCGACAATCCCGAAGACAACCAATGTTGACACGAATGATTCTGATGCTGATCGGGGTGGATCGGGTTATATCCGGGTCATTAAAATATGGACGGCGAGGTGAGATAAAATTCTAGTTACCATCATTATTTTGGCATTGTTAACGATGTTATATGTTTTTAAGTTATGATAGTATGTTTATTAGTTATGATAGTTTTAAGGGATCGCTCGAAACATTACGCAAAATTCCAAAGTCGGCTTTGTCCCTCGCTTTGAACCTTTCGTGTCAGACATCTTTCGTGCTTACCGGAAATATTGCGCTTGTGCATTTGATTTTGCGTACGGAAATAATGTCGGGAAAATTAAGGTACAGGAAGACCCAATTTCAACTGTCGAACATTTTTGCATTTAATGCAAAAAATACAACATGTCAAAAGTTTAATCGATAAAATCAGGTATTAGAAGGTAGATGTTTACAAAATTTTCGATTAAATTTTAGGACCCCAAAATAACAATTTTGACAGCTTATATTGCTTTAAAGAATAAGAGGTTGGGACTTCCTAATTCTTTGACATATCCATGGTATTTGAAATATTAGTGTTTGTGATACCAAAGTTTAACTGTATATAAATCCTAGCTTAGAGGAAATAACCTGATTGTCCAGCAAATCAAAATTTACGTATTCCTTTATGGAGTGAAATATTTACATTCTAATTGATGAAAAAAGAAAAACAAAAAAAACAAAAAACAAAAGTAAAATACCCAAATGTTCTACAATTTCAAAAAAAAAAATTGCTTAGAAATACTAAGTAAAACAAATTTGAGTTCAGCAACTAGGAGTAGAAAATAATTCATAAATTATTTTTCCCTTTGTAACCCAAAATTGTAAGGTTTAGTGGTTTCAATCTAGGTTAATCCACAAAGTTCAGGATACAGATTTCTTTCTTTAAATGATAATGAAGTCACAATGTCAATCCGACAAATTATGACGATGAAAGCATCGGAGCTTTTACAACTCGATAAATGAAACACGTGGACAATTCTAGTGAAGTATAACATTGGAACTTTAAAAAAAAAACGTCAATCCGACAAATTATGACGATGAAAGCATCGGAGCTGTTACAACTCGATAAATGAAACACATGGACAATTCTAGTGAGGTATAACATTGGAACTTTAAAAAAAATCACGTAAAATTTTCACACTACTACAGGCATTAAATGTTTCATTTTCCCATGTCTACTGTGCTGAAAATTTGCAGCTGTGTACAGATGAAGTTTATTAACAAGCATTATTCAACAAAAATTAAACATGAAATGCTTACATTGTGTCATAAAATTGATTTGATGTACCATAATGTCCTTACCTTATCCAGTAGTTTGTCAGTGACGCTGTCGTTGTCATGGTCACCAGGGCTGCTCCAGGTGGCTGTCATATCCTGGATACGGACAGACACACCGACTTCTTCCATCGAATCAGACATTTCATCAAACACAGAGGACATCTTCATATCTTCCACTGCAAGAAAGGACTGAAATGAAATACAGGACAGGTTGAAATTTGTTTTTGTGAGTAGCATGTTCATCAAGAAATTCATGTCGTAATACGATACAATAATAAAAACAGAATAACTCAGAAACGCAGAAATGCGTAATACTGTCCATGTTTATATATAAGACTCCTCAGAAATACACTATACTGTACAATGTACTATATATTCTATGGACTGAATTGGGCAAGTACTGGAAGTACTGTGGGAGTGACAGTTCGTCATTTCAATGTTGCCGCAAAATAATTCTTATTTCTTCATCGCAGAACTGAGAGGTCTCACATTTGATCCCCAGTGAACTTGAAAAACCTGTTAAGGTTAAAATAAATACTAGTGACTGTTCCTTCACCAAGCATCCGACATCAAAGAGAAACGCCATGGGTGTTTTGGATGAGACTTTGAGGTCCCATGTCACAGCAGGCATTGGCACAATAAAGAACCCTAACTGCTACGATCAAAGTACTATGCAAGGGGCAAAATGTGGTACTGCTCTAAAGCAGGTGACATCTCATTCTGAAATGGGACATGAATCAACAAATGAACATTTACATCACCAATTGTTTCAATGATATATGTAGGTGATATGAGTCACCTTATTAACCTTTACAATGCAGTGTTGGTTCTATGTATTTAAGATTTCAGTAGCAGACCGATGGATGGAGAATGTGGCGAATAGACAGGTGTGTAGAATAGACAGGTGGAAATACCACATTACGATAGAACTCATCGGAGGTATTACACATTCCATAGACAGGTGGAAATACCACACTACGATAGGACTCATAGGAATTATTACACATTCCATAGACAGGTGGAAATACCACACTACGATAGGACTCATAGGAGATATTACACATCCCATAGACAGGTGGAAATACCACACTACGATAGGACTCATAGGAGGTATCACACATTCCATAGACAGGTGGAAATACCACACTACGATAGGACTCATAGGAATTATTACACATTCCATAGACAGGTGGAAATACCACACTACGATAGGACTCATAGGAGATATTACACACCCCATAGACAGGTGGAAATACCACACTACGATAGGACTCATAGGAAGTATTACACATTCCATAGACAGGTGGAAATACCACACTACGATAGGACTCATAGGAGATATTACACATTCCATAGACAGGTGGAAATACCACACTATGATAGGACTCATAGGAAGTATTACACATTCCATAGACAGGTGGAAATACCACACTACGATAGGACTCATAGGAGGTATTATACATTCCATAGACAGGTGGAAATACCACACTATGATAGGACTCATAGGAAGTATTACACATTCCATAGACAGGTGTGTAGAATAGACAGGTGGAAATACCACACTATGATAGGACTCATAGGAAGTATTACACATTCCATAGACAGGTGGAAATACCACACTATGATAGGACTCATAGGAGGTATTATACATTCCATAGACAGGTGGAAATACCACACTATGATAGGACTCATAGGAAGTATTACACATTCCATAGACAGGTGGAAATACCACACTATGATAGGACTCATAGGAGGTATCACACATTCCATAGACAGGTAGAAATACCACACTATGATAGGACTCACAGGAGGTATCACACATTCCATAGACAGGTGGAAATACCACACTATGATAGGACTCATAGGAGGTATCACACATTCCATAGACAGGTAGAAATACCACACTATGATAGGACTCACAGGAGGTATCACACATTCCATAGACAGGTGGAAATACCACACTACGATAGGACTCATAGGAGGTATCACACATTCCATAGACAGGTGGAAATACCACACTACGATAGGACTCATAGGAATTATTACACATTCCATAGACAGGTGGAAATAAAAGAGAATCTCACAGAAATCCTAGTACACCTTGTATAATTATACACCTAATGTGTGCTGTGGTTAATATCCCATCTCAGAGACGTACAATTCCCGCTACACAATGCCTGGGATATGTGCTTTATCTGGAAGAGCAAGTGCACATTTTACAAGTACTTACTTACCCATGGAAAATCTATTTCAAAATAATAATGTTTGTATTGAAACAAAACTTCTATGACTTTTCATACATTTGAGGTCATGTATATTTATAGAGTACTTTATCCAATCAGAATATGGCTCACTTCTTCAAATTGGAGGCAATTTCATTTCCTGTAAATATATCTCAATTGTCTGATGTGATCACTTGGAGTAAAAGAACAGACTTCCTTTATATCAGTTATATAAAACTAGTAGACAGCAGTAAATGCTACATTCAAAAAAGTACTCACAATAGTCAAGCCTTAGAATGGGTTTGGATTTTGGAAGGTACTTCTTTGCAACATTCATAATACTGAGAGAGGATAAATTGTTTTTTAGATGACTTTTTTTCTGCTATAACAAATGTACAAAAAAAATGCACTTTCTCAATAATGAAATAAAACTCAGTAATTTTATTTTGGGTATTAAAGATATAGGTATTAGACTAGTGAATTATATATACGGAGGTCATTTACCGAAAAGGAAGTGCTACAAATTCAACTAGTCAGCGCTGGAGTACAGTGTAAAAATCCAGGTGCCTTCATTTCAATGATCACACAAAGTTCACCTGTATATATTTGTTAAATGACGTTGAAATTTTGGAGTATTTTTCAGTGTGACAACGCTTACCTGTATCCGTTTGAGTGACGATGACAGCTGTTTGTTATCTTCCACAAGATACATCATAAACAGGAAGATGGTCAGTCGCAGACACATGATCCAACCCAAGGTGCTGTAAATCTTCCGTGCCGAGAGAGGAACCTCCATATACCAGGCCAACCCAAACAGAAACATGGCGATGACCGTGGCGGAACTCTGGAACACGGCAATGTTGAAAGCTTTCGCTATATACGCTTTCCACACCTGAGACATCTCGGACCTTAAATCAAAAGTTCAGAAGCTTGCGTCAAAACTTTCCGTTTCTATTTGTATTTGAATTATGACTCATCAATGGCAATGGGTATCAATAGGACACAATGAAGTATCGTTAATGCACAGTCCCTGAAACGTTCCACTTTCCTACTTGACCCTGTCACATAGAAAAATACTTCAATTCTCATAAAAACATAAAGGTAAAAAAAATTGTGCTACAAAAGTGCCGAACTCAGCAAAAACTATAAATACATTTATTCACAATGTTTTCATAAATAGAAAGGGGGGCCTCCGTGGCCGAGTGGTTAAAGCATTGTGCTCAAAATCACAAGGCCTCTGACCTCTAGTCGGCGCGGGTTCGAATCCCGCTCGCGCTGATATATGTGAGAAAGTTTGCAAGTTTACTTTCGGAAGGGTGGTGGTCTCTTCCCGGATACATTGTATCTGGGTTCTCTCCTCCACCTACAAAAACTGGATGCCACCAGATAACTGAAAAATTGTTGAGTGTGGCAGAAAACAAACAATCAATCAATCGATCAATCAATAAATAGAAAGGTATTTGTTTAAGAGTTAAGAATACTTATCAAATCAGTTTGACATTACCGGAACATTTTCTAATCAGACAAAAAGTAATTTTCTGTAACAATATAAAATGTTTGTACTATATAAATAATTTTTGAGAGTGAAATTTAAGTTTCAAATCGACTAGTTGTTTTCATGACGGGGAAGAAATAGATATTCTTAATTATGATTCAATTGAGAATTATTTCTGTTGATATAAATGTGATCTAAGTGTACACATCATTGATATATGCATGATAAGTTAGGCTTATTTCCTCTTTGTAATCAAGGGGCTTTCGTGGCCGAGTGGTTAGAGCATTGAGCTAAAAATCACACCAATCTCACCTCTGTCAGCGCGTGTTCGAATCTCGGCCGCGGCATTATATGAGCAAGTTTGCCAGTTTACTTGCGGAAGGTCGGTGGTCTCTTCCCAGGTACATTGTATCTGGGTTCTCTTCTCCACCAACAAAAACTCGACGCCACCAGATAACTGAAAAATTGTTGAGTGTAGCGGAAAGCAATAAATAATCAATCAATCAATCTTTGTAATCAATGAAATCATACAAATATCTGATTCAGTATAGTGGTTTTAATAAAGAATGCATCTCTGATTGCAAAAATTTACTATCAATTTCTTTGGTTTTGTTTTAAAATCATTTTGTAATTCATCAGAAATAAAATTGAAAGTTTTTTTATTTAAGAGTTTTCGCCTTAAAATTATGTCTTTAATTTTTGAATATCGTAATGTACTATGAAAGTTTCCTTCTACTCTTGTGCATGCATTCTTTTTTATTTTGTCCTTGTAATAAAGATCAATCCTTTCAGCTTGGAGTTCTAAATGACAATGCAAAGAAAAAAGACTGAATGCTTAACAAATGGTAAGCGGTGAGTGGAGGATGAATGCTTTGTGAATGGTAAACGCAGGCATTGGTGAACAGTGAACACAAAACTGAATGGAGAGCACACAGAGAGTGCATGCTGAACATATGACGAACAAATGGTGAGCAAACAGAAGAATAGTATAAAAATAAAACATTTCAGGAACTGTATGTATCGTAAATAGAAATTTTCCTATTTTGTACAAAATCTATGCATAATCCAATAAAAGGTTTGAACTGCAACTGAATATCTATCTTTGGTTAAAGAGTCATGTCAATGATTCACATAACAAGAGGCTTCCAGGCCTTATTGCTCACCTGAATATTAGTTACAAGTTTCATTAGCCCCTAGTGCTGTGAAAACTTGAATAGTTTTCCTGTTCTACCTATATACTCTAAATTCTAACATTCAGCAGCAGTACGAAAATGATATGTTCTTAAAACACAAATGCGCAACTTTGGTACATTGCTTTCTGCTATTCCTACTGTACAGACAATCATCTGAGTGACTTGGGTGACTTAAAAATAAACACTATCTAGAACCCTGTCAATGCTTCATATCAAAGAATCCAGTCAATGCTTCATATCAAAGAATCCAGTCAATGCTTCATATCAAAGAATCCAGTCAATGCTTCATATCAAAGAACCCTGTCAATGCTTCATATCAAAGAACCCAGTCAATGCTTCATATCAAAGAACCCAGTCAATGCTTCATATCAAAGAACCCAGTCAATGCTTCATATCAAAGAATCCTGTCAATGCTTCATATCAAAGAATCCAGTCAATGCTTCATATCAAAGAATCCAGTCAATGCTTCATATCAAAGAACCCAGTCAATGCTTCATATCAAAGAATCCAGTCAATGCTTCATATCAAAGAACCCAGTCAATGCTTCATATCAAAGAATTCAATCAATGCTTCATATCAAAGAATCCAGTCAATGCTTCATATCAAAGAGCCCTGTCAATGCTTCATATCAAAGAACCCTGTCAATGCTTCATATCAAAGAATCCAGTCAATGCTTCATATCAAAGAATCCAGTCAATGCTTCATATCAAAGAATTCAATCAATGCTTCATATCAAAGAATCCAGTCAATGCTTCATATCAAAGAATTCAATCAATGCTTCATATCAAAGAACCCAGTCAATGCTTCATATCAAAGAATCCAGTCAATGCTTCATATCAAAGAATTCAATCAATGCTTCATATCAAAGAATTCAATCAATGCTTCATATCAAAGAACCCAGTCAATGCTTCATATCAAAGAATCCAGTCAATGCTTCATATCAAAGAATTCAATCAATGCTTCATATCAAAGAACCCAGTCAATGCTTCATATCAAAGAATCCTGTCAATGCTTCATATCAAAGAATCCTGTCAATGCTTCATATCAAAGAACCCAGTCAATGCTTCATATCAAATAACTGTTTTCAAAAACAGACTGTGAGATAGCTGAAATTTATAAATAGAAGTTTATTTGTACAATGCTACCTTCTGAGTTTGACGATGATATCATTGAATGGTTCCTCCCAGCAGTACATTTTAATCACCCTCATTCCAGCAATAATCTGGTTCATCAAATGAATTCTCTTGTCTCCAGCTGCTCCTATTTTCATTCTGAAAGTAAATTCCATTCAAAATAAAGCTCTCTGATCAAACAAGTTCAAAATATCTACATCTGTTCATTACAATGACATTCAAATGTCTACAAGTTCCATTACTTTTCGCTTAAAATAGACAACTAGCTCATATCCATGTTATGGTTGAATGTGCACATTATTTTTGTATCTACACAATTTTTTACTTAATGACACTTGCTGAAACAAACTTTAAAAAAAAAAAATGATGAAAATGAAAATGAAATTCATGTTTTTATATTAAGTAAAATAAGTAGAGTAAAATGAAAAACAGGATGATTTCAGCTTCTCCATCGTCAACTTCCTATATTTATGTAGCAATATTCCATTATCATCTGCATATGGTGTTTATGTCTCTCAACTGATTCAATACGCATGAGCTTATTCTGCATGTGGTCAGTTTTTAAACCGAGGCACACTACTGGCAAACAAGTTGATATTACCAGGGTTTCAACAGACTCGTTCAAAGTTAGCATTTCTCAAATTCTATGGTCCTTATAACGATTAACAATCTAGTTTGACAATACACATTTCAATGGGTCAAATGTTGTTTGACTGTTTCATACAAATTGTTAGGCCATTCTTGGCACACTCATTTCTACGTTTACCTGATCAAGATATAGGGCTCACAGCAGGTGTGACTGATAGACAGGGGATGCTTACTCCTCCTGACCCACCTCTGGTATATCCAGGGATCCGTGTTTGCCCAATGCTCTAATTTGTATTCCACATAGAATTTATGTTCATTATCTTCACTTTTTCATGAATAAGATTTACAGAATGTAATGTAATTTATCCCCATGACTTCTTAATTATGTCTAAAACAGTGGGAAAATTTTGTATAGAGATGTATTGGGAGGGGTAATATATTTCAACTTTAGAACATCGTAGAAAATTTACAAGTTTCAAATTTTTTTTAAAGGAATTTATATTAGTACTTTTTACAATCAAACTACCTTCACCCCCCCCCCCCCAAACAGATATACATCACCCTATCCATTTATTTTTTGGAGGCCTTATTTTTCCACCATGTTCAATTTCTGTAAACGTAACATTGTCCTAATAGGACAAATATTATCCTTCCCACAAGACTTTACAACCTTGACTTTGCCTAACTGACCCCAAACCAGAGATCTGTCTTTGCTCATTACCATGACAACTGTTACTGAAAGACCTACGACTTAAGGGATAAACACTAATTTCATGCATTGCTTCCATATGACTTTGGATGTTGACCTTCTGACCTCAATATTAGAAAATTTAGGTTATATATTTAGATCTGTGAAGTAGCAGACAGAAATTGGACTTCTAACATAGAATGGTTAAAGTCCTTCTTTTCTCTACAAACACACAAACTGATAGATGGACAGAGCACTGAATACAGATGAACATGCTACTCACAAAAGCAAGTTTCAACCTGTCCTGTATTTTACACTTTAATGGGAGAAGCAAAATGGTAACCCAACCAAATCAATTAGCCTTTGATTCACCACAAGAGAACTCGATGGATAAACACTAAATAAAAATAATTGTGAATCCCTTGAAAAGCTCCTACCTAAGTTTCCCATAGATCCAGCCTAAACCGACCTGGAGTGGTAGCAGAACTCCAATGACGGCTAGAGTCATAAAGCTCAGGTAGCCGATCTGTCTGTACAGTAGATACAGAATTACACAAATCTCCAGGGGTCCCAGCCAGCAGAAGTGAAAACTCTCAATAGTCTGTCACATAAAGTTCAAATTCAATCACTTCATAAAATTCGCGGGAAATTCCTAAATATACACGTGGAATTTATTATCACGTAATTTCATGAGAAGTATCACTCACGAAATAAAATCTTTTGCTATTATTATTATGTTGCTAAAATACATGTAAAAACTCTTGATCAACTGAGTACTTGTGAATTTATGTTCTTGCGGTTTGACTTGTACAAGTCATTTTGTGATATTAAGTTCTTGCGTAAAATAAGGAATCGACAATATCTGTCTATTCATGGTTACTTTCATGACTAGGCCAATGATACTCACGTATGTGAATTTTTCCAAATCAGTAGAAAGATGGTTAATAATTTTTCCTGATGTTGTGGCATGTCTAGACCAGCTGCTCATTTTTAAAATCTGAATATTAGATACATGTGCCAATAAATAAACATATACAGCAAAACAAGCTTATAACAAACATGCTTGTAATGAATTCATGCTTATTTATTTCCCTATGAGAGGAGAATAATGAAATTTGATTGGATATAAGTTCGGTAATAAGGAACTATTTTATGCTGGACTTATGTTCACTATAACTGTGTTTTACTGTATTAACAGTTCTATTTAGGAGGAATACTACACCAGAGAAATTTGATGTGGATGAAAAATAGAGGACATGTACAACAATATTTTGAAATTGAAAACTTTCAAATTTGCTTTATTTAGTCAAAAAATGCAGTTTTAGTAGAAAGTAATCTGAAAAAAATTTAAAACCCTGCTGGACTAGAACTCGCAATCTACAGTTCAACTGTTGACATGCTAACCAACTGAGCTACTCAGCTAGGCAATTAAATCTGAAAGGAACAGACAAATACTGTTAATATCTGTATTTTCATTCATGGTTTTAGAGGAAGTCAGGCATTATGACGATGTAGAGTACCCCCTTAAAAGAAACAGAATCCTGATATCCAGCTCGATACACCAGCACACGCACAGCAATAAATTTCTTCTAAAGTCATTTTACAGTTCAGTCTGATAATTAAAGACCTCTGTTCTGCTAACTTTCTTTATTATTAATAGACCCTACTAATTCAGTTAATTCTATTTTTCGTCAATAGATCCGACTTGTCCAGTTCAGCTGAGGTTATTTCCCCTCATGTAGCTGGTGCCAATAAATGGTACCACTCTCAATGCCGAATGCTATCAGTTTTTCCCAGTTTTAAGGTTATCAAATTCCCAGTAACAAACTGCTAAGTCTTCATAATTTAAGACTCATAATTTGCTTTGTATGAAACAATTCACAAGTCAATTAATTTCTTCACTTCTCTTAAATAGAAAATTGAGGTCAATAAAATGATACTAGTTTGTGTATGTAAACAATGAATATTTGTTTATTCTTTAAAATATCGTTTACTCAGTGCTAAGTTTAAAACAAATGCCATTTGTTGATATGAAAGAAAATTCCCAATTAATTTTGTTCTACTTTGATGCTATTTTTCTCAATTTAATAGGGCCATTCCCATATGGTAAAAAAAATGCTGCAGCTCATTCTATTTCATATCAATAGACCACTCATTCTATTTCATATCAATAGACACTGCTTAATCATCTAACTTTCTTTTAACAGACTGTACTTACCTTCCGGTAAATAAGACTAGCTACAGCTACTTTCATTTTTAAAGCAATATGTTGACTGGTGAAGAAATATTTGGGGTTGACAAGAAGTTGTATCATAGTGCTGACCCCCATCACAGCCGCATAAATATACACCTCTGTCTTCGACAGGCTAGAACCCGGCTGGAAGTACGACACGATCTGTCCAGTCAAGAAGGGCTGTAATACCCGAATCCCTTCCTAAAAATATCCAGAAGTTATATATTTAGTTGTTTTATATATATATGTGAATCAACATATGTCTGTTATAAAGTCTACGAGTTAAATAATGGCTATATAATTGCAATAGTTTTCACTTACAAACTGTTTGAAAGGTTTAATGAATTACACAAAACTAGGACATACAGTGAAATCTGTCTAATCTGACATGTTCTGAGATATATACAGTGAAACATGTCTAATATGACATGTTCTGAGATATATACAGTGAAGCATGTCTAATCTGACATCCTATGGGAGACGAAGTTTGTGATAGATTAGACAGAATGTCGGATTGCACACTGTGAAGAATGTGGACAAAAGATGATTAGAAATACAAAAAAAAAGAGTCAGAATTCACAGTGAAACAGAATCCACAAGTGGTGGGGCAAACAGAATCCACAGGTGGTGGGGCAAACAGAATCTACAGGTGGTGAGATAACAGAATCCACAGGTGGTGGGATAAACAGAATCTACAGGTGGTGAGATAAACAGAATCCACAGGTGGTGGGGCAAACAGAATCCACAGGTGGTGAGATAAACAGAATCCACAGGTGGTGGGATAAACAGAATCCACAGGTGGTGAGATAAACAGAATCCACAGGTGGTGGGGCAAACAGAATCTACAGGTGGTGAGATAAACAGAATCCACAGGTGGTGGGGTAAACAGAATCCACAGGTGGTGAGATAAACAGAATCCACAGGTGGTGAGATAAACAGAATCTACAGGTGGTGAGATAAACAGAATCCACAGGTGGTGGGGTAAACAGAATCCACAGGTGGTGAGATAAACAGAATCTACAGGTGGTGAGATAAACAGAATCCACAGGTGGTGGGATAAACAGAATCCACAGGTGGTGGGACAGACAGAATCCACAGGTGGTGAGATAAACAGAATCCACAGGTGGTGAGATAAACAGAATCCACAGGTGGTGAGATAAACAGAATCCACAGGTGGTGAGATAAACAGAATCCACAGGTGGTGAGATAAACAGAATCCACAGGTGGTGAGATAAACAGAATCCACAGGTGGTGGGGCAAACAGAATCTACAGGTGGTGAGATAAACAGAATCCACAGGTGGTGAGATAAACAGAATCCACAGGTGGTGAGATAAACAGAATCCACAGGTGGTGGGGTAAACAGAATCCACAGGTGGTGAGATAAACAGAATCCACAGGTGGTGAGATAAACAGAATCCACAGGTGGTGGGGCAAACAGAATCTACAGGTGGTGAGATAAACAGAATCCACAGGTGGTGGGGTAAACAGAATCCACAGGTGGTGAGATAAACAGAATCCACAGGTGGTGGGGTAAACAGAATCTACAGGTGGTGAGATAAACAGAATCCACAGGTGGTGGGGTAAACAGAATCCACAGGTGGTGAGATAAACAGAATCCACAGGTGGTGAGATAAACAGAATCCACAGGTGGTGGGGCAAACAGAATCCACAGGTGGTGGGACAAACAGAATCCACAGGTGGTGGGACAAACAGAATCCACAGGTGGTGGGGTAAACAGAATCCACAGGTGGTAGGGCAAACAGAATCCACAGGTGGGGTAAACAGGTTAAACTGTACATATATCAGTATATTTCATCTCTTACAGACATAACTAGAAATATGTAGTTATGTTAGA
Organism: Ostrea denselamellosa; assembly: GCA_024699665.1. Taxonomy (NCBI): domain Eukaryota; kingdom Metazoa; phylum Mollusca; class Bivalvia; order Ostreida; family Ostreidae; genus Ostrea; species Ostrea denselamellosa. Next base: position 24,335,140 of record JAMZEH010000023.1, read on the forward strand.
TGATATGATTAGGAGTACATTGACTATAAGAGATACTGACATAACTACAAATATGTTATATATTAGAGATTTTAGAGATTATAGAGATATGATTAGAAATATATTGACGTTAGTGTTACAAATATGACAAGGAATATGTTGTATGTTAGATTTACAGACATGACAAGGAATATGTTGTATGTTAGACTTACAGACATGACAAGGAATATGTTGTATGTTAGATTTACAGACATGACAAGGAATATGTTGTATGTTAGATTTACAGACATGACAAGGAATATGTTGTATGTTAGATTTACAGACATGACAAGGAATATGTTGTATATGTTGTATGTTAGACTTACAGACATGACAAGGAATATGTTGTATATGTTGTATGTTAGACTTACAGACATGACAAGGAATATGCTGTATGTTAGACTTACAGATATGACAAGGAATATGTTGTATGTTAGATTTACAGACATGACAAGGAATATGTTGTATTTTAGACTTACAGACATGACAAGGAAGATGCCATTAATGCCCCATTCCCACTTGAACTCTGCAATGACTGCCCGATACAGACTTGGATTCTTCTTCCTCTCTGAACATCTCCTCAAGTGAGCATCCCAAGCTCTGGAAGAATCAGAAAACAGAACCCAAATCACAACTGTCAATTCTACATCTTCTCCAGTGGCTTTTAAACAATGGGAAAAGCAAACAAAATTCCAGCAGACATCATGATATACATCTCTGTTATGAATTCATTTTTGATTCCCCACACAATGACAGAATGAACACTGAACAGTGAAGTTTGGAACTGTTACATTTCTTGAAGGCTCAATCTTTGTGCAGGTGATGGAAAATATCCATAACTCATGATTTCAAAATCTCTATGAAATACAGTCAAACCTTGTTAAGAACCTGCTGAGTCAAGAAAAGACTTTAAGATAGCTGACATTTTGAGATTTTGAGATATTGAGGTTAAGATAAAGAAAATGAAGTTAGGACTTCTGTCTCACTTTAGACTGGGGGGGGGGGGGGGGGGGGGGGGGGGCTCTGTGGCCAAGTGGTTAAAACATTGCACTCAAAGTCACAAGGCCTCTCACCTCTAGTTGACACGGGTTCGAATCCCGCTCACTCTGATATATGTGAGAAAGTTTGCCAGTTTACTTTCAGAAGGTTGGTGGTCTCTTCCCGGATAGATTGTATCTGGGTTCTCTCCTCCACCTACAAAAACTAGATGCCACTAGATAACTGGAAAATTGTTGAGTGTGGCAGAAAACAATCCATCAATCAATCAACTTTAGGCTGATTACTTATTGGGAAATAAGTGAGGCTGGTTACTTATTGACTCGCCCTCATAGGTAACAAATAATTCTTACATACCTCCAGTCATGACATCAAAATAGATATCTTTCAAACTATCAGTAGAAGATTAATAGTTGTTTCATGTTTTTGTGAGATAATCCATTGGTGTTGTATGTGAAGTCCACAATAATTCCTTACCTTTCCATGCGGTCTCCTAACAATTCAGATTCATCCTCTGGTAAGACGTCATAAAGGTGATCTTGTGTCAGTGGATGTCTGAAACCATACCGGAACAGCGGAAACATCCACCTATACACAGAAATGACATTATAACGAGAAAACATATACAAACAAGAAATGAAATTATAATGAGAGAACATCCAAAAATACACAGAAATAATGAGAGAAAATCCAAAAATACACAGAAATGACATTATCATGAGAGAACATCCAACATTTTAGCTTCAAACATGTCAAACATTATTGCTAGAGTGACTATAAACCTTTAATAAACAGACAGACAGACAGACATTAGAAGTAGATACACACTAAGACAGCATGACAGATGAATGGATGGACAGACAGTACAACAGACAGACAGACAGACATTAGAAGTAGATACACACTAAGACAGCATGACAGATGAATGGATGGACAGACAGTACAACAGACAGACAGATGAATGGATGGATGATACAACAGACAGATGAATGGATGGACAGACAGTACAACAGACAGACAGACAGATGAATGGATGGATGATACAACAGACAGATGAATGGATGGACAGACAGTACAACAGACAGACAGACAGACAGACATTAGAAGTAGATACACACTAAGACAGCATGACAGATGAATGGATGGACAGACAGTACAACAGACAGACAGATGAATGGATGGATGATACAACAGACAGATGAATGGATGGACAGACAGTACAACAGACAGACAGACAGATGAATGGATGGATGATACAACAGACAGATGAATGGATGGACAGACAGCACAACAGACAGACAGACAGATGAATGGATGGATGATACAACAGACAGATGAATGGATGGACAGACAGTACAACAGACAGACAGACAGACATTAGAAGTAGATACACACTAAGACAGCATGACAGATGAATGGATGGACAGACAGTACAACAGACAGACAGACAGACAGATGAATGGATGGATGATACAACAGACAGATGAATGGATGGACAGACAGTACAACAGACAGACAGACAGATGAATGGATGGATGATACAACAGACAGATGAATGGATGGACAGACAGTACAACAGACAGACAGACAGATGAATGGATGGATGATACAACAGACAGATGAATGGATGGACAGACAGTACAACAGACAGACAGACAGACAGATGAATGGATGGATGATACAACAGACAGATGAATGGATGGACAGACAGTACAACAGACAGACAGATGAATGGATGGATGATACAACAGACAGATGAAAGGATGGATGATGACAGACAGATGAATGGATGGACAGACAGTATGGCAGACAGACAGATGAATGGATGGATGATACAACAGACAGATGAAAGGATGGATGATGACAGACAGATGAATGGATGGATGATACAACAGACAGATGAATGGATGGACAGACAGTACAACAGACAGACAGACAGATGAATGGATGGATGATACAACAGACAGATGAATGGATGGACAGACAGTACAACAGACAGACAGACAGACATTAGAAGTAGATACACACTAAGACAGCATGACAGATGAATGGATGGACAGACAGTACAACAGACAGACAGACAGACAGATGAATGGATGGATGATACAACAGACAGATGAATGGATGGACAGACAGTACAACAGACAGACAGATGAATGGATGGATGATACAACAGACAGATGAATGGATGGACAGACAGTACAACAGACAGACAGACAGACAGATGAATGGATGGATGATACAACAGACAGATGAATGGATGGACAGACAGTACAACAGACAGACAGATGAATGGATGGATGATACAACAGACAGATGAAAGGATGGATGATGACAGACAGATGAATGGATGGACAGACAGTACGGCAGACAGACAGATGAATGGATGGATGATACAACAGACAGATGAAAGGATGGATGATGACAGACAGATGAAAGGATGGATGATACAACAGACAGATGAAAGGATGGATGATACAACAGACAGATGAAAGGATGGATGATGACAGAGATGAATGGATAAACCCTATGATTAGATGGATAGAAAAGTCAATTAACTGTTAAATTTCCATTCTAGACTTACTGAAGGCTTACCAGAAGGTGAATTGGGACAGCCAGTTTGTTTTTCCAAATGGACATGGACCCTGGACTCTGCTTTTCTTTGGGATATCTGGATCCCCTTGTTTTGTCATGGTGATTGCTTAGGTCAGATGAAGGTCACATACTAACTTAACCATATCACATCACCCTAAACAGAAATTTACACGATTATGTCATATCATTATCACCACAAGCAACAATCAGTTTAAATCGTTTACAAGTCTTTATTGGAACTTTGTGACACTTCATTCTGAAGAGGTACTCCAGCACTTGGCCAACTAAAACATTAAAAAAGTCTGCGTCATTAATATCAGCAAATAAATCACGTGCAGTCTGAAAAATATTTCCTACTACAGCTCTCCATCTCTCTCTGTTATTGATACAGCTAATGAAAGCTATGTACTTCCTAGATCAAAATGAAAATTCTATATAGTTTTAAAGAATGTGGAAAAAGGAAATTTTACATTTTTGCTTGATTATAAATATGTTTAACAAGGACACTAAATATAACATATTCACTGCTTATCAGCAATGTGAAAGAACCTTGTACAGTGGACTTAATCTTATCAACCTGAGCTAATCAAATTGTAAAGCAGTTTCAAATTTTCACTTCATTTTTATAAAAAACAAACATTGGGATTAGCTACAATCATATTATTGAGTGCCTGGACAAGTGCTTAAGATGAATTACTCACAGATTGATGAGGAGAAAGACAATGATTTCATCTCACCACGTTGGTTTAGTTTTCATCCGTCATCTTCTAGAGGATGGGCAGGCAACCTAAATCGTAAGTAAGATTTAAAGAAGTCACAGGTACTTACTCATCATGTGCAGAGAATGAAATATTTAAACTTCCAAGTACTCATCACAGCTGGGTCAAAATGATAAGATAGAATGTATTAGGTCATTTCACAATCAAGAGATTGAAGTCAAAGACCTTCAAATAGAGCAAGAAGTCTTTATCAACTCTCCTGTTTTGATCGACACCCATGAACCAACCTTAGAAATATTCAAACCTTATTTAATCAACAAATTTACCTTACATGTACATATACAATAACTTAATGACATGTACATATATAATGACTTAATGACATGTACATATATAATAACTTAATGACATGTACATATATAATAACTTAATGACATGTACATATATAATGACTTAATGACATGTACATATATAATGACTTAATGACATGTACATATATAATGACTTAATGACATGTACATATACAATGACTTAATGACATGTACATATATAATAACTTAATGACATGTACATATACAATGACTTAATGACATGTACATATATAATAACTTAATGACATGTACATATATAATAACTTAATGACATGTACATATATAATAACTTAATGACATGTACATATACAATGACTTAATGACATGTACATATACAATGACTTTATGACATGTACATATATATATATATTATATATTTTTCCTTTGTCCTCCAAACCTTATTTCTAGTTAGTGTATAGGTGCTTCCTGAATTTTGAAAAACTTCCATCAGAAAGTCAAAGTGCAAGGTCGTTTTCTAGTTGATTTACGACTTAAAACTCATACACTTCATAAAACAAGAGAACAGGAACTAGTGACAAGCTGAAGGTTTCCATCCCCACACAGAGGCATTATTGTTTAACCCCCTGTGACACACAGTGAACACAATACCATACTTTTTTAAAAATTTTGTGTATGCTTAAATGAAGGTGCATCCAACGGCTTTGATATTGGAACAAGTTTTAGAACTTGAAATTGCCCACTTCAATGATACGCAGTTAAACTTTAAATCCTGTTCAAGATTATATCTGAGGTATATCTCTAATTCTGAGATAGTATGTCTCCATCGATAAGTAGTTGAGTATCAATTCTTTGAACTTTGTTATGATTTAGATTTGCTATACCTACATTTGTTAAGATGTGTCAAAATTTAAACACTTTAAATTACAGAGGCAAGGTTAACTCCTGTTATCTTTTAATCCTAGACTTCCATCCTCCCTATATGTAATTACTATACATTTCATCCGAGTATAAAAAAAAATATATTGAAACCTCTCAATCTGTATTTGTCACTATATATTCTATTTGACTTAAAGCTGATATGAATTAATAATTGCAAACACATTTCTCACTTTATCTGCCATATTTCGAAATTTTTCCTGTATTGAATACACGACTGGCCAGGGGTTTTGCAGTTTTACACTGAACATCCGTTTGGATATTATAACATTTCATGCACAATTCAAAATTTATGGATGTTTACATGCATTTACAATACTGATCCAAAATACATTTGGGTAAAAATATGGGTATTATATGCATAATCCAAAATAAACAGCTCATTACACAAAACCATATATGAAAGGGAATATATGAAAGGGGATATATGAAAGGGAATATATGAAAGGGGATATATGAAAGGGAATATATGAAAGGGGATATATAAAAGGGGATATATGAAAGGGAATATATGAAAGGGGATATATGAAAGGGAATATATGAAAGGGAATTTATGAAAGGGAATGTACAAAAGGGAATATATGAAAGGGAATACGAAAGGGGAATATATAAAAGGGAATATATGAAAGGGAAAATATGAAAGGGGATATATGAAAGGGAATATAGGAAAGGGAATATATGAAAGGGGATGTACAAAAGGGAATATATGAAAGGGAATATGAAAGGGGAATATATAAAAGGGAATATATGAAAGGGAAAATATGAAAGGGGATATACAAAAGGGAATATATGATAAAGGGAAAATATGAAAGGGGATATATGAAAGGGAATATATGAAAGGGAACATATGAAAGAGAATATATAAAAGGGAATATATGAGAGGAGATATATGAAAGGGAATATATGAAAGGGAATATGAAAGGGGATATATGAAAGGGAATATATGAAAGGGAATATGAAAGGGGATATACGAAAGGGGATATATGAAAGGGAATTATCTGAAAAGGAATATGAAAGGGAATATATGAAAGGGAATATAAAAGGGGATATACGAAAGGGAATATATGAAAGGGGACATATGAATGAGAATATATGAAAGAGAACATATGAAAGGGAATATATTAAAGAGAATATATGAGAGGAGATATATGAAAGGGAATATATGAAAGGGAATATATGAGAGGAGATATACGAAAGGGAATATATGAAAGGGAATATGAAAGGGGAATATATAAAAGGGAATATATGAAAGGGAAAATATGAAAGGGGATATACGAATGGGAATATATGAAAGGGAATTATCTGAAATGGAATATGAAAGGGAATATATGAAAGGGAATATGAAAGGGGATATATGAAATGGAATATATGAAAGGGAACATATGAAAGGGAATATATAAAAGAGAATATATGAGAGGAGATATATGAAAGGGAATATATGAAAGGGTATATGAAAGGGAATATGAAAGGGGAATATATGAAAGGGAATATATGAAAGGGAATATATGAAAGGGAATATATGAGAGGAGATATACGAAAGGGAATATATGAAAGGGAATATGAAAGGGGAATATATAAAAGGGAATATATGAAAGGGAAAATATGAAAGGGGATATATGAAAGGGAATATATGAAAGGGAATATGAAAGGGGATATATGAAAGGGAATATATGAAAGGGAATTATCTGAAATGGAATATGAAAGGGAATATATGAAAGGGGATATGAAAGGGGATATATGAAAGGGAATATATGAAAGGGAATATGAAAGGGGATATACGAGAGGGAATATATGAAAGGGGATATATGAAAGGGAATATATGAAAGGGAATTATCTAAAATGGAATATGAAAGGGAATATGAAAGGGGATATATGAAAGGGAATATATGAAAGGGAATTATCTCAAATGGAATATGAAAGGGAATATGAAAGGGGATATACGAAAGGGAATATGAAAGGGGATATACGAAAGGGAATATATAAATGAAAATATAGTAGCCATTAAAGATTTGTTGTCTCTTTTGGAATCACATAATTATTTATGTTCACTTGTACATCTAGCTGCAGAACTGTAGCATTATGGACAAAGACTAAAATGTAAAACCATAATGCTACATGTCTGCAACTATTGTATACCTTGACTGAATGAGAGAGAGAGAGAGAGAGAGAGAGAGAGAGTAAAAGATCATTTATTTCACAGAATGGAAGAAAATTGATCACTGCTATACATGTAAGCTTACAAGCATTCATAAATGTAAACTATTTTAAAATTTTGGATTGACAATATTCAGTAGTGGAAACTTGTAGGAGTTGGATGTTGCTTATATTTGAATTCAAATAAATAAATAGATGAATAAAAAATAATAATAATAAATAAAAAAAAGTCTATGAATTGCAGGAAATTCTAATTATTACAACCCTCTTAATATTATGAGAAACGTTTTAAAATTGCTTTAGAATTCTTGACAAGCAAGAAAAAAATTATTTGGAGTACTTCTGCCCAACAAACCTCAAAATCCTAAATGTAGGAAAGGGGGGGGGGGGGGGGGGGGAGTAATTCACAACATTCATCCTTCAGTTCATAGCTTCACATATCAACTACCTTTTATTACTACTTTAAAAATTGAGGGAGGTGGGGTTCAATCATTCGAATATGGACTTTGTATGTTAAAATAACGGCAAACTAAATTGTCAAAAGGGGGGGGGGGGGGGGGGGGGGGGGCGGGCTTTCTGCCTATTCCCAACCTCCTGCCTGAACAAAACACTCACACAATGTCATTACCGTGTTGAAATAAAAGTACGTCTTATTGATATCTAAATCAGTGCCACGGGATATAAATCTGGAGTACATTATTATAGTGTTTTCCAGTCTGACCTTACGGATAATGAGACTACTAATCAATAAATAAACCCCGTGAGGATGTGGGTTGTTAGAATAGATCCTCAGTACCCCTTGTTTGTCGTAAAAGGCGACTAAATGGGGCGGTCCTTCGGATGAGACTGTAAAAACCGAGGTTCCGTGTCACAGCAGGTGTGGCACGTAAAAGATCCCTCTCTGCTCAAAGACTATACGCACCGAGCATAGGCCTAAATTTGCCGCCCGTCACCGGCAATGGTGACGTCTCCATATGAGTGAGAGATTCTCAAGCGGGACGTTAAACAATATTTGATCAATCAATAAATAAAATTGTGCAAATCCCATTTACGCATTATTTTGACATTGCATTATATCAACAACTTCAGCATGGATTTTACTTATATATCAAATACTAATATCGGATGAAATACATCTACTTGATATTTAGACATATAAACAGCTGTATGTATTTTTTCACTATGTACGAAATAAAAATATTTCATTTATGCGTAAACCTGAACCACATGTAATGATAATGGCGTGCTGCAAAAACGCATGTTATAGTTCTGCAATTCATCCATGCCATTTTTCTAATTATTTATACTTATATCCGTACATGAAGTTTGCACGCTTAAAAATAATCTTTCGTCGTTATGCTGCTTTTTTCTTTTTTTCGTAAAATAATCTACCATTCCTTACCTGTGTAAATGAAGGATAGTTTGTTAAAGTGTGCAATTATACACCATACAATTAGTATTCATGTATAGCTACGCAAAACGTCATAACCGGGCAAGGATCGTGGTTCTTTCTTGTTCACACAGGCTATCATATCGCTTGGGTTCGAATTTATTATTACTTTTTGATAGTAAATTCGAACCCAAGCGATATAATGGCCTATGATTTTTCAGATGGGAAAATTGGCTTCTTAATTTTTTTTGCCACGCAAAGAAAAAAAATACAAATGAGGGGAGGGGGGGGGGACAAACAATGCAAGACGTTTGGCCCAATGTTCAAAATCTTAATTCGTAGGGCGCAGTTAGAGTCCTCAAGTATGAGTCCCCCCCCTCCAAAAAACAGAAGTTTTATCCAATTTTCAATTTCTTAATTCAGGAGGGGGGGGGGGGGGGTCACTATTATCCGACCTCTCAAGCTCACACTCTCTCAATTCATTAATACTGTTAGATAATGGGGGGGGGGGTGCACCCCTCCCCTGAATTTACTTGTACGTGCACGATAAGGCCGCAAAAATGATAAACTCAATGAATACACTTTGCATTAATGCATTTTGCGTCGAGTTCAACGCAGAATGTCATAACGCAAATTGGCACAGATATATACAGGTAAGATCTATTGAGAGCTAAATTTGCATAAACTTAAATAATGTAATAGATCATTCATTTATGATAACATTAATTTTTAATCACTGCGTAAATGAATCAAAGGTATCTGTATTATCAATCAATGAGAGTAATACTTAATCACCGTTCAATTTTATGGAATAAACGATATATAGAGAGCTATTATTCTAAATTTTACGTCGAGATCAACGAAAAATGTAGTAGACATGAAAATTATGTTATGAAATCTGCAGGTGTCTATCTTGCTGTGTAATAGACCTTCTGGGTTTTAATGTGTACATAGTATTGAGTATTCATTATTATTATTTTAAAAAAAAAATATACAGTACTTGAAAATAAATTGCGTTTATCACATTTCGCCATTAAATTTTGTGTAGAGATAAACGCAAATAAGAATGCAAACTATAATGATTCTGCTTCATAAAATGATAACGATGGTGAATTTTATACCTCCTCCCCCCCCCCCCCCCCCCCCCCCCAATATTTTCTTTTTGTATAGAATGGGACATCTGGAATATTGAATATTTCGTCTATCATACTGTACTAACTTGTATAAATTTTGTGCGTTATGGGCATAACGTATTTTTAGACAAGAAATATGAATTATAATCTTAGATGCAGAAGAAAGATTGAATAGTTTATTCTGGAAGACAAATATATTGAGTTATATCCCACAATCTACGCACACATCGCATTAGCCATATTTAGGGGGGGGGGGGGGGGGGGACTTCTCACCCCTAAATAAAAGACAAACCAAAAATTCTCTGTCGAAAAGTAACAGAGAAATAAATAACAAAATATCAGCCAATACGATCAACGTATGAATCTTTCTTTCTCTCTCTCTCTCTCTCTCTCTCACACACACACACACACACACACACACACGCACACACACACACATACACACACACCAATCCCATTTGTTTATGCAAATTATATATGCATGTGGAATCTATTTACCTAAATGATTTCCCGATTATATAAATCTGCAAAACCGGTCGCGGTAGCGCAGTGGTTAGAGCGTTAGCTTCGTAACCGGGAAGTCGTGAGTAGGAGCTCCGCTCGTGCCATGGCCGAGTCAAACCTAAGACGAAAATATAGGTAAACGCTCGGCATTTAGAAGTGAGAATCACGAGTCTTTCGGATATGACCTTAAAAACGGAGGTCCTGTGTCACGGTAGGCGTTGGCACGTTAAAGAACCCTCACTGCTACGACCTTGAGAGCTAAGCATAGGTCTAAATTTGTGATACTTCACCTACAGCTGGTGACGTCTCAATATGAGTGAAAAATTCTCGACAGGACGTAAGACAAACAAACAAATCTGCAAAACTTGGACCATAAATTATATAGTTTTAGGATACATGCATAATACAGGGTATAAAAATAAATATTCTACTTTGATACTTCCCTTGATTGAAAACAACTGATGGCAAGGACTTGGTGTCGCAGTCTGTACAAACAAGTGACGTATTTATAAATGGAGATTATCGTCTTGTCTCGTGGATTATGATAATAAAAGAAATTTTACCACTACAAAGGGTATTGCTGACCAGTGTACACGTACATCTGCGGCCTTTTGGAGATACTACGAATAGACCCAGGTAAATAGTCCTCCGCGTTCGATACGTTTATATAATTTTTATGCCCTTTGCTTATTCCATTCTATCAATTGATAAAATAATTCTTAGCGTTTATTGTATAATTTCGAAATTTACGGCAACCATACGAACATGCATGTAAAGAAAATCTTTACATTCAAAATATATTTACCCAAAACTGTTAGAATAATTATTTTTATTGTAGTTTTTTTAGCACGGTGTTGTAAATCATGATTTCACTCGTTTGCACGACTGTCGCAAATGTGTTCCCGTTCAGTCTGTCCGCAAAGGTAACTCGAAAGCTCTGGTGTGAAGTGAAGCGTAGCAAACATTGTTCATTTGTATACCAGACAGACTCGGATGAATAACAATAGAACATTAATCAAATATGGCGGTTAGGAACAGAAATATGGCGGACTCCGAGAATTCTCCTATACCTGTTAATTCATGTCAGCTTTCATACAAAATACTGACTTTAAACCTCCCTATCTGTTATACTATACATTTTAATTGACTGAACAGAAATACTGATTTTAAACCTTAGTTAACATTTTATTTAAGTACACAAAAGGAAAAAAATCTTCCAGCGTTGCGTGCTAACTTCCTGCAAAAATGAGCACGGGGGTTGTATCTCCACAACTCGGTGTTTCCTGGCATAAGAGATTGTGTTTGGCTATATTACACCAGGAAGGAAAAAAATCTAGATGCATTGATCAAAATGATCAGCTAGTAGAAATTTTAAATTATTCACCGAGTATAACAACTCGCAACATGTCTTACACTGGTGATTTAAATCACCGAGATCTGATCACATTAAAGCAACACGCGATCAACAGGGAAGTCTAAGCGTGCATGCGTTCTCAACATGTAATGGGCACTGCGTGTACTATTACTGCTGTAGGACACAAAGAGCCCAGGGCTCCATCACACAGCAGCATGGCAGAGCAGGGAGGAGCCGGCGTGGGAGTAAGCTTCACATCTAGCTGGGGGAAGGACCTGTCGGACAGCGCCAGACAGAGATACCTGGAAAGCATGATGCGAGGCATTATGGAAATGGGAATGGAGGGTCAAAACTCGGACATTGAAGTCATTGTAGAGGGACAAAGCTTTCCTTGTCACAAACTCCTACTATCTGCAGGTACGGACAATATGTGTTGAATGCCTACTTTCGTTTTATTGCAATAACATATTACACCATTTTAAAGATCAATTTGTACTAAGGTTACTCAAAACAAACCTCCATGAAGTTTTAGACGAGCTGTGGCTTGTTTCCTGAAAAAATCTCATGACTATGATAAAACTCTACTGGCATTGTATAAAATATATGATTAATGGGAACAATATTTCTGAATCAGAAAAGAAAGTATGAACAGGATATTAACAGACTTTGCATTATACTCTGACAAATCACTTTCTTTGTTCTCTATCTAACAATCACGTTTTGTGTTTCTTATGTAAACATAAGGAAAGTAATTGTGGAATAGAAGACATTTTTACACCAGGATACTAATGAAACTTGCGTAATGATTTTTTGTGTTCTATGTTTACTTCTGACAATGAAATTTTGTGTTCTATATATGATTAAGTATAAAGACGGTAACAGTAGGTTTGTTCTTGGATACTAATAAAACTGGCATATTTACTGTTGACCAATCACTTTATGCATTCTATATCTAATTCTGACCAATCACTTTATGCATTCTATATCCAATTCTGACCAATCACTATCTGTGTTCAATAATATTAAAGCATATTGCAAAGACAGTTACTATAGGAAAAGAAGACAATTTTCATCGCCATTTTCAGTTCTTCTGTCTTCGTAGCTGTACACCAGGGTTTGTAATACTGGTAATAGACATGAAATCATTCATCTAAACTGATTTAAACAAGAAGCCCCCAGGCCTTTTCGGTCACCTGAATATTAGTTACACAAGTTGCATAACTAGTCCCCAAGGGCTACAAAATACAGAAAAAATTTCCTGTCATACATATCTAAGCTAAATTCCAATACTTGGCAACAGTATAAAACAAGGTGTGCCTCTTAAAACTGGAATGTCCCTGAAAGTGCCGATACTGATGAAAGATTTTACAGAGACAATTAAGATATGTAACATTAACATGATATGACTAATTTGGACACGTCCTAGAGTCCAAAACCTGGGGTTGTGAAATTCACAATTTTGGTACATCTTTTTTTTTGCTTTTTTTAAATATGCACTTAAATATGCACTCTTTCAAATGATCACGAAAATAATTTAGCTTCACCCTGGACCCGAAACCCAGACCACTGGAATCATGTTAGAATCAATAACATTAAAAAGATTTTTTTTAAATGGTTTACACATAAACTCTATATACTAAGTTTGGCCCCACCTCGGAGTCCATATTACCTCTACTCCGAGAATCATGAAATTTATAATTTGGTAGAGGTCTTCCTGCTCTACATGCATGACTATGTATTTAGTTTTTCTAACATGTGTGGTTGTAGAAGGTAATTTTTGAAAATTAATAAATTTTTGTCCTGCCCCGAAATTTACAATTGATGTCATCCTTGCCTTTAAGATGCTTCACACCAAATTTGAAAAGAATTGGAAGGCTAGTTATCAAGAAGTTCAAAATGTTCAGTTGTTAACACACAACAAATGACGTACGACGGACGCTGAGCAACTACAATAGATCATCTGTGTTTACTCAAGTGACTTAAAAATTACACCCTATTTTACGTAATTATTCTTGGCAGGTTCCCCATATTTCAAATCCATGTTTAGCTCAGGTATGATGGAACAACACGGAAGTCGTCTTGAACTTCCTGACATCGAGAAAGAGACATTTGCTGCTTTTAGAGAGTACATCTACACAGGCAAAGAAAATATCACACAAGATAATGTTGTTCAGTTACTCAGGGCAGCAGCCATATTTCAGGTGACATTTCCATTATATATATGATTATATATATATATATCTGTACAAGTTTTTCAGTATTGCAAACATTACATGTAAACTGATATTCATAAGGAATATACCGTATATCTTTAAAGACAAGATTTGAGTTCAGACTTTGTGCTTACTTTTAAGGTTGATGCACTACAGAAGAGCTGTGAACATTTCTTAGGGACTGGGATGGATAATGAAAACTGTTTGGAGTTGTTTAAAATATCCAGAACTTTTGGCTGCAACACTCTCTTTGAACAGTGTCGGCCATATGTCCTGGAAGGATTTAATGGTCTCTGGAAGACCCAAGAATTTGTGGAGCTAGAATTTGATGAAGTACAGAGTATTGTGAAGGATGACGATTTAGTTCCTGTTTGTGAGGAACAAATCTGTGAAGCAGTTTTACGTTGGATAAAAAGCGACGTAAAAAATAGACAACAGTACATTGGAAAGCTGTTCAGATACATTCGAATGATTCAGATAAGTCCAGAGTACCTCATTCATGAACTATACACTGATGGACTCCTAACAGAAGATGATTCTTGCCATAGATATCTTGATGAGGCTAGAAATTTCCATATGCTGCCTGCAAGGCAACATGAGTACTGCTCCACAAGGTTCCATCTCCGAAACAGTGACGACATGGAAGAAGTCATCCTAATTATCACAGAATTTGACATGGATAAAACAACACAGATGTACCAGGATGGTAAGTGTTTGTGGGCCTTCAGCTTCCAGCAGGCTCGATGGTATACTCTCTCTCCCATCCCAATGAAAGATAATCCTGGATCAGAGTTCCAAACTGTGTCCTTTATGAGGGATGTCTACCTTGCCGGTGGAACAAACAACTCCAAGAGTCTGCTCCATTATGACAGTCAGAGAAATGAATGGAATCTGTGTGAGGCCCAGATGAAAAGAGGAAGATGTGGCCATGTCATGGCTGCAGTGAGGGAATCCATCTTTGTGGTAGCAGGCAGAAATCCAAAGTCCAGGGCAGGTAGCAGTGCACATGTACTAAGTTCTGTTGAGTCGTATAACATCAGAGGTCGCAAATGGGAGAGTATAGGTGAAATTCCTACTGCCGTCCATTCAGCATCATCCTTTGTAATGTGGGAAAAAATTTACATATTTGGAGGTGTCCAGCAGGATGGGACATGGTCTAGTGACATTCAAGTATTTGACACCAGAAAACGGGAATCGGCAACTGTGGGCCAGATCCCAACTGATGTCGCCCCCCCTTTCAAAATGCTAAAGATAGATAGGGACTATATCCTCGTATCAGCTGACTGTAAAGTGTACAAAGTAGAAATAACATGCAAAAATGAAGAGACAAAGGTGAAAATACAATTAAAACATACCCTGTCCAAAGCTTTATACCCTGTGTTAAATATCGCAAATTACAGAGGAAAGATGGTTGTGGTGTCCGGCAGTGAAGAGAATCCCAGAGTGTTCTCCAGAATGACAGTGGTGGACACCAGCTGCTCCAGAGAAAAACCCGTTAGACTAAGCTTAAAAAACACAACAGTTCCCAAACCCATCCTATCTTGCCAAAAAGGGATTATAGATAAACAATTCATGTACCACACTTATTACCAATAAAATACATAACGATTTCATACTGTGTAACACTAGTCAAAGGATTCCCATAGAGGTAACAAACACAGCACTTAAGGAGTCTGTGTCCTGTAAAGGTTTGCATCTGTTGTCAATATTTTTGAATAACGAGCTTTGTTCCATCAATAAAAGTTATTGGTTATGTAATGTAACTGGGCTCCTGAGTAACTATCTTAATTGATTCAGACATATTATTTATATCATATTAATAGGATTATAGGTAGAAGGAAGAGCCAATACAGGCTTTCTCCTTAATAAGTATCTAATTGATTCAGGCATATTATTTATATCATATTAATAGGATTATAGGTACAAGATCACAACATTTACTATATTTACATTCACTATGTGTTTTCTGCGTAATTTCTGTTAAAGCTATGAACACACATTTTGTTTGTATCTAGTTAGATCCGGTTATTTTTAGTGTCATCTATGTGCATATGAATCATGTAGATGACATATAAATCAACTTGCAATTCAATAAAGAAATCAAACACTCTTGGAATTTGTTTTTCATTGAAAGACTTTTTTCACTGTCTGTAGTTATGACTGCATTCAATCTCGGACCTGTTCTCGTTTATTTTCCATCTGTTCACTCATCAGGATGATCATAGGGAACATGGGTTTCACACTTGGAGATTTATCTTTTGTTTTGAAATATAAAAATATAGACTCCTTGTTTTTAGTATTTCTCTAATCTAACTTGAAGACAATAGTATCTATAGTTGCACAACATTTTTGTCACAGATTTATAGAATGCCAATTTTTAAAAAATAAAAAAAATTGTCATTTGGGAATTTTTAAGCATTATTTTGAGAAAAACACCTGTTTTTCAGCATTGGGAACAAGTTATGACCCTCTACAGACCAAAAAAAAAAAAATCTTAAGTCATAGTATGAAATAGTTCATATACAAAATATGAAAGATCTACCTTATAAAATAGTCCTCCAGGGATATTTAATGGGTAAAATTTTTAAAAAGTAGGTCCAACTCCAAGGTGAAAATAAAATTTAACAGAATCATGAGGTCTTGCCATAAAGAATCTGTAAACAACATATGAAAGCCATACCTTGAATAGTTCAGGAAATATTGAATAGATCAAGGTTTTGTTGAAAAGTAGGTCAAAAGATCAAATACCACAGGGTAACAAGGTCTTGCCGTAAAAAAAAAATACGAAAGTGAAATCTGTATACAGAATACAGAAGCCTGACCTAAAATAGATCACTTATATTTGATAGCTTAGGTTTTCTTAAAAGCAAGTTAAACTCTTTGAGTTCAAGGTCTTGATATGAAATGAAAGGTCTTGCCATAAGAAAAATACTTATACAAGATATGAAATATATACCTTGAATAGGTCAGATTTTTATTAAAAGTTGGTCAAACTTCCAGGTCAAAGTCACAAGATCACACATTGCATCACATGAAAGACTGGTTGATTGATTATTTGTTGTTTTCTGCCACACTCAACAATTTTTCAGTTATCTGGTGGCGTCCAGCCGCAAGCGAGAATCGAACCCGCACTGACTAGAGGTGAGAGGCCTTGTGATTTTGAGCATGATGCTCTAACCACTTGGCCCATCACATGAAAGAACTTGTCATAAAGAATATATATACAAAATAGCTTGAATAGTGCAAGAGATTTTTATAAAGATTTTTCATATGTATCAGCATATAAATTTTCATTCCCTAAAATTGCCCACCCCACCCCCAAGACCATGACTTGAATATACTTTATGTCAGAAAGCTTCATGTAAATGTTCACTTTTCTGGCAAAGTGATTCATGAGAAGAAGAGTTTTCCTATATATCAGCATATAAAACTTTGATCCCCTATTGTAGCCCCATGCTACCCCAAGGGACCATGATTTGAACAAATTGAATTGACTGTTTTTTGTTTTCCACCACACTCAACAATTTTTCAGTTATCTGGTGGCGTCCAGTTTTTATTGGCGGAGGAGAGAATCCAGATACAATGTACCCGGGAAGAGACCACCAACCTTCTGAAAGTAAACTAGCAAACTTTCTCACATATATCGGTGTGAGCGAGAATCGAACCCGCGCAAACTAGAGATGAGAGGCCTTGTAATTTTGAGCACAATGCTCTAACCACTCGGCCACAGAGGCCCCTTAAAATGATTTCTCATTTCCCCATGTGCACTTTCTAACACAACCACACTGCTCTTAAAGTCAATAATAATTAACAAGAGACCCACAAGCCTTATTTTGTCACCTAAGTATCACAGCCCATAAATAGACCTGTCCGGGAGTCTCATATTTGCATTTAAGCCGCATTCTAAAGTCTTTTGTTCACAGCTTTATGACCTTTCTAAATACGTATACAAGTCCTATTCAATTACAATACATGGGAAGATGAAGCATTTAAATCAGCCAGTATTTCCCCGACTAAGGTGTAATGAATTTCGTAATTTTAGCAACGGGCTTCATTGGACATGCTTTTGTTTTTTTTCGCCCACATGTGTAGGAGTAGAGAAGATTTTAAAAACTTTTGCTGTTTTTTTTCTTCTAAATTTGCATTTTTGCCCCAACCATGAGGTCTTTGGGGAGCTATGCATTTCACATTATACATTCCTCTTATCGTCAGAGATCTTGCCATGCCCCTAAGGTACCACAGGAGCAGGAGCTGTGAAATTCAAAAATTTGTGTCGCCCCTTGTCCCAAAGATGCTTCATACTGAGTTTTGGAGCAATTGGATTGATTGATTAAATATTGTTTAACGTCCCACTCGAGAATCTTTCACTCATATGGAGACGTCGCCATTGTCAGTGAAGGGCTGCAAATTTAGGCCTATGCTCGGTGCTTATGGCTTTTGAGCAGCGAGAGATCTTTTACATGCCACACCTGCTGTGACATGGGACCTCGGTTTTTGCGGTCTCATCCGAAGGACCGCCCCATTTAGTCGCCTCTTACGACAAGCAAGGGGTATTGAGGATCTATTCTAACAACTCTGAGCCAAGAAGATAAAAATGTTCAATTGTTAACACATTTAGTCACTGATCATTATGGCCCCACCCTTATACCAAAACCCCTACCCCTGGGATCACAAAATTTACAATTTGGTAAAGGGCTACCTACTCATTCTAAATATTCATTTAGTTTCAATTTGTTATCAATAACATTACAGAAAATGTTTCCAAATGTTTTACATCTGAAAACTTTATACCAATTTTGACCCTTTCCTAAGGTCTGAACCTCTACCAAGGGGATCATGAAATTTACAATTTTGGTAAAGGCCCTCCTGCTCTACACAACTAACTATTTAGTTTTTCTTACGAATGTGCAGTTCTACAGAAGAAGATTTTTGAAAAACGGTCATTTTGGCAGTTTACAACGTATGTCCGCTTTGTCCCAAAGATGCTTCATACCAAATTTGAAAAGAATTGGAAAGGTAGTTATCAAGAAGATTGATTGATTGTTTTTTTGTTTTATGTCCTGTCGAGAATTTTTCACTCATATTGAGACGTCACCAGCTGTAGGTGAAGTACCACAAATTTAGACTTATGCTTAGCGCTCAGGGCTGTAGCATTGAGCATTCTTTAACATGCAAACGCCTACCATGACACGGGACCTCCGTTTTTAAGGTCATATCCAAAAGTCCCACGATTCCCACTTCTTGATGCCGAGCGTTTGGCGAAGGAGCAATCACTACCTATTTTTCGTCTTAGGTATGACGCGGCCATGGCACGAACGGGGCTCAAACTCACGACCTCCCGGTTACGAAGCAAACGCTCTAACCACTGAGCTACCGCGACCGGTCGTTATCAAGAAGAAGTTTAAAATGCGACAGATGACACACAACAACAGACGAAAACCAATTGCTATAGGTCACCAGAGTTTACTCAAGACTTAAAAACATATATAAACAGCTGAGCAGATTGACAATCCTGTATATTAGGCTAGTCAATATACAAAATAACCAAGAAAATTGCTACAAAAGGTTTTATTGCTTTAAGTTATACTACAATACAGTCTTAACAACATATCAAAAATATACAAAAATATAATAAAACATTGAAAAGGAGGTCTTTAATATGACCAAGAACCATAAAATTTGAATTTTCATTTATGCTACAATTCGTCGTCCATACACAGAAAATATGATGTCATAATGAGACAAGTCTATGAGATACGCTGTGAAAGCGTGGTAATTGTTAGTTGAGAAAGATATATATAAACCGCAATAATCATTTATGTTAAATACGTACATCAAAATGGGGTTCTTGGGTCTCTTAATGTTTATTTGATGCTAGGCACGTAAGTATTTAACGATATAAACTCGAGCCAAGTTGGGGGACTAGTTAAATTTACGTATCAGAACAATCGTTCATTGTCCGATTCCAGATTTTCACCAGCAGTAGTACATTAGGTTCATAATCTTAAATAAAAATTTTTACAGCAGATGTCCAAAATCAGATCGTCTTATTGAGGTGGAAATGGCCTTTATTCACTTGCAAAAAATAATATATGGTGAGCCATATGTGACATTTTTATGCATTCTATACCCATATAACGTAAAACAAGAAATTTCTAGGTAATTTTTAAAATCCAGTCTCTATTTAGAATATTTTTAGTTAATCATTTAAGATTTCTTGTATATCAAAAGATAAAACTTTTTTTTTTTAAATAATATTCCACAATTCAAAAAATCAAAGCACAGAATAAAAGAAGGGGGGGCAACATTTTATCTATTGAATTGATACAAAAATGGATATATGTGTTCTCTGCAACAAAGATCTAGATACAGGGAAAATAATGGTTTTACGGGAAAAGGGAAGCATTGGTATTAACAATGCAAGCTCTGAAAGAGGCGATTCTGTATCTTCTAGGGCTGGACAGGTCGTTCATGAGGAATGTCAATTGATGAGAAATGTGAAATCTACGGGCGGATTAACACGTGGAAGAGGAATGGGGGAAGCAATGGCTTTTGTCTATGCCAACATTAGCAGAATACAATCAAGTGATCACAGGATACCAAACAAGTGACCAACATGTTGCTGCAAAGAGTATAGGCGATAAAATTATACAGTCTATGGCTGGACAAGTGGCCTCAGAAATTTCATTCAAAAAGATCAAGTGGTCACTCTTGATATAAAACGAACATTGAACACTAATGTCACACAGTTCTAACAGATTGATCCTCAGCTCATGTATCAGAGGTTGACAGCTGTTGGATCAGAAACACTCAACACAACAGCTGAGTTGTTTCAATACGAACTTTCAAGCTTTCCGTCATCAATGTATGAATCAAAAGGTCTTTTAATGTAGGCAGTAAAAGCTATACTTGGTGAAGCTATATGGAATACAGGTGACTGTCATGCTAAAGAACTTCTCACAACAAAAATGGTGAATGTTATCGATGGAGGATCTTTACTGCATTGAATACCATGGTCCAAAGGCCAGACGTTTTCTCAGATTTGCTCAAAATATGTTGATCATGTAAAAAGGTGTTTTCAAAATCCCATCCTTGTTATGGATGGTTACAATGGTACATCAACTAAAGATATGTCTCACATGAGACGCAGCAAAGGAATTCAAACAAACACTGTAGCATTTACCGAGAACATGCCACTGAGAATAAAGAAGGAAACATTTCTTTTGAATGAATTAAATAAGCAACACTTTGTTGACCTCCTTGTACAAAAACTAGAGGAAAGAAATGTTGAAGCCAAAGTGAGGGTGATGCAGATTTGTTGATATGTCAGACAGCTGTTGATAAGACAGACGATTACACAGTGGTTGTATATGGAGAAGACACTGATTTGCTGGTTCTGCTGTGCCATTATGCAAAAGAAGACAAGACATAACATTTTTTTCACCTCTGACACACAAATGTCAATGAAAAACCACAGAGTTTGGGATATATCTAAAGCACAGTCTGTTCTTGGAATTGATGGTTGTCATCAACTCCTTTTTATTCATGCTTTAACAGGGTGTGACACAACTAGTCATTTGCATGGCATTGGAAAACCTGCTGCCTTGAAAAAGATAATGAATGATGTTTATCTAAAATCACAAGGAGTTGTATTTCCACAAGAAAATGTTAGCAAAGAAGATATAATCAAGGCGGGAGAGGAAGCATTAGTCAGCTTGTATGGTGGGGCACCTCTAGAGGGTTTAGACATTCTCAGGTGGAGAAAATTCACTTCCAAAACAATGTCAGTTAAGAGGCATGTTGTGGTCCAAGTGCAGTCACTTCCACCAACATCTAATGCTGCCATGGTTACTTACAGTGTCAGTACTGGAAAGGCAAAACAGTTGCAGATCTCGATCCTACTGAATGGGGTTGGACTCTGAAAACTGGCAAACTCTTACCTATTCAAATGTCTAAACAAGCTGCATCCAACTCTCTGTTGAAAATCATCCACCGCAATTGTAAAACTGACTGTGACAATAAGAAATGTAGCTGTCGAAAGAATGGCATAACGTGTTCTGGTAGATGTGGAGAATGTAGAGGAATCAACTGCTCCAATTCAAGAAATACTCCAGAATCTGATGATGAGAGTGAAAATGAGACCTAGATCTGAAAATCTGTAATATTCCTTGTCCTTTACAATAAGAAGGATGTTAATTCCATATCTATTAGCATTTAGTTTATGTTGTAAACTATTTGCATTGATTGTACAAATCTGATCCTGTTATCCACTTACAAAATAAGTTGATACCAATTGATTTGATATGGTTATTAAATATTTCCAGATTCCCATGATTTAAAACAAATTCACCACTATTTTTTGCCCCAACATTCCTTCAATATTTGTTTTTAAACTTTCAAAGTTTTTCAATTAGTTGTACATATTCAATCCTTTCATTTTAGTTCAGCATAAATTGATGCTCACTGATTTAATTTTGTCATTTTTCCAGATTTCCATGATTTTTCAATGAAAACCCAGCATTTTACCCCCTAAAATACTATTTTCCACAAATTATAGAAATTTATATTTTTAATGTGGCATTTGTACATATAAACACCTTTGTTTTCACTGGTAATTAGCTTTGTAGCAATTTTCTTTACGTTTGGCTTAAATTTTGATAGATTGACTAGACGATATATCACAGGGAGCAAGCATCCTGTCTGGAAACAGGAAGAGGAAGACAACACTCGAACATCACTTTAAAATTTGGCATAGTGTGCATACTAAAAGTGATATAATCTTTAAAACAAATCTCACTTCTATATCAAATTTTGTACAGGAAAATAATGCAAAATCAAGGAAGTGAAAAAGAGGTTTTTTTTGTTTTTTTTTGTTTTTACTATTTTAAATTATATTTACTATATAAAGTTATGCAGAAGAAGAAAAAGAAAATATAGTAAAAGACCAAAAAAAAAAAAAAAAAAAGTAGAAACATCTAATTTTTTTTTTTTTAACATTTTTTAAAAGAAATTTCTTCTTACAGCACAATTTCTTTCAAAGAAATACAATACTTGCCAATAATTGCTTGATAAATCACGTTAATCTAACCTAATGGAACCAATATCCTCCTTAGAATGTACTCAAAACTGAGTACATTAAAAAAAAAAAAGAAAAAAAAAAGCAGTGCTCAGGCTGCAAATTATGCTCAAGCATATATACATGTGTATGTTCGGTTTTGCCATATTAATCAAAGAAAACATCGATATCTAAAACGATTTGGTCCAAAATGGCTCCAACACCCTCTGTGACACCAATGAGTATTAATAAAATCTTAGTTCTAAGACGACTTCATTAAATATCAAATTGATGAAAGATTAAATTAACCGAGAGAGAGAGAGAGAGAGAGAGAGAGAGATGATGGAGGAGTTGACTCCCTGCGTCTCTCCGTCCTTAGATCTATATTTGTATAGGCTGCCTCATGACACGGTCATCGGGACCCCTATAGACCTATCTATTAATATTCATACCTGTAAGTTGTAACATCTCAAGTTGACGTCAGTTTAAAAATAAATTGTACCGTGCGTTTGTCGATCGGGGTTGGAGATGGGAAAGTTGTTTAGCGCAAGTCTATATTAAAACTTTTCGATCATTTTAACAGTACTGTTCGTAAATAAATAATTAGACCCACCAACATTTATACTTTGTCGCGTATAATCACGAAATGCTATAGTTCAAACTACTAAATATCTACTTTCACTTTATATTTTTAGAATTAGAACGGGTAAGTTAATTTGAGCCTAACTTTAAAGATTATATAATAATGTGTAATATTAGGTCTATATATTGCTAGGCGTTTTATTGTTGAAATACTAACAAGCGCTTGGTCACACCAGTTTATATCCTGAAGCTAGGAAAAATTTGTAGTAAACAAATTTCGATCTCATGATTAATCCTAATAAGCACTTAGCGAACATCAACACGTCACACGGTGAATATTTTCTTTGTTGTAAGAGCTAGGCTTGCCTGTTTAGCGTCGTTGAGATGTAAAAGTAGTTTTCTGTTTGTATTTGTAAACTTGAATAGGTCGCTGCTGACTAAAATCATACGTAATCCTCTAAAAATTTTAGTAGGTTGGTGAAATACCGGGTGCAAGTAAAACCAGAATGGCGGAGTCGGGTCCTGGTAGGTCTGGCTTGGCTCATTCCTTTAGTAGCAGTATGTCCGACAGTGCCCGACAACGATACTTGCAAAGCATGATGGCTGGCATTATGGAGATGGGGATGGGAGGAGAAAATTCAGACATAGACATCATTGTTGAGGGGCAGAGCTTTCCATGCCATAAGCTTCTTCTTGCTGCAGGTACTTTGGCTACATCTATATGCCTAAATTATAATGCTGTAGTAATAGAATCCTTTATTAGTATGAGTGTGGAAATTCCACCTCTGGGACAAGACTCAGTCTTGGTGGAGGCTTTGACGAGTCCTACAGACAGTGAATCTTGTCCCAGATATGTGGAATTTGTACAAGTAGTACATGTATATGTGTATAAACTAAAAGACTGTCTCTGGGAAGCTACATCAAATTGAAATACTGATAAAAAAAAAATGAAACACAAAGTGCAATTTCATATCTATTCTAAAACATGAGAAATACTTTAATAATTGATTTGTTGACAACACAAAATTTATGTAAATACTGGTTTAATAATCAAAGTATCACAACCACGAATGATAATTACAGACACTAACAGTGTCAAGGATATTAATGACTGTCTAACAATGCCTTTCAATGGACCAAATATTATGTCTCTAAAAAACTGTCTAGGGATGTTGTTCCACTCAAACTGGCTGTCTTTGGCAGATGTGCCTATCTAGTTCATCCCTTGCACGTTCGATAGAGTTCAAACCTGGTGATTTAGATGATGTGGACGGCCAAGTCAATCCCGTGTCAATTGCGAACCGTCTGATCTAATATTCTGCGATTCCCAGAAATGGCAGATGCTGTAGATATTGCTGTGGTGAATCATTGACAAAATGACACAATTGGATGAAGAGATCCTGTACTGCTAACATCATGCATCGTCTACCTGCTCAATGACGATCATTTGTTGAACCATGGTGTTGATATCTGCTTCAAAGGCGAGATTTGGTGCTTTATGCAACATTGAAATCTATTGCAACTGCAGATTGTGACACATAAGCTTCCATATGTCCAATTGTGTTGTTGTATTGAGCATCATTCAGACATGGCATTTCTCAAAACGTGATTACATGTAAAGAAACACAATCAAAAATAGAGAACCCATGCATTTGATAGAATCACATGCATTAGAAACTTCCCACAATCTTGAGTTACAGAGAACTATTTTAGGAAAACATGATTTATTGTCCTCAAATTCTGTAGAGTATCTATCCAGTAAACAATAGCATTAGATGTAATCGGGCGATTCATTCCAGACCAAACAAAAAAAAATACAAATGAATAAATTATTTTAAAAGATTAAAAAAAAAAATTACAACTGTGCTTTTTTTTTCTTTCTTTTTTTGATCAGTATATAAACAAAACAACAACACAATTAAAATATTTTGCTTCACCATGTAATGTAAGTCATAGGAAATAAATGAAGTCATAATCAATTATGAAAATTCCAGCGTGAGGAAATTTCCAATATGCTTAGATCCAGGTCCTTTTTTATATTGTCACTAATCGTATAGTGTCAGTATTAAAAAAAAAAAAAAAGGAGCAGATTGAGGAGCCAATTGTAATGAGATTGAGGAAATTCATAATTTTCTTGTTCAAGAAATAACATTTAATGATAGAAGCACAGATTTATGCAATTTCCTGACCATTTTTTTTTTCAGGTGATAATTTTGATGTAAATTAAGTACTAAAATTGATATTTAATTGAACCACCAGAATTACTTTTTTATTCAATATGTTCCTTACCATTCTCTTTAACTGCTTTGAAAGTTACCATAGTAATGGTGGGGGTGCATTCTATCTAATTAAAATTAGATCCTTTGATCCACTCACACCAGGTGAGCAGAACAAAGGATCTAATTTTAATTAGATTGGGGGGGGGGGTTGCATCAACCCATTAACTGGTCCAGATTAAGAGCATTCAATCTTTCAGCAGTCCGGGAGTAGAGTATCAATTTAGTGCACAGTTTTCCCCATCTATTAATGTATCATTTATTCCCATTAATTTTCTTTTTAATAGGTTCACCGTATTTCAAGTCCATGTTTAGCTCAGGCTTTCTGGAGACTACCAGTAACACGCTGGAGTTGCCGGATATAGAAAAAGCCACATTCGAGGCCTTTAGAACCTATATATACACTGGAGTAGAGGACATCAGCAGAGACAATGTTGTGGAACTCCTCAGGGCTGCTGCTTTGTTCCAGGTATCGCCGCAGTCCCCCTTAAGCTTTATCTTAAATGTTTTGATGTAAGACGTGTAGTGGAAAATTCAATAATGAAATGGGAGGGGAACTGTAATCATTCTTTGTATCACCGTTCACCCAATTATGTTCATGTAAATTGATTTACACCTATAAGGTAAATATTTTTAAAATATTTTACTAGGATATGAGTGTGATCAAATTCTGCAAAGTTCAAAGGGCTTCTCAGTAGATTGATTTCATCATGTGCTATCTCCTCACTGAATTTTTTGAAATGGTTATTCATTACGTATGTATTTATATATTTGAGATGAAGAGCCCATTTCAAGATGATACAAATCACTTTATTTTCTTCAGTCAAGTTTTCTTGGTTTTGGGGATATTTTTTTTTTCCTGGTCTGTTTATGTGATTGCACTTGTACAAGATATTACAAAAGCTTGTGTGTAGATTTCATTCAAATTTTCACAAATGATACATTGAAAAAGTTTGGGAGTTTCCTGTGCAGGAAAACAGTTGCTGATGTAACACAGGTGAACTAGCTCAACACAGTAGAGAGCATGCATGAGTCGAGTTGAGCTACAGTAAATATGTCCAGTCCATAGCTGGGTGACTGCCTCGCTTTCACAGAAAATTTGAGGAATTTTACATAGGCTGCAACCTCTGAATGTTCAGAGGAGTCAATTTTTTTATTTTCATAGAAAGTTTAAATTCATGGATATGTTTGCAACATGAAAACATTATATATGACCTCCATGAAAGTTAATGATTCAAAGGGTAGGATAAAGGAAAACCAATATATTTCAGAATTCAAGTTAGATTTTTGAAAGTTGATCTGAAATCAATGTCCTTTGGCTATTACAAATGTATATAATGATCAATAAATCCATTGACTTTCTTCATCTAATGAAGCACGTTCTTCTCTCTGGCAATGTAGGTGCAGGCACTGCAAGAGTCATGTGAAGAATTCCTTAGCAAAGAGATGGATACAGAAAATTGCCTGGAAATATTCAAATTGGCAAGACAATTTGGGTGTAATATCTTGCTTGACAAATGCCGGCCGTATGTGATGGAAGGCTTTAATGGGCTGTGGAAGACGAAGGAATTTGACGAACTGGACATGGATGATATCTTGAGTATCGTCAGAGATGATGATCTGGTTCCTGTGGATGAAGAACAAATCTGTGAGGCAGTCTTACGGTGGGTAAAAGCAGACAAACAGAACAGATTAAAGGATATTTCCAAACTCTTCAGACATGTGAGATTGGTTAACATCAGCCCGGAGTATCTTCTTAGTGAATTATACCAGGAAAAGTTGTTGATCGAGGATGATGATTGTTTGGAGTTTCTTGATGAAGCCAGGAATTACCACATGCTACCAGCTCGACAACAAGAGTTCTGTTCATCAAGATTTCACCTACGCAGCAGTGATGATTTTGAGGAAGTTATTATGGTGATTACAGAATACGACATGGAAAGATCAGGATCGTTCTTTCAGGACGGCAAGTGTTTGTGGGCTTTCAATTTTAGCCAGAACCGGTGGTATACCTTGGCACCAATACCGCTGGACCAGAATCCTGGCCTGGATTTTCAAGTAGTGACCTATAAATGTGATATGTATCTGGCAGGAGGAACAAACAATTCCAAGAATCTGCTTCACTATGATTCAGAAAGGAACGAATGGAACTTGTGTGAAGCTCAGATGAAGAGAGGACGATCCTGTCATGTGATGGCAGCTGTGAGAGAATCAATCTACATCATCGGAGGTAAAAATCCAAAAGCCAAGGAGGGAAAGAATGTACTTGGCTCAATAGAGGAGTACAACATCCGAGGAAGGAAGTGGAAAACTATGGGAGAACTGATGATCGCTGTTCACTCTGCAGCCTCCACAGTTATTGGAGAAATGATTTTCATTTTTGGAGGCATTGATCAAAATGGACAATTTGTCAAGACCATTCAGGTTTTTGAAATCCGCACAAGGGAATGCAAGGTCGTAGGTCAGCTGGATCTGGAACAACCTGTAATTGTGTCATCGTTTGGACATTTGAACTTCATTATAGACTCTAAAGGCGAAATTGCCAAGTTTAACATTGTGAAAAAAGATGACAATTACAAAGCCAAATTTCAGCCTCTGATGAAACTGTCTTCCTCCCATTTACCATTGCTGGGATTCACACACTACCGTGGCAGAATACTGCTGCTCTCTGCCACTGAGAAAAAGAAAGATGCCTTCTCGCAGATGATACAAATTAACATGCGCAAGTCACCTATGAGGGTCGAGATTGTGACTCCCCAAAATAACACGAAACCAAAGCCAATCCATGCCTGCACAAGAAACATCATTAACAAACAGTTTTTATACCACACTTATTTCCAATGATATTTAGTTAGCCAATTTATCATGTGTAGTTACTTTTAATCTTTTCACCAAATGGAAAAGTTTTTTCTTTCTAATCAGATGTTTGTTGTTTTGTGTCAGTTGCTCTGTGCAGATATTCCTGCTGTATCATTAAATGATGATTATTGAATATCACAGCCCCCGTAAAGGAAATATGTTTGGCATACAAACATGTCTGTCTGTCAGTGTGCAAATATATCTTTGTTCATTTGTACTTGGTAGAAGCCATGAATAGATACAAGGTTATTGCATGGAATGTTAAATTGTTTTGCAATGAACTCCCATGTTATTTTTGCATTTCATTCAGCTGGGTAGGAGAAAATTGTTCCCATTTATAAAAATAATGATTTGAAACATTTTGATGTATGACTGTCCATGTTACCTTTTAGCTGAATGTGTATATTATATAATAAGCAACATACCTCACGTATAAATAGCATTTATTTTATCAAAGTAACAGCTGTCCTCTCTTTCTATAAAATCTCGTGAAATCTCCCAGTTTTACTTTTTTTTTTACACGTGAATTTGGTCGTAAAAGCTGTAATCATTCAAACATGATAAACATGTGTGACCTGTGTTTGTGTGACTATTTATAGATTTTACTTTTGTTTATTTCAATGATGACCCCTGCTTATCGTGATTATGAAACTTGGAGATGGCTTATATAGACATTGCAATGGCTGCCCAATCCTATTGATGAATATGTGTGTGTGTATATATATCACAAAGTTGATTGAGTATATACTCGACTAGTTTCTTCAATTCCTCAGGAGTATACTGAATATTGCTTAGTTACGCATGTACACAGAGATTGCAATGTGATATCATAAAGCGCCAATATATTGTTACGCTTTAGCAGAGTTCATTATGATGTCATAATAAAAATATATATATCAATCCTATTTATGAATTTTATATATATATACAGTGCTCCCTCGGTTTATTGCCAACTTTTGTTCAAGACCAATTAGGGCAATTAAGGGGGGGGGGGGGGGGGTAGCAATACAGTGAATTCACCATTACTGACAATTTAGATTATCAAGAGTTTTATACAGCAATCATGCCTAAGTAACCTGACCACCAAGGAGTACCTATTTTAGAAAATACCCATTTTTTACAAAATGGTGGCAAATTGAACCACAATGAATCTTGCAGCAGAACAAAGTAGAAAGGTGCAGTTTTTCTGTTTCGAGCAGATTTATAAACCCCAAGTTTAATGTGGAAACTTTGTGTTCTGTTTTTGAAACCTTGTTTTACTTGATGGATGTTAACGGTGGGGTTTTTATAAATTTAGCAATGTAGAAAAACTACATTTAAATTTTGTAAAAATTTGTGTTAAGTAAAGGACCTCAAACAACATGGATTTCTTTTTTAATACGTAAAATCCATGTTGTTTGAGGTTTTTGTGAAATCTGATATATCATTTCTCTGTGTGTTGACTCTCTATCTCTACCTCTCACTCTCAAAATAATATGTATTATATTTTATACTTGGCACTGATGAGTCTGTTGGCTCGGAGAAATAAAGAATTGAATCTAGTCCATACTGTCACACTTCATTGCACCGCCCTTGAAGTACAGATGTGAATACTGATGGGTATTAGATAATTGGCATTTTTATGGATAGGAAATCCCATAAAATTTGACCACTTGTTTGTGAAAATCGGTGGCATATGGCATTATGCCTGGTGGGCATTATTACTGGGGAGTTCTGTTCTTTAGCATTTTTGGGCAAAAAGTAGGAGTGGCATTATAATGGGTGGAAGGGGGGGGGGGGGGGGCAATATATCAGGGGAGCATTGTACCGTATTTACCCAGCACTACATGAGAAGGCTTTTACTGGTGTTACTTTGTTATTTTAAACAGCTGTTCATTTCCTCTTGTTTGATAATCTGGTGGGTTTTTTTTTTAAAACCCAATAAAATAAGTCTTCTCTTAAGGATTTACAGAAAGTCTGGAGGTTCCTCTACAACTTTTTTGTAAGGATATTTACAGGTCTCCTTTCTTTGATCAAAAATCTTTTTCGCATATCATTGATGTACATATTCTAGATGGCTATGACTAGACTGAATGTCCATAGTTTTTTTGTTTTTGTTTTGTTTTTAAACTTAAATCGGGTTTAATACAACCTTTTATTTTATGCAACACATAATATCCAATAGTCAGTATTTGCTTTTAGATATACATTGCTATCTATATAGTTAGATAAGGGTTATCAGAAATAAGAGTTTGTAAAGATTGGTGAAAATCTGGTGATTTTCAGCCGTTTGTTTTGCTAAAATAAAACGCCCAAGTTGTATGTTGTATGTTTCTTTCACAAACATCCTTCAGTGTGTCCATGGTTCACACAGAAATCACAAGAGGAAACTTAGATCATCATCTGGCTGGTATTCAACTGGTTCCTTGCCCCTGTAAAACGAACAAAATCTTTATTTGGATCATGCATTCGGTTCATTTACAATTCTATAGATTGATTTATCAACTCACGAATAATCTGCCACTGCAGAAATATTTACTACCAAATTTTGTTGATCACCATTCCAAAGTGTTTGTGATGCTGAAGATTATTTATCTTTTTAAGTAACAGGCAAGAGTTATGCAATTCATTGATAAGAAGATTAATTGATTGATTTTTTTGTTGTTTCCACCACACTCAATAATTTTTCAGTTATCTGATGGTGTCCAGTTTTTATTGGTGGAAGAGAGAACCCAGATACAATGTACCCGGGAAGAGACCACCGACCTTCTGAAAGTAAACTGGCAAACTTTCTCACAAATATTGGCGCGAACAAGAGTCGAACCCGCGCCGAATAGAGGTGAGAGGCCTTGTGATTTTGAGTACGAACAAAATAACTTGGTGTAGTTTTACGTGTATATTTATTGTGACATCATAATGATAAGATAATGTAAAAACAATTACTGAAACGGTGGGTGTAACTGCATTATATTTGAGAATTCTTTCCATCAGTTAAGAGGTATGCATTTCACATTAATTACTTCAGTTGTTAAAAGCAGTAAATGGAATGTACATCTCTCAAGTCTATGATCAGACAAGCTGACGTTAACAACCTGAGTGACTCGAGCAAATACAATATAGAGAAGAAAACACTTTGTTATCAAATATACCTGACAAATAACCTGGCCCCAGTCCTGCCTTTCAATATTGCTGTATCCCCTTCTAATAATAATATGCAGCCTTCTCTCAGACCCTGTGATGAATAAATAATAAACTCCACATCACACAGAAACAGTCGTATTATGCTTGTGATGCTGAAAGGTACTCACCAGCACTGGTGGAGCAGATTCATACTCATGGTACTGTTTGATCCTTGCCTCCCGGGTTTCCTGTAATAATATGTGGCCATTGAAGAAAAGATTTTGTTTCCATACAGACAAGGATAAGTAATGTTTTAATTTTCTAAATGACTACTGTAAATATGGCATGCCATATAACAGTGTTTTGTATCTAGGTTTATTAGCTGTAACCTATACAACACTCGGACAAAATCTTGTCAGTGGTATTTCTATTATGACATCATTGTTGTAGTTGAAATTTGAGACATTTTTTAAAATGAAAAAAGGGTTTTTAAAAATTTCAAGTCAGGAAAGAAATAGAATTTTCGTGTATGCCTTAGGAACAGTTCTACAAATTAGACCTTGAAGTAAATCAATTCTCTCCAAGTAACGAGCGGTGAGGATTCTTTAAGATACATACCCCCATGTGTTTACTGTCAGGGTTGGGGTCCTGATAATGAGGATTGATGTTGAAAGGCACGAGTCCGATGGCATCAAATGTAGGAGGGAACACTATTGGCATGTCATTGGTTGTGTTGATGCTTTTTGTCGCCACATTGGTTCCCGCACTCGAACCTATGTAAGGGACATTCTCCTAGCAAGATAAATTTAAATATATTCAAGTAAAAATTGATGCAGACACTTGGGATTGATCATCGAGTTTTTTGTGACCTAGTAAATCAGAATGTTCCAGTGTATGTACCATGTACAAAAATGTTCTTTCCATGATATAAATAGTTATTTTGAAGTTGCATCATCATGTGTTACCTTGGTGACACGCTCTCGGATCACATCCACTATTTTCTCGTCGTACAATGTTTTCAGCAGTCTGAAGGTATTCCCACCACCTACAAATAATACATGTGTTAATCTGCGAATCGGACATTTTCTTCTTTGTAAAATTTTACTTCACTAACATTCCCTCCTCTTTACAGAAATGAAACGTAAGTTAACACGGCGATAACAGCAACTTCACCAATAAAGATGGCTTGGGCCGATTTCACTGCATCTACAGCATTCTGATGTTCATGAATTCCATCAAGGTCAAACCCTTAAGAAAGTTTAGATAACTTAAAATTAGATGAATCGAATTTGAATCTGGAACAATTATTATTACTATTGAAATATAATTTTTTTTAGCATATACTAGAAGCGCAATACAGGTGCTGCTAGTTGTAATTTACATCATATTCAACTAGTGTAAAATAATACTACCCATCTCATTAAATGCTGTCCTAGCAATTTTTGTATATCCGTCTCTGTCGTGCAGTGCATATGGAACAAACAACACCTTTTGAACAGAACTGTAAAGAGATATGACAATGGCCAGAGATCAACTTCCTGGGTACATGTAATTAAACAAGACCTGTCTTCAGAAGAAGCAGACTGGGCAAGAACTGCAGCTACAAACTCTCTATGTTTATCTGGTTAATGGGGGTGGGGTGGGGGGATGAACAAGAGCTTCCACTTATCCCACTTTTAACCACCCCCCCCCCCCCCCCCCCTCTAATTTTCTTTCTCTTCTTGCTGCTCATCCATCGATCCCTTCTCGTACCCCCAAAGTTTCCGCCCCCTTCTCCCTTTTACCAATTGTCTGCCCCCAAGTTCATTGGTTAGCCTAGCCTAGCCTGGTTTAGTAGTCATCTGGGTATACTATATGCCTATATTTTAACGAGTACTGGTCTTCATGCCAAACTCGTCAGACCCAGAGGATAAAAGCCTTTCAGATTATTGATTAGAAGCAGAGTTTCTCTCCACAGAGACACTAATAAGAAAAAAATCAGGGCCTTTGAAAAAATATCAATGGCCCTTACTAAATTGCATCAATTCTTTTTTAAGATATAGTTATCTTTCTCTTCAGATTTGCTGTCGGTGAAAGCATGTGATGCGTATACACGCCCATTTCTTTTTCCTTTCACTTTGTTGAATTAGAGGCATTAGTCTTTTATACGGACTAACCTGTTTAGGAATGATTTGATTTGGTCTTTGCAGTGATCTAAATATCCGCCTCCATGAAGCGTCGAATTTGATATCAAGAGCAAACGCTTCATCGTTTTCAATTGAAGATATGAAAGTGAAAGTAATAGTAGATAGAACAAGGGCGGATCCAGAAATTTTCAAGTCCGAAATTCCGAAAGCGTTACTGAATATCGGATTCGGCAAGGTCATACAACAACTTGTGTGACAATATTAAAAGTTCGGCCCAAATTCACGCCAGATTTCCCAGGGGAAGTATATCTCTATATATAGTATTAAATCCCTGAGATTTCTATCATGACATGTGCGGGATATATAAAAGCAGGGTAAGAGTCGGGGGAACCTCGGATTGTATAAGTAATACGTATATTATACACCAGAATTTTCTTTGATCCTTCGGTAGCAGGATAACAGACTTAAAACGTTCACCGATTGCATGAAGGGGCCTTTGAAGCCCGGCATTAAGAATTACTCTAGTAATAACCCAAAATGTATTTATTCACTGATTTTATTTTGGGTATTGTTAAACCTGAAGTATGACTGGCTATTTGTAATAGTTTTGGAAAATTATTGTTATAAGAATATAATCCTTTAAAATGTCAGTTTGATATTTTGTCAAAATTTTCAAGTATTAAATTTCTTACTTTATTCGTAAATAAAATTTTATTTATTTTTTTTTTTTTTGTAAATAATTTTCAGTTGTCACTATTGAAGTTTTTCTATTCATCCAATCTACTTTCAATGAAATATGAGATACTATATAAAACACTATATAACAATTGTACCATAACGACGGAGGCATAATGAAAATGATGTAACATACAATGAAAAGAATGAGGAAGTATGTATTGTATTTTGCTGATAGACTATTACAACTATTTTACTAAAATATAACATTTTTATGTTAAAAAATTTGAAAGATGAAATTATCAAACAAAATTTGTATATATAAATTATTTCTGTACAACATGTGCCTGGCCTACTAAACAGTTTATAATACACAAGATTCTAACGAAATGTTTTGCCAAAATTCTTGAAAAGTATATGATTGTTTGATTGGGGTTTTTTTTGGGGGGGGGGGGGTTTGGTTTGTTTGTTTGGGGTTTTTTTTTGGTAGGTTTTGTTTTTTGCTTTGTTTGGTTTTTTTTTTTGGGGGGGGGGTTGTTTTTTGTTTTGTTTTCCGCCACTCTCAACAACTTTTCAATTATCTGGTGGCGTCCACTTTTTTTTTTATTGATGGAGGAGAGAATCCAGATACAATGTACCCGGGAAGAGATGACCGACCTTCCGAAAGTAAACGGGCAAACTTCCTCACATGTGTCGGCGCGAGCAAAAATCAAACCCGCTCCGACTAGAGGTGAGAGGCCTTGTGATGCTCTAACCACTCGGCCACGGAAAAGTATATGAAAGATGAAACCATTCTATCATACACACAAGTAATAATAGTTGCAAAACTTTTTTATGTGCAAATTATGTTTC
The DNA here is from genome assembly GCA_024699665.1 of Ostrea denselamellosa. NCBI lineage: Eukaryota > Metazoa > Mollusca > Bivalvia > Ostreida > Ostreidae > Ostrea > Ostrea denselamellosa. The sequence continues at coordinate 24,371,008 of JAMZEH010000023.1, forward strand.
AAAAACATACATTCAGTTCATACATGTCTGTTTTATGACATCATAATCCCCTTCCCCCTTCATACTTTCTTACTTACTGCCCTTCATGCCGGTCGGTAGTTCAGTTACCTCATACGCCTATACATATAATACTTTTCGTAACTTTCATCACAAATTTATCAAATTGGCCAAGTTGGAATTCAATTATTAAACAAATATAGTTTTTGTTATCAAAATGCAGTTACATTACCACACATGGCTTTCCGTACTTGAAGGATAGTCTGAAAAGATATTATACCCAGATATTTGAATTAATGTTCATTTTCAACCATTGGTCACTGAGGCCTTTACAATGTTGGCTTCACCATTACGTTGAAGTCTCCTATTACTAACAGAAGGTCATGTCCAGATGTTGGGACTATGACTTTTCGAAGTTGTTCATAAAATAATTCCTGCCTTTCCACTTCTCCTGTGTCATTCGTTGGTGCATATACCTGAATGATGATATTTTTGATGTGAATTGACCAGAATCGAGCATTGGTGATCCCGTCGCTTGCTGCTGTCCATTCATCGAGTGATGTTGTTTCCCGCTACACCACTATTGCAACACCGTTGCTGTGGTGGTCGTCTGCTCTTCCGGAGCATACGATGTTCTCTCCTGTTTGGGTTCTGATTTTTCCTGACTTTTCCACCTACGCTCGCTAATTCCTAATGTGTCTAGATGCTATCTCCTCATCTGTCTAATGTGTCTAGATGATATCTCCTCATCTGTCTCGTGACGTGCCTTGTATTTCACGGTATACATGGTCCTGGTGTTCCTTGTCCATATTCTCCTGGTAACTCGGAGGTTGATCAGTGATTCGTTCTGCGCACGAACTTCCTCGTGGCTTTGGCTTGAACGCGTCATACTGACATCTCCAGGAATGTGCTGATCTTCCCCGTCTTAGTTTCTGTATGAATTGTTCGATGTTTCCGTAATCCACTTGTTTTTATGAGGCAGTGTGATCGGCCTACAGGGTCGAGATTTTTTTGTTAGGATTTTCTTTACCTTAGACGATTGCATTCCACTTCTAACCACCTCTATCTAGCCGGCTTTTCTCTCTGGGTATGCTCCCATATCCTTTGTCTTTCCCGGGACATCCACAAGGCAGTGGTTGTGGGACCTTCCTTTATATTCTGCTGGGGTTCACTCTCTTAGCCTTCGATTTCCCCAAGTCTACCACAGGGTAGTGATGTGAATTAGTGATGCTATTTTCCCATAGCTGGAGGTTAGGATTGCAGGTACCAGGACATATTCACTCACCGATGGACCATGTGTACCGTGCATTTAGGGGACTAGTCTCCTCCAAGACCTTGTGGTTCAGCTTGTGGTTCATCTTGTGGTTCACCTTGTGGTTCAGCTCGTGGTTCACCTTGTGGTTCAGCTCGTGATTCAGCTTGTGGTTCACCTTGTAGCTCAGCTTGTGGTTCACTTTGTGGTTCAGCTCGTGGTTCACCTTGTGATTCAGCTTGTGGTTCAGCTCGTGGTTCACATTGTGATTCAGCTCGTGGTTCAGCTTGTGGTTCACCGTTTGGCTCTAAGGTACCCAATTTCTATCTGCTACCTCGAGGGAGATCCCACATCTGGGCCACATAGATCTAACTGTGGAGAGGCTATATCTGGCAGGTGTTTCCTTTTCACTGCAAACTGTTATCTAGAGGTGATGCTGAAAGGGAGAGTGACAAACACAGACACTCACAACACACACACACTGTACGCGTCACAGCCATTTAGCAGAGTCTCGCTCCACCATCTCGTTTTCTCACCACCCCCCTCCATTTTACCCTGTCCGTCTCACATATATATAAGCGAACTTGTTCATTTTTACTAGTAATGGTCCTCCAGAAATTAACCGGAACGAAATTAATAGTGGGGGCGGAAGGGGGGGGGGGTGTTCTATTATATGGCAGATTTTTCGTATATGGATGCCGATTTCCTAAAATCATTTGTCCTGAATATTTCTGTAAGGAATGGTGCCTAGATACTAATGTTGTGAAGACTAAGCTATTGATATTCAATAAAACAAGAACGTATCTAAACTGGTATTAAAAACTGGGGTGTCCTATTTCCGGAACCACTGAGCCGGAAAAGTTGAAATTTTACATGAAAGCTTCCTAATATAGTCTAGATTGGAGTTTGTGCAAATCATGGCTCCCCGGGAGCAGGGGCCCACAATAGAGGAGCCAAGTTTTACATGCGGATATGTAGAATAAATCCTCTCAAGAACAAAAGGGCCATGGTTAGTCATATCAATCTGCAAGCATCCCCAGGTACTGTAGATTCAAGTTTGTTCAAATTGTGGTCTCCGGTGGAGGCATAATAGGGGGATCTAAATTCTACATAAGAATATATAGGGAAACATCTTTAAAAATCTTCCTCGTCTCAATCAGGCCCATGATTAGTCATATTTTAAAATATGCAAGCATCTTCAGATAGTTCATATTCAAGTTTATTCAAGTCAGGGGCGCCGGGGGTAGAGTGGGGCCACAATAGGGGATCAAAGATTTGTTTAGAAATAAAACAAGAAATTAACTAAAACAAATTACTTCCCAGAATAGCAGGGTCACACTAAATCATCAAAACGCAAACGTTTTTACAATGTGAATACTGTAAATTCGAGTGAGTAAGTAAGTAGATAGGTAAGTAGGTAGGTAGACAGATAGGTAGGTGTAGGTAGGTAAGTAGGTAAGTAGATAGATAGGTAGGTGTAGGTAGGTAAGTAGGTAGGTAAGTATTCAAATCATTAACTTTGCAGTTAGGGTGGATCAAATTTGAGATAATGCATGTATACGGGGGAAAACATCTGTAAAAATTTCCTCTTCTTCAGAACAGCAAGGCCGCTTTAGTCATATTGATATTGAGGTCCCACTACGTTGTGTTTAATTCATTTTCAGTTACGGCATGACCATTTGGGGCTAGGTTGGGGCCACAGCATGGGGTAAAGATAAAAATAGGGGGGGGGACCACAACGGCTGAACAACAGCACAACAAAGCAGTGACTCAGGTGAGCGATGTGGCCTATGGGTCTCTTGTTTTAATTGTTCAAGAAATACATCTTTGATGAAAAGTATGTTCTTCAATACTGTTATTCATTGTCAATTCTTTGTTACATGTCTTTGGATAACAAGTTTCTGTGGTTGATGAATTGTGAAGATATAGCCCTATTTCGACCATGCCAAACTCGTAAATGTTAGCATGTCTGTATCTGCCATCATAATTGCAATTTCTAAATGTTCAAATTGTACACGTGTGCATATATCCTATCTACAAAAAGCACTGTTTCTGCTGCCTTTATTGGATGGTACACTTCAGAAATAAATTTCGTTTTTGAAAATACATGCATGAGGGTATGAACTGCGACGATTCACGCCGAAGAGTATACGCCGTGCCTTACTAATGGAGAGAGGGTTTTTGGTTAACATGGGTCAAGAGATCAATAGGATACACTACAAAACAATGCCACGGACAATTCCTATCGGGGATTCACTGAACACAGTCAATATGTGCATTTTGATGAAAGTCAGGGGATGCTTACTGGATTGCTCCGTTTACCTGATCGGAATACAGGGCTCACGGTGGGTTTGACAGGTCGACAGGGGATGCTTACTCCTCCTAAGCACCTGATCCCACCTCTGGTATGACCAGGGGTCCGTGTTTGCCCATCCCTCTGATCTGTATTTTCTATAGGAATTACGAGATTGAATACTGTTAGTTATCTTGGCCTTTTCATTTGTATGTATTTATTGGCATCTCATCACAAGAAACATGAAAAATACATACTTCATGTTTAAACAAGCACTTCCATATCTAATAGGTCCAAACACGCAGGGCCGCCCGCGTGGCGCAGTGGTTAGAGCGTCGGGCTCAAAGATCTGATGATCCTTGAGTCGGGGGTTCGAATCCCACCGTGGGACGTGGGTGCCGGTCTTTCGGATGAGACCGTATAAACCGAGGTCCCGTGTCGCAGTAGGTGTGGCACGATAAAGATCCCTCCCTGCTCAAAGGCCCCGAGTGCCGAGCATAGGCCTAAATTTGCAGCCCTGTCACCGGTAATGGTGACAGCCGCCGGATAGCTGAAAAATTGCTCAGGCGGCTATAAACAAACAAACAAACAAACCAAACACGCAGGTATACAGTGACAAGAATGTGGACACTATAACACACGCAGGTATACAGTGACATGAATGTGGACACTACAACACACGCAGATGTACAGTGACAAGAATGTGGACACTACAACACACGCAGATGTACAGTGACATGAATGTGGACACTATAACACACGCAGGTATACAGTGACATGAATGTGGACACTACAACACACGCAGATGTACAGTGACAAGAATGTGGACACTACAACACACGCAGGTATACAGCGACCATGAATGTGGACACTACAACACACGCAGATGTACAGTGACAAGAATGTGGACACTACAACACACGCAGGTATACAGCGACCATGAATGTGGACACTACAACACACGCAGATGTACAGTGACAAGAATGTGGACATTACAACACACGCAGGTATACAGCGACCATGAATGTGGACACTACAACACACGCAGATGTACAGTGACAAGAATGTGGACACTACAACACACGCAGGTGTACAGTGACCATGAATGTGGACATTATAACACACGCAGCTGTTGGTATCGATAGCATGTTATTATCAACTATTTTCACCTTATGCTCGACTTCTGTCTGAGCGTATTTCAAAACACTCGCAGATAAATATTCACATCATTTTGTAGTATTTTATCAGAGTTCTACAATTTCATAAAATGATTTTCTATGAATTCTATAAATGTGAAAAAGTAAAAAGGTTTAATTTTCGGTTACCCCCCCCCTTTTTTTTTATCGCGTTTTTAACAACCCGAACAGCAGGCAACCGATAAAAACTTGTTTATTTCTTCATTTCACACATATATATATATATAGAGAGAGAGAGAGAGAGAGAGAGAGCTCTGAAACTCTTCATGTGCGCAAACGGTAACAGTACTGCCAAACCAAGTATCACCGGAATGGCACGTGACATGTACAAAGTTGTCATGTCATTCGACAGTCTTGCGGATGGGGTGGGGGCTTAAACATTTGTCCCCCGACAGCAATATGCAAGACTGGGTTGGGGGGATGCTTTAATATTTGTCCTCAACAGTAATATACAAGAGTGGGGTGTAAAACATTTGTCCCCGACAGTAATATACAAGACTATATTTTTCGTCCTCTCTGTCGCAGTTTCGTTAACATCGGGCGGGAAAAGATCGCAAGTTTTTCATATAGAGAATTTTCTCGGTTAAAACGAGTTGTGCAAAAACCAAGTAGCCATTTACCTGCCATCTACATATACCAGTAGTTCCTGATTTAGAAATAACTAAATTGAAAGAGCCCAGTGTAAATATTTCTATAACCCAAGAACACGTCATTCATTCCTTGTACACAAGCTAAGCTACTGGGTTTGGTATACCAGTTTACTGACCTAAAAAACATGCATATAATTTTTTACTAGAAGAGAGGGAGGGAGAGCGCCCCCCCCCCCCCCCCCCCCCGTTTAAAAAAAAAATTAAATTTATTGCCGAAGCGTACGATTTGTCAGTGCACGTTGTCCTACATTTCCAGCGACTTATGTAGAGAATCAAATAAAATTAAATTTAAACACTTTGTTTTTGGTCTAGGACTGCAAGCACAGGCGGTGGAACTGATAAAAGAGAGAACAAAGAACACACATTTGAAATTTTAATCTCAACAACAAAAAGACACAACAAATGTACACGATAAACACAACCGGTGACTGTAAAAATGCCATTACGATGAAAATGTCAAGTTCTCACTAAAGGAGAAGTTCAATAAAACGTTTGATGAAAAAAATGTTTTAAATAGAAATGCTTAAATCAAGACTAGCAATATAATTAGTATTCTACAGATTTGTGAATGAATTCTTCCCCTATTTCGTGGCTGTGTTCAATAAAACATTCGATAAAAAAAAATGTTTAAAAAGAAATGCTAAAATCAAGACTAGCAATATAATTAGTATTCTACAGGTTTGTGAACGAATTCTTCCCCCATTTCGTGGCTGTGTTTATACTTTTGTGTCATGGGTACAAAGTCCCTTCTACCGGGAGACGAGGCAAATGGCACGAACAAAGTGAGATACTGCAGCTTCCGCAACACTAAAAATGTCATGGCAAGTACACAGCATAATTGTGTCTGTTGACTAGATTATGCATCCTATGACCATTAGTGAACAAGTCTGCTCTTCAAAACACTCCAAGGACATGCATTAGATATCCTTTCTGTCGCTAGAACAAAACAATTCTCCGACACACAACACATAAAGCAAAGTCCATTTGAACATTATCCGAATGTTTCATCTAAATGTAATTTATGATAAATATACAAAAAACTACTACCTTTTATAAGAAGTCCCTGAAGATACACAGTACGACTTAATGGAGGCAGCGAGCTTCAAAAAAAAAAGGCAGTGCTCTTGTTGACAAAAATGGGACTTGAGACTGAGACAAATGTGTTAGTACCATGAATGCAACGCAAAATAAAAGCCTGAAGTAAAAATAAATTAACAATCACAACACAACTCCATCTCTTATAAATATATTCTGAGCATGGTATACATGATATTGATGTAAAATCCCCCCATTTTTAAATAAAAAAACCTTTTACATGTATATGTATTTTTGTGGACCCTCATACACTTTAATTTGCCGTTATTAAAGTTGCCAGTCTGTAGTTTTAACTTGGTCTGGCAGAGATTGCCTGTACTAAACCTTTATGCAGCACCGCGCCGTTTTCTTCCCTCAGTACTGCTGGCCATACAAGGTAGTCCACCACCCCGCCCTCTGTCGCGTAAAAATTGTATTTTTCCCGATCCACGGGGGTGCCATGTCTGATTTTGAACTGTAAATACATAGGTGGGTCTTGAACCACCATTTCCCAGCTGATGGCTAGACATTTAGTGATGTAGGGAGCGATGTCTTTCACCTCTTTCATGTGGAAACTTCTAAGGTGACGGGACTTCTGGAAGTCTAAGACACTTAGGAAATCCTAGAAAATAAGATATGTAAAATACAGTCAGACCTGTAATGGTGAATCGTTTTTCCTCTAAACCAGTTTGGACTCTCAAACACTAGATCTGATACATGTGTAAATAGCCGTAAATTCTATAGTACGTTGATAGTGGGTTTTTTTTTTTTTGGAAGTTATAAAAACAAACTGATAGGAAATTTCGTCATATACGTATTTCTATTTACAAGAACTTACATCGTATAAGCTGTCCAGAAAATCTCTGGAAGGATCTTTCCGGAAGTGTACGATCTGCTGGCGGAGACTCGGTGGGATATTCTCTGGAGTCGACTGTTTCTGTATAATGATACTCTTATACATGTATAAAATTTTAAAAGAAGATTTCGTAACAAAAGATAGAGAATACCTTCTTGCAATAACGGAATTAGCAACAGCAAACCAAACGAACATTAAGACAAGTGATTGTTGGTGGTTTGTCGTCATGGTAACTTACGGATGACGGTGAACGCCTGCTGATACTGTTGCGTCCATGAGCGACAGAGGGATTGGTCAGCAGGGAATACACAGAGTCCAACTGCTGTCTGGCCGTTCTTCGGCAATGGAGATATGCTTCCTGAAAATGCATGCACGTCAAGTAAATTGAACAAGATCTTCACTAACGTTGATGTCCAAACGTCCGTGTGAGGAAATGACTGATGAATGCATAAATGAAAAGTAGAACGATACTTACAGTGCAGAAGTCCATTAGGATTTGTAGCGATTTCTTTTCCTCTCTTTTCAATACTGTTGTGAGTTTTTGGTATGCTTCACGCCATAGGCCGCCATAAAGTTCAACAGCAAACCGCTCCGAGATTTTGTGTAAACGTCCCGTGTCGTCTGCTATTGGAACAGTCAGCGACGCAGCACCGTTCATTTTCACCGGGCTTGTGCCATTCTGTTTCTTGTTTTCTTGCTCATGTAATCTGTAAAATATAGTTGAAGTATATTTTCAGTGATAATTAAAAAAAAAAAAATTGTTTTCGGGTGTCTTCGGTAATTATGTTTGGAGAAGAGAAACAGTGTTGCACACATTAGTTAGCGTTACAGCGATATAATGAGTACCCGGATGAGGGGTCTTCTTTTGTTGCCTGCTGAGTCGATCGTTCATAATTATTATTCTGAAGTACGTACCGTTTCATTAGTTCTTCATTCAGTTTTTTGGCTTCCCTCAACTTTTTCTCAGTTTTGTTGCATGCTTCTTCCTTTTCTTTGACCAGTGATGTCATCGTCTGCATTTTGATTCCCTGTATTTTGATTTCTTCGTTCAGGGTTGAATGCTTCCTCGACGAGTTTTCTAACGCTGCCTCTTTTTCGCCATGAGCAACAGATAACTCATCCATTTTTCGTTTAAGATTTTCCACCTCTGTCATCAGCATCGACAGCTGTGTCGACATGACTGCCTTCTCATTCTCCACATGAATTAAATTTGTCTTCTTTCCTTCACATTCAGCTTCCAATTTCTTTATCTTTCCCAACAAATTGGAATTTTCTTTTTTTGATTCTTCTAAGGCTACGAAGTTCTCACTATGAAGATCTTCCAGATTGTCTTTATCGACTTCCAGACGAATGATTCGAAGTTCCAGTTCATCTAGATGGTGCCTTAATGTTGTCAGGTCGTGGTTGACCAGTTTGTGTGATTCATCTAAACTCTCTATCCGCGGTGTTATATCCACATCTGCACTATGTTGTTTTGTGGACTCCATATTGTCAATTTTACAAGCAAGACTGCAGCATAATGCGCCCATCTCCTGAAAGGAAGTTAAAATATTTTGTCTCTCACTGAGAGCAAGTCTTAACCTTTCTTCCATTTCATCTTTAAAACTTTCACTTTCTTTTGACACAGAATTCTTCAACTCCTCATATTCAATACTAATCTTGTGTTCTCTCTCTTGAAGTTGTTTATATGAGTCTTCCAAACGTTTAATTTGGTCGTCTAGTTGTGCCTTTTCTAATGATAAGCTCTTCAAATGTTCACTCTCGGAAATCTTCTTTTTGAGTTGGATGTTTTCGGTTCTGAGTTGTAGAATCTCAGACCTCGATTTTTCTATTTGCTCTTGTAATGCAACAATATCCACCTCTTTCTTTTCCGACACGATCGGCGCTTTCTTTTCCGACACGATCGGTTCCTTCTTTTCCGACACGATCGGCGCTTTCTTTTCCGACACGATCGGTTCCTTCTTTTCCGACACGATCGGCGCTTTCTTTTCCGCCACGATCGGCGCTTTCTTTTCCGCCACGACCGGCGTTTTGTTTTCCGTTACTACCGGTGTTGTATTTTCTGGCACGACCGGTACATTCTTTTCTACTTCCTCCGTCTGTGTGATAATATGTGCTTCTGCTTCCGGTGTTTTCTTCTCAGCTTCTTTAAGTTCCTGCTCTCGGGGTAGGTTATCGTGAATTTCTTTGACATCTGTTTTATTGTCGTCATCTGTTTCGCCTTTCTTTCTCCTCTCCTGGAGTTTGATTTCCAGTTCTTTGATTAAGGGGCTGCTAGGTTCTTCAGGTGGGGTCACCTCCACCTCCTCTCGGTGTACATCCCCATTTGTCTGTTTATAAAACCAACAGTTTTAATACTCAAATCTACTCCTACCACGAATACGGAAGTTGTCACATTTCCGGAAGAAAGCATAGTTACTGAACAAAACTGTTGATCTTCATAAACTTCAAAGTGGATAAAGAATAATTTAAATATTTGAAATGTAGCACAATTTGCCAGCATAGCCATTTCAATTACACTCTTTATGATCAAACCAAAGTCGATGGTTCCGTATTGATTTTAAAACGTTAAAAATAATTAAACAAAAATCGATGGTTATGTATTGATTTTGATATCTTAAACATGATAAAACCAAAAGCGAATGCTCTATTTTGATTTCATTGATTTTTAATTGATTTTAAAACGTTAAAAGTTAAACCAAAATCGATCGTTCTGTATTGATTTTGATATGTTAAACATGATGAAACCAAAATCGAATGTTCTATTTTGATTTGATTGATTTTTAACATGTTAAACATAATAAACCAGTATCGAGTGTTCTATATTGATTTTGAAATGTTCAACATAAAACACAAATCGATTAATTGTTTTGTATTGATTTCATATCATACATTTTAAAATCAAAATTAATTGTTCTCTATAGATTGACATGCCATACACAATAAAACCACAATCGAATGATCTGTATTGATTCAATTGATTTCGATATGTTCTACATAATAATACCAAAATTGACTGTTCAATATTGATTTCAATATGTTAAACATAATAAAGACCAAAATCCATTGCTCCATTTTGATATACTATACATTACGCTAAGGAAAGGAGTAAGAATTCCGAAAGCTCTGTGCTAAAGTTCAGAGGTACCCCCTGCAGTGCCCTGTTAGTATTTCATGAAAGACACGCGAATTACTAATTAGATAATTACCTGGGCTATGTCTGGTACGCTTTCCTCCAAAGGCGGTTTCCTCTCATCTTTAATGATAAGTGGGGCCTGTTCTTTTTCCTTGTTTTTGGCATCTTTCTAGTACGTACGAAAAAGAAATGTTTTTTTAAATAATAACCGATCCCTTGTTTCAGGCAAATTGTAGGTCATGGTCACAGCACGTTAAATGTCTGTTCAGGCTTTGTTTAAAAACTCTTTTAGCTACTTAACATCGAATTTAATCTAGATTATGGAGGTTATAACAAGCTGTCTATATCAGTCTGTACGACCTCATTCAGGTGTTACAAACATTTAAGACCGGGGTATTATTTCCTTTCATAGTCAGAAGTGGAATAAGTAATGCGTGCATTTCCTTGTCTTTACATCAAACTGTTAAAATTATCATAAAATGGACATTAACACATCTGTCGGATCAATATCCTGTCGTCTTGAAACTGAAAACACACAGGAATCGATTTTTTTATATTTCTTTACCTATTTGAATTTTTATCATATCATGCAAGTGCCAGGTGTAGTACTTCTAGAACACCCAAGACAATGTTTACTCTGTTGTTAAATAAAAAATATTGTTTTCACGTGATTCCACTTAGTGTCTGCACACGTGCATGACCATATATTACTTGTTAATGGTTTCCAAACAAATTGTAAATGTGACTAAGACATATACAGTGGAAACCATTTGACACTGTGACTTCCATTGTTTTATCGAGAAGACCGCGAGAACTCACCCCCCCCCCCCCCCCCCCCAATCCTTTTGATGAATATCAATAAGATATCCCCCAAACAATGCACTGTCTCGCATCAATACTTCCTGTATCTATTGTATATATACTTTGAGTAATCTTGTATAATAGGAAGAACTGCTAGATTTTATCAGTTAACATGTATCCTCTAAACCGATATAATATAGTCCTCAAGGAAACGGAAATACTTAATACACGAACTTATCGTTTCGTACATTAATACGCAAACATCTGTGTAATCGAAAAAAAGGGAAACTCGCTGCGTTTGTTTTGAATGTATTGTGTACGATCTACTGCAAGAAACAACTGTATCAGTTTATGCCATCTATCAGTTCCACGCATTTAAACATTCATATTTGATACAGTTACACAAAGGAAAATCGATGTCCACCAAGCTTGACAGTAGATCTCGTTAATGGGTCCCAGCGAAATGTCCAGTCAAAACTAAGCTTAGCGTGACTTACCTTTCTGTCTTTCGGCTCCCTGTTTCCTCTCTTAACTTTGCTTTTTTTCCCAAAACATGAAAACAAGCTAGACATGGCTGCCTCACCACTCGGCTTCGCCGTCAGATCGATTTACAACGAAGGATCGCGGTAATCTGTTCCTCCTGATAATCCGGGTCTTAATCTTATCTGCCGCTGATACAGTGTCGTTTCTCACGTTGCGCGTCCACCCGTTAATCGGTCAAAATCTCCACATGTCCATAACCAGTACCGCATATAGCCACTGTATATTAGTATAAATAATGAATTATGCACGGTGGGGAGAAGTTATTATTTGGATCCTTCGTGATGATGTAAATAATTTTCTTTTCTTTTTGGTATAGCTCAACAATCGTATTCTAAATACAGTAGCTGGTGGTGTTCTACGGGGTGTGGTATGTTTTTCGGTTTACGATGCTTTTTCTTGTTATAATACAATTTTCTCCCAACGAGTACTCATCGAACGTATCAAATGACACATGGCTACTTATGTAATTATAGGCGATGATTATGTACACATGTCACTACGACTGATTGCACACAACAACAAAACACGAATACAAAATGAAAAAGCTGTACTTACACACACAGTTTGGTGTGTGTATTTATTATATTACATATCAAAAGACCCAAAGTTCTGTATTTATTTAATTTTTGAACCTCTTTTTGTCTGCATAATTTATTTTACACCAGAACAACACGAAACTAAAGGAACTTGAGAAACTTTGAGTGGCTGTTTTTCTAATAATCATTTGATATTGAAAATCCATAATTTATCCCGCAGGAAAAACCTACAACTGAATACTGGAAATACACAGTTTATCCCCCGGGGCCCCTAAGCCTATAATTGAATACTGTTTAAAATATAGGATTTAACCCCCCCCCCCCCCCCCTCCAAAAAAAAAAAAAAATGCCTACAACGAAATACTGCAAATACATAATTTACACCTCCTCCAATACCTATGTACAAGTGAATGCTGGAAATTTATTTATTTTTATAAATACATTTAAATTTTTTTATTTTGAACAGTATTTTATTATGTATAATATAATAAGGATTGGACAGTAGGCAGTGCCTACACAGCGATTATACAAGCCTTCTCCTTTAAGGTACTGAGTAAAGTCCATATGATGATGCACATTGGAAGTTACAATATATGTGAAAATTGATATCTCAATAATATCTCAATAATATCTCAGTAATGATAAATATGAAGTGAAATGGTTATATATCATACAAAGAACAGAGATAACATCAGGAGTGTGACTAGAAGCCAACAAAACAGAGAAATGGAAACGAAAAGAAAAAGGGGGGTGGGGTGGGGGTGGGGGGTTAATGGGATCTACGAAAGACAAACAAAAGAAAGGAAAAAGGGAACGGGATAGAATTAAATAAGCATAAAAAAATAAGTACAAAAGAAACGAAAACGAGGGAGGGGGGGGGGTGAGGGTACCGATGCAAGAGGATAAGACCGGGCATATATATTATTATGTTTTATCTATGCATATACATACCCACATAATTGTGTATTTATATAGCGCCTTGTGTAATCAATACAATTACCCTGAAGCGCTTTACATGTATAAAACAAACTGAAACAAAAAAACAATGAATACATAAAAACAAGATATGTTTGTGAGACACTGATGCTCCCGGATTACAGCAAAGTGGAATTGTAAGATTTGTGAAGGTCACCAGGTCAAAGATATTGGTCTCAATGGAAAGATCTTGCCACAAGGAATGCACAAACCAAATATGAAAGGTCTATCTCTTTTGATACAAAAGATATGACCAAGCTTAAGGTTTTTGAATATTTCCAAAAACTAGGTCAATGGTCAAGGTCACAAGGTCAACAAATCTGGTATGATGGAGAGGTCTTCTCACAAGAAATGCACATGCTAGATATAAAAGCAATACCTCTTACGATTTGAAAGATATGGCTTAAAAAAATTATAACCAAGGTTAAAGTTGTTTGCCATGGACAGACAAGATAAACAGACAAACCGAAACTTCGATTCGGGGGGGGGGGGGGGGGTGGGTGGGGGGGGGGGGGGGGTAACAAGGGACATATAATAAAAGTAGGCAAAACTCTAAAACGATAAAGATCATATAACACATGCTAAAAGTTTATGAGAATGGATTTTTTTTTTCATTTTTATTTATTTATTTATTTTGCATTAAAAACATGATTTATCCCAAAAACGTCCTTAAAAAAATCATCCCCCTCAAATATACAACTGATACTGGAAATACATGAATATTTATTTTTAAAAAATCCAACAATATCCAACGATATATATTTTAATATTCTTTAGCATCACTGCATGGTGTAAACATCGTAAAAACTGTACTATTTGTGTATTTTATTCAAAATATTAGCTTTTCTCTGGTTTGTCTAGTTTGTGGTACATTGCATATTTAGAACTGTTAGTAAGAAAGAGAGCAAGAAAGTAGCATTACGCCTTGTTACTATCTCACAATCTTAGCGCTATTCAGTATCTTTTTTTTATTTATTTAAACTCGATTTCCGGCGAGGTCACAAGTTGAAATGAAAGTCCACACAATCAAAATCATCATTCTTTGAACAGTTACATCAAAACGGCAACAGTTACATCAAAACGGCATCAGTTACACCAGAACGGCAACAGTTACACCAGATTTGAGAAGTGATATTATCCACAGTAGCTTCTGTAATTAACTTTCCCAAAGTAAACGCCGCAAGCGCGGATTTAGAGGGGGGTGGGTAGTCGGGGATTTGGAGAGAGAGAGAGAGAGAGAGAGAGAGAGAGAGAGAGAGAGAGAGAGACTCTTAATCATGCAGATTGTTTTAGAGCTATCATCGTGAAACGCTGCAATATTTCATGTACAAAACTCGTTTATATTTGTATATTTGATGATGTTAAAACAGAAAGTCCATCGGAAAATACTTCCTTTCTGCTCAAACACTCCCTTCCCCGCGTCCTCGTTGTTCCCATTGGTGGTGAGAGGTTTTTGTTGGAGGATCATGTTTTGGACTTCGTTTTTGTCTATTTGGGACATGAATTTTAAACATGGATAAACTTAGTTTAACCATCTATTTGTGTCAATTATATTTACTGTCCGCCGACATTACTCGAAACTAAGCTTACTCAAAATTAGTGGTGATTGGAATATCGCGACGGGAACTTAATCCCAAGGGCTTGCCCGAGGGGAGTACTTCCTATCAAGGGTTTGATGAAAAAAACTCACAGTCAGTGTGATAAATATTTAGTTATACTCATATATGGAGATTTTATATCCCGGGGTATAATTCTATTGTACGTGAAAATCAGATTATAAGAAGTAGTTATTTTACGTCCTAGACTTTTAAAAGGAAACATTTTAACAGAAATATTACCCGATTTTGCAGCCGGTGCTTTTACGCAATATTCGTGGGGAAAAGTTGAATGAACTATTTTCGGATTTTGGCGTTCTGACTGTTTATGATTTTGTTCGTTACGAATTCAAAATGGCGTGAAGTTGTTGTGTAGTTGAAAATTTACAACATTTACGATGTAAGGAAGTAGTAAATGATTTGTTTCTCATAAAATTGTGAATTATTCTTTATAAGATTGATCTTATATCTTGACATGTATAGTAAGGTTTGTGAATTCCTCATCCTTAACCCAACTTATTGTAATTTCGGTATTAGGGTAGATGTGGGGTATGGGGCAAAAGGCCCATTTTGGCCATTTTCTGAGGAACACCCTTAGATTGGTCGATTCAGCAGATAGGGTAAAGACTATTCCAGCTATATCTAGTGCTAATATGAGATCAATAGGTCTTGGGTAGTGTTGAAATGTTAGTGCCGAGATTAGCATTGACTATAAAGACAATAAACTTTTGTTCGTAAAACTTTGTCACGTCAACTTAAGCAACGCACATCATATTTTATTTACTGTTAATTATCTACCTTTTTGGTTTTTACATATTGGCTATTTTTAGCAAGCCCAGTAATATTAATTGAAAGTAATTATATAGTCTGTTATGTTATATATAATATATACAAAAGGGTCAAAAACAAGTTCATACAACTTATGAGTTCTTCTCCTTAAAATGTAATAATACACAACTGTCATTGAAGACTAGTACACAGAGAATGCAGTTTTGTTTTGTTTGTTTTGAATGATTTGTATGTAACATATTTATGATTTCATTTATATGAAATATAAAAAATAACGAAGTATTCCAGCCTGCTCATGTCTAAAAATATCAGCATTATCTTTTCTTCAGAATTCCCCATACTTTATTCATATGAACCATAAGCTGGTATGTGATAAGTATTAAGTAAGTGATTTTTTATTTATTTATTTTTTGTTTTTGGATAAATTTATTCTCTTTGAGTGCTTTGAACTTTACAATGAGAAATGGAGACAACCAAGATTATGATATATAACAATATTATTTTCAGTTTTAGATGGTCCTAAAAAGTGATTTTTTTTCATATACGGATGCATTTTTTTTAAACACAGACCTGAGATAGGTCAATTTTGTATATTGGGAAAGGCTAGCGAGCTAGCGAAAAAAGGTATTGACCTTATTACTGAAAAATATGGTATTTACCTACATGTATAAGCATTGTAATGTCAAAGGTACATGCCTCTAGACCTAGAGGCGAGAGTACAAAACAGATTGAAAGTGACTTGTGTACACTCTGCTTCCACCCATGTGGGTCATTGATCACAGAAAGTCTTGTAAATTCATCAATATTCATTAAATTGTGACATCACTTTTCAGCCAAAAAAGTGGGTTGTTTTTAATTAAAAAACTTTATTATGGGTTATAAATAGCAAGTATTTTATCAAGCTTTCATGGAAGTATCATGTGTAAAGTTGTATTAAAGTGTTTTGATATTGTCTTACAAGAAGTTAGAGAAAAAAATACATCTCTATCTTCAAACACTTTCATCCACAACTGTGGTCACTGTAATGTTCTGTCTGTGCTGTACTCATAATGATAAAAAAATATTAATGAGGTAAGCAAAATTTTTTGAGCATTGAACCCATGGGTAAATGAGGATGTACAGTTTGCTTATGGTTTGTGATGATGCAGAAAAACTCAATACTTCATTTTATTATTTAGCCACTGATATTTGTTTCCCCTATTTGTAGGTGAAACCAACATAATATTGCGTACCAGGAGCCAATTTCTGTGGATATTTTAGCAATCCGATATGCCACTCTCATCTGCTGGAAATTTAATGTGATTAGTACACGGAGAGAGACTTCATCTCATCAAGATGGACAGCGAGGACGAACACGATCTGATGGACAGCCATCAGACCATGTCTTCCCTGACTGGATTTCTTTTTGGCAACATCGATGAGAAAGGTGACCTTACGGAGGACTTTCTGGATGAGGTATTGCACATTGATTGATTTATATTTAGCTTCTCATCAGCAAAACTTTAGGAAGCCTCTTTGTGCTAATGTGTATATGGTATATTTCCTATTTATCATTAGGAATCTAAGAGGCACCTCGGCTCTTTGAGTTCGCTGGGTGGTATTGGTGTAATGGTGAAGGAGATCACCGAGAACCAGGATGAAGACAGAGAAGATGACTATGACAGTGTGTCAGGTACTGACTAACTTCATCTCCATTTTTGTATTATTGTTTTGCTTCACCATTGAAAGTAGAGTGGTGTATGTTGTCTATGTCGACATGGCTTCTCAGTGATAACCTTTGAAGTGTTTGAAATGCTTAGTTTTGTTCCATTGTTTTATTTTTTAATGATTTGTTCAGAAACATACTCCTGGAAGTCTGTAAAGAAAAAAAAACTGAGTAGAACTGGACTAATTGACCTCTGTATTAGTCGTTGACTGGAGTAGAATTGGACTAATTGACCTCTGTATTAGTCGTTGACTGGAGTAAAATTTCTACAATGCTTCAATTTAGCATGATTGTAGGCAGGGGTAAATTATTCTGTCATACATGTAAATTACACTACCAGTAGCTATATTGAAATGTCACACCTGAATTTCTTGAGTTGTATTGGTGTGCTATTTGGGTATACATATAGAATGCTCTCTATATTATTAACAGAAGATTTCACCACCAAGTCCCCCACTGCTGTCGATTACTCAGACATCAGCGAGACTGTGGACGAGGAAACGGAGAAAGTGAAGGAAGCCATGCAAGGCCTCACCATGCTCAGGAAAGGTATCATTTATCACATGTATCTAATGTATCACCAGTCATAAGTATATGTAATGTGTCACCAGTCACATGTATATCTAGCTGCAGAACTAGACTGATATGGTTTTATATTTTAGTCTTTGACAATAATGCTATGGGAAATATTAAATCTAATTTAATATTAGATATTAAATGGGCAATGTTTGTTTGTTTGTTTTACGTCCCTTCGAGAATTTTTCACTCATATTGAGACGTCACCAGCTGTAGGTGAAGTACCTCAAATTTAGACCTATGCTTAGTGCTCAGGACTGTAGCAGTGAGGGTTCTTTGACGTGCCAACGCCTACCGTGACACGGGACCTCCGTTTTTAAGGTCATATCTGAAAGACCCTGTGATTCTCACTTCTAAATGTTGAGCGTTTGGCGAAGGAGCAATCATACCTATTTTTTGTCTTAGGTTTGATGTGGCCATGGCATGAGCAGGGCTCGACCTCCCGGTTACGAAGCAAACACTCTAACCACTGAGCTACCGCGACCAACCCATTTTACAAATTTCATATGCTATAAGCACTCGTTCAAGATCCTCTATTTATGTTATTTTCTTTTATGATATATTAAGAACAATATATGAAGTTGTGTATTAGTAAGATTGATTCTGTAAATATTTGATTTTTTGTCATTGTGATTCTGCACAGCAAGTGCAGAAGAAGATGACTATGATGATGATGAAAAAGATGTGAAATTGATGCCCCCACCATCATGGGTTCCAAAAGTACTGAAGACAGATGACAACACTGCTAAATGGCTAGCTGACAAGTCTTCCCCTCAGAGCAGTCCTGACAAATCTAAGACTACAACCCCCCTGGCTGCTATGTTGCCTCCAGAACTAAGTAAAATAGATGTCGCTGCATTGTTCCCTGAATTCAGACATGCACAGGTGAGTCCTTAGTTACAGCAGGTAGTGGGCTTCACTACTGGTAACCAAGTGCTCTGTCTGAGATATAAGAGCCTTTGAAACCATAGAATTATGATTCTGAGATGAAGTGAATTTAGGATTTCATTGGTATGTATTTTGGTTACTGTTACGAGTGAGGTGTTGGCATTTGAGGGGGGTAATTTGTATGTTGTCTTGTAACTGGAGCGAAACAGTGCACAAGAAGAAAATTAAAACCAGGACTTTTATTTGTAGGTTTTAAGGTTTTCCCGGCTGTTTAGACCCCAATATGTTCATCACTTATACAAAAGAAAAAAGAAAAAGAAACCATCAGAAGAGGAGAAAGACGGTCTGAAAGATTCATCAGAAGAAGGCTAGTTATTCTTGTGACTTTCTCATCATTAAATTTCTCTGACAATGTAGTGGCCATTGTTTTGATTAGTTTGTGTGATTTATGTTTCAGATAAGAAAGCAAGACAAGAAGAACATCGTCTGTCAATGACTCCATTAGAGAGAGTCATAGCTGAGGCAGAGAATTACCAGAAAACTCATGAAGCATCCTCTGAGGGAGAGAGTTCAGCTGAGGAAATCAGCAGTGAGGGGGAGGAGGTGGAGGAGGAAGACAGGGAAGTGGTGGAAACTATGAAACTGAACTTTGGAAGGTTGCCAAAAGTGGAGGAATGTCTATCTGATGATGAGGTGAAAGAATCTTAGCTTTACATACCTTGTAATTTAAAACAGAATGTGCAGTGACAACAGTGAAGATGGAGAGTATTCAAGTCTGATCACAGTTACTTGTGTTGTACTCATCCTATTGAGTGCCCTGAACACTTAGAAAATAAGAAAGGGGGGAGTTATTTAGAACTCTGTGTTGATATATTTCCCAGTGAAAAGTTGACTTTGAGAAATGTTTAATTAGACATTAAATTCTAACTGAGCTATTGTTATACTTTAATTTATGACAATGTAATTCACTCAGGTCTTATTCCTTGATTTATTATTTCAAATTTTTGAAATAACTCAGTAAATACACAAAGATTTACATGTTGTACCGGTATAAGGTAACTCATACTGTATTTAAAGGGGGAGGGAGGGGGCTCTTAATTTTTAAGAATTGAAAAAAAGTCCCAGGGTGTGCTTATAGGTTTGTTCAGTAGGGTGAATACGGTATGTTTTATTATGAGGTAAAATGATTATACATGCTTGCATTATAGATAATAAGGGTTTAAAAGTTTTAAACTCTGCATGCTTCTTTTAGGAGCTGCTTCAGAAGCCTTTGGAGCGCAAGTCAGTGACAGGGACAACAATTAAGGGGAAGGAGGAGAGTGGGGGTTTGAAGATTGCCCCATGGCGCTTTGGTCCCGCCCAGTATTGGTACGATTTACTGGGTGTAGATGAATCGGGAGAAGACTTTGACTACGGATTCAAGCTGAAACCAGTAAGTTAATGTTACTTGCATTACTTACAGTATCATTTTTCTATTCATGCAGTGAAACTTGTCTGTCTTTGGATGTGTTGGAACCACAAAAAATCTTTGGAATGCGAAGTACATTTTTTTTTTTTTTAAATTTTGGTGTTAAAATATTATTTTATAAATCACAACATCTGGATTTTGGTGAGTTTATAGTGTATGCATTACTTATAACCCCGTGGGGTTAATCATTACTTCTAACCCTGCAGGGTTAATCATTACTTATAACCCAACAGGATTAATCATTACTTGAATTTTTAGTTTTACTCTGTATGTTACAGAAAGAGCAGATTGAGGCCGACAAAAAAGGAGTGGAGGATCTGAAGGTAAATCCAGAGGCGTTCCTAATGGTCACTCAACTGAACTGGGAGGATGACATCATCTGGAATGGCGAGGATGTAAAGCAGAAAATCCTCCAATCACAGAAACAGAAAGCTTTATCTGCGGGCTGGATACCAAGCACCCAATACAGGACTGCCAGCATGTTCACACAGCAGAGTAAGACAGACTTTCTGTAGGGAGTTGTTTAATGTTTAATATTTGAAAGTGCTGATGAGGTTTGTGCTGCTTTGCTGAAGTTGTTCAAATCCATATTTTTTTTTTCTTTCATCAGCTGGTCAAACTCCAACATCAGGAATGTCACCAAAAATGTCAAACTTCATGACATCTGGTTACTCCAAAACCATTCCAGGAATTTCCCCAATATATAAACCAGGACAAACGCAAACAGGTGGCAAAGTGACAAATCAGTATTCACAGCATGATGTAACTTTACCACAGAATCAGAAATGTAGGTACAAATACATAATATGTGTTTTGCTATGTTAATTCAGGTCCAGATGGAGCAGACCAAAATAAAGACAAGGAGATTTGGTATTCCATTTTTCCTATCGAGAACCGAGATCTCTTGTACAGGAGGTGGGAAGATGACATCATCTGGGATGCAGAGGTAAAGCTACCATGGTGTGATCTAGCGTGACGCATGGTCCTTCTTACTCTGTAGAATTGCAGTTATAGTAATACAGGTGTTGGTCGGTTTTATCGTTGGTTGTGAATTTTTTTAGAACATGGAGAAGATCCCTACTCCACCTGTGTTGACACTGGATCCCAACGATGACAACATTATTCTGGAGATCCCAGAGGATAAGGATCCCAATGAAAAAAGTGCAGAACCAGTCAAAAAGGAGAAGGTATGATTAATGTCATGATCCTACAAAGAAGGTATGATTAATGTCATGATCCTACAAAGAAGGTATGATTAATGTCATGATCCTACAAAGAAGGGATGATTAATGTCATGATCCTGCAAAGAAGGTATGATTAATATCATGATCCTACAAAGATATGATTAATGTCATGATCCTACAAAAATATGATTAATGTCATGATCCTACATTGGAGAAAGTAAGTTTAATGTGATATCTTAATAAAATAAGTTTAATGTGATATCTTATAAAAAAGGTACATTTAGTGTCATGATCCAACAAAGGAGGAGGTATGTTTTAATGTCATAATCCTACTAGTAGTCGGTAAAGTGATTTTAAATCTTGGAAGTTCTGAGTTTGAATCACTTCATAGACAAATCATAGTTGAGATCTGTGACATTTATCATTCCTGTTTTCATTATATCAGGTTTTACTAAGGGTTGGTAATACTTGCTTTAGTCACAGTTCAGCAGTCTAACTCCATCCGTGTTAACTACTTTTTAACAAATTTGTATTTTGTCATACAGAAGGATGTTTATTGTTTTGTTGCTTTCATTTTGTAGGCAGAGGTTAAAAAATCCAAACTTCTTCTTGGAAAGGCTGGAATCATCAAAGATGATGGAGAAGATGAGGAGGTATGTTTGTGTGTAACTGTGCTACAAGTGTTAAGAATGTGTCATCTGTCTACTGTTTCACGCAAGTTTAGTACATTAAATTCCTATGAGCTGATACTGATGTGAAGAACATTTAATCATGGTAAATGTGAGTTGATTGTTAATATTGCTAGTCAAATGACCACGTATGTGAAGTGAGTTTTATTTTTAGGAGAAACCTCCAACCCTGCAGAGTAAAGATCCGTTTAACCTTTCAAATGACGAGTTTTATAACCCAAAGTTACTAGAGAGTGCCATCAAAGGGGGCATAGGGACGAGTCTTATTCAGGTCAGGAATTGTGTCCATTAAATTTGACCAGCTCGGCCAGTTTCTAAGCATGTAACATTATGTATAAAAGTAACCTAATCAATACCATACTTAACTTTTTCTCAAAATTAAAAAATTGATGAACAGTTGTGTACACAGATGAGATTTCTGTTCTCCAGCACTCCACCCCTGCCCTGGAGTTGAGACAGCCTTTCTTTCCCACACACATGGGTCCAATGAAGTTGCGGTGCTTCCACCGTCCTCAGCTGAAGAAGTATTCTCATGGTGCTATATCTACCCCTGGCCCTCACCAAGTCCTGCCCCTCATCAAACAGATCAAAAGGAAAGCTAGGGTTTGTACAGCTCTCTATACACTGAGACCCTCTATGAAGCTTTGGGCCAAAAGGTAGCTTTTACTGTGCATAGTCCTTTCTTACTTGAAAAAAAAAATGTATCTAAAATTGGATGGAGTTGGCAGAAAACTTTGCATTGATCTGCTTATCATACAAAATTTGTTAGATTCACAATGATACAGGGATTCAAAATGGCCGAAAAATTCTATTGATGATGGAATGACTTTGATATACTGCAACAGTATGTGTAGTGTATTGATTCACGAGCTTCTGTTAAATTTTTCAGTTGATATCCTCATCAACTGAAAAAATATCAGCGTAATTTCTTATGATTTGATTCCTTTAGTTGATTTTTAAAAACCTTGAATGATACATTATTTAGAAAGAAATAAAAAAGAATTACAACCTGTGATGTCAGTACATTTTTTGAATGCTACAGACATCAACAAAAAATGTTTAACAATCAGAATAGCTGTACCATCATCATCACACAAAACTTAAACGATAACCTCATCAACCAAACAGAAGTGCATGTACTGTGGCACCACACTATCAAAGGTTAAATATTATGGGTTTTTTTTTTGTCTAAATAAAATATGAGTGAAGGTTTTCAAGACATTTTACTAATATTTATTGTTCTTAAGGATTTCAACAGAGAAATTTGATACAGCCAGAATGTACCAGATTGTAATCAGAATGTTTCTTTGTGTATTCTTAATCAAAACAAAGTTTGAGAAAAAAATATAATTCCTACCAATGTTTCAAAATGTAAGCGGAAACACAACAATTAATATATTTGGCCTAAGAATGCCACACTCTTGAATGACTGTATGTTAACCCTATCTGATCATGCCACACTCTTGAATGACCACATGTTAGTCCTATCTGATAATGCCACACTCTTGAATGACCACACGTTAGTTCTATCTGATCATGCCACACTCTTGAATGACCACACTTTAGTCCTTTCTGACCATGTGTTGTTACAGTTAAGAGAGCAGGAGAGGCTGGCTTTTGGGGGAGGGGACATCTTCTTCATGAGGACACCCCAGGACCTGTCAGGAATGGACGGAGAACTCATCCTAGCGGAATACTCAGAAGAGTATCCTCCCCTTCTGATGCAAGTCGGTATGGCCACCAAGATAAAAAACTACTACAAAAGAGTGAGTACAATTTTGATTAAGTTTAGTGTGGGTTCAGGAGGACAGGAAACTGGGAGATGTCAATTACACTACTTATTTTATTACTATGATAAACTGTCAAGATATATGCATGTATGATATTGGCACCATAATGTAGCAAGAATTCCAGCACGATGCACTAAGCTTGATTTGCAATTTTTGCTCTGTTTCAGAAACCTGGAAAAGATTCTCAGCCCCCTGCATATAAATATGGAGAGCTGTCGTATGCCCACACCTCTCCATTCCTGGGAACTCTCGTGCCAGGTCATTCCATTCAGGCGTTTGAGAATAACATGTTTAGGGCACCTATATATGAACACAAGTTGCCAGACACAGATTTTCTTATCATCCGAACCAGACAAAAGTTAGTGATATTTTTTCTTTGAAACTTCCAGTTACATGTATCATGGCATTTAGGAATTTTGATGAATCTGAATTTTTGATATAATATTGCTGTATGACAAGTGGAAAATGGATTTCTTAAAACTACATGCATATGTATGTATGAAACAGTTTTCTGTAGGTGTATAAAAATGGTTTTGTTTTTGTTTTCAGTTATTTTATAAGAGAGGTGAACACCATATATACAATCGGCCAGGAATGTCCAGTGTTTGAAGTTCCGGGTCCTAATTCCAAAAGGGCAAACAATTTTATTCGAGACTTTCTTCAGGTGAGGTTTTGTGTTTTTATATGCCTGTCATTTGGTGGGCTGTATTATGGTGTGGGCTTTCTCGTCCATCTGTCAATGTTTTACTGTCAGGGTCATATCTTTCACATTGTTAGGGGTGTAGGACTATCAAACCTGGTCATCTGATGCATCTTAGGGGAAAAGTATTTCATGACCCCAAAATAGGTCACTGTGACCTTATTTTGAAATTTTATGGCTAAATATTTGAAGTCCTGTCTGGGTCATGTCTTGAGCACTGTGAGGTTTTTGACCATCAAACTTGGTTCATTGATGCATCTTGGGAGGGGGGTGTGTGTGTGTGTGTGTTGTGACTCAAAAGTAGGTCACTATGACCTCATTTTGGAATTTCATGGGTGTACATAATCAAGGAGTCCAGATCATAGATCATATCTCGCACACTGCAAGGCTTAGCTCCAGTTCTGCTGATAAATCTTGGAGTATGAAAACATAGATATGGTTTGTTTGTTTGTTTTCCGCCACACTCAACAATTTTTCAGTTATCTGGTGGTGTCCAGTTTTTGTAGGTGGAGGAGAGAACCCAGATACAATGTATCCAGGAAGAGACCACCGACACATAGATATGTTTTGTTTGTATGTTTGTAGGTGGAGGAGAGAACCCAGATACAATGTATCCGGGAAGAGACCACCGACACATAGATATGTTTTGTTTGTATGTTTGTAGGTGGAGGAGAGAACCCAGATACAATGTATCCGGGAAGAGACCACCGACACATAGATATGTTTTGTTTGTATGTTTGTAGGTGGAGGAGAGAACCCAGATACAATGTATCCGGGAAGAGACCACCGACACATAGATATGTTTTGTTTGTATGTTTGTAGGTGGAGGAGAGAACCCAGATACAATGTATCCGGGAAGAGACCACCGACACATAGATATGTTTTGTTTGTATGTTTGTAGGTGGAGGAGAGAACCCAGATACAATGTATCCGGGAAGAGACCACCGACACATAGATATGTTTTGTTTGTATGTTTGTAGGTGGAGGAGAGAACACAGATACAATGTATCCGGGAAGAGACCACCGACACATAGATATGTTTTGTTTGTATGTTTGTAGGTGGAGGAGAGAACCCAGATACAATGTATCCGGGAAGAGACCACCGACACATAGAGATGTTTTGTTTGTATGTTTGTAGGTGGAGGAGAGAACCCAGATACAATGTATCCGGGAAGAGACCACCGACACATAGATATGTTTTGTTTGTATGTTTGTAGGTGGAGGAGAGAACCCAGATACAATGTATCCGGGAAGAGACCACCGACACATAGATATGTAATCATGTACAAGTAGTTTCAGATTGTTGTATCATGTACCCTAATGAAGCGCTTTGTATTTGATCTCGTATTCTGAGAAATGACAATAGAGTGTAAATAAAAGCATTGTATTGTGTTGTAGGTCTTTATATATCGATTGTTTTGGAAAAGTAAGGATAATCCAAGAAGAATAAAGATGGATGACATCAAGAAAGCTTTCCCTAACCACTCAGAGAGCAGCATCAGAAAGAGGCTGAAGCTCTGTGCAGACTTCAAAAGGACAGGTATCGTATCTCACCACAGTGGTTCACTTACGTGACTGCCTTTCTGAAAATGTGTACCTGACTATTAATCTCACTATGTTATATTGGGTGTGTAGTTGACTAGTAACGTCACTATGTTATATTGGGCGTGTAGTTGACTAGTGATGTCACTATGTTATATTGGGCGTGTAGTTGACTAGTGATGTCACTATGTTATATTGGGCGTATAGTTGACTAGTGATGTCACTATGTTATATTTGGCGTGTAGTTGACTAGTAATCTCACTATGTTATATTGGGTGTGTAGTTGACTAGTGATGTCACTATGTTATATTGGGTGTGTAGTTGACTAGTGATGTCACTATGTTATATTGGGTGTGTAGTTGACTAGTGATGTCACTATGTTATATTGGGCGTGTAGTTGACTAGTGATGTCACTATGTTATATTGGGTGTGTAGTTGACTAGTGATGTCACTATGTTATATTGGGTGTGTAGTTGACTAGTGATGTCACTATGTTATATTGGGCGTGTAGTTGACTAGTGATGTCACTATGTTATATTGGGCGTGTAGTTGACTAGTAATCTCACTATGTTATATTGGGTGTGTAGTTGACTAGTGATGTCACTATGTTATATTGGGCGTGTAGTTGACTAGTGATGTCACTATGTTATATTGGGCGTATAGTTGACTAGTAACGTCACTATGTTATATTGGGCATGTAGTTGACTAGTAAACACTATGTTATATTGGGCGTGTAGTTGACTAGTGATGTCACTATGTTATATTGGGCGTGTAGTTGACTAGTGATGTCACTATGTTATATTGGGTGTGTAGTTGACTAGTAACGTCACTATGTTATATTGGGTGTGTAGTTGACTAGTAATCTCACTATGTTATATTGGGCGTGTAGTTGACTAGTGATGTCACTATGTTATATTGGGCGTGTAGTTGACTAGTGATGTCACTATGTTATATTGGGCGTGTAGTTGACTAGTAACGTCACTATGTTATATTGGGCATGTAGTTGACTAGTAAACACTATGTTATATTGGGCGTGTAGTTGACTAGTGATGTCACTATGTTATATTGGGCGTGTAGTTGACTAGTGATGTCACTATGTTATATTGGGCGTGTAGTTGACTAGTGATGTCACTATGTTATATTGGGCGTGTAGTTGACTAGTGATGTCACTATGTTATATTGGGCGTGTAGTTGACTAGTGATGTCACTATGTTATATTGGGCGTGTAGTTGACTAGTGATGTCACTATGTTATATTGGGCGTGTAGTTGACTAGTGATGTCACTGTTATATTGGGCGTGTAGTTGACTAGTGATGTCACTATGTTATATTGGGTGTGTAGTTGACTAGTGATGTCACTATGTTATATTGGGCGTGTAGTTGACTAGTGATCTCACTATGTTATATTGGGTGTGTAGTTGACTAGTAATCTCACTATGTTATATTGGGTGTGTAGTTGACTAGTGATGTCACTATGTTATATAGGGCGTGTAGTTGACTAGTGATGTCACTATGTTATATTGGACGTGTAGTTGACTAGTAATCTCACTATGTTATATTGGGTGTGTAGTTGACTAGTGATGTCACTATGTTATATTGGACGTGTAGTTGACTAGTAATCTCACTATGTTATATTGGGTGTGTAGTTGACTAGTGATGTCACTATGTTATATTGGGCGTGTAGTTGACTAGTAATCTCACTATGTTATATTGGGCGTGTAGTTGACTAGTGATGTCACTATGTTATATTGGGCGTGTAGTTGACTAGTAATCTCACTATGTTATATTGGGTGTATAGTTGACTAGTGATGTCACTATGTTATATTGGGCGTGTAGTTGACTAGTGATGTCACTATGTTATATTGGGCGTGTAGTTGACTAGTGATGTCACTATGTTATATTGGGTGTGTAGTTGACTAGTAAACACTATGTTATATTGGGCATGTAGTTGACTAGTGATCTCACTATGTTATATTGGGCATGTAGTTGACTAGTGATGTCACTATGTTATATTGGGCGTGTAGTTGACTAGTGATGTCACTATGTTATATTGGGCGTGTAGTTGACTAGTGATGTCACTATGTTATATTGGGTGTGTAGTTGACTAGTAAACACTATGTTATATTGGGCATGTAGTTGACTAGTGATCTCACTATGTTATATTGGGCATGTAGTTGACTAGTGATGTCACTATGTTATATTGGGCATGTAGTTGACTAGTGATCTCACTATGTTATATTGGGTGTGTAGTTGACTAGTGATGTCACTATGTTATATTGGGCGTGTAGTTGACTAGTGATGTCACTATGTTATATTGGGCGTATAGTTGACTAGTGATGTCACTATGTTATATTTGGCGTGTAGTTGACTAGTAATCTCACTATGTTATATTGGGTGTGTAGTTGACTAGTAATCTCACTATGTTATATTGGGCGTATAGTTGACTAGTGATGTCACTATGTTATATTGGGCGTGTAGTTGACTAGTAATCTCACTATGTTATATTGGGCGTGTAGTTGACTAGTGATGTCACTATGTTATATTGGGCGTGTAGTTGACTAGTGATGTCACTATGTTATATTGGGCGTGTAGTTGACTAGTGATCTCACTATGTTATATTGGGCGTGTAGTTGACTAGTGATGTCACTATGTTATATTGGGCGTGTAGTTGACTAGTAATCTCACTATGTTATATTGGGTGTGTAGTTGACTAGTGATGTCACTATGTTATATTGGACGTGTAGTTGACTAGTAATCTCACTATGTTATATTGGGCGTGTAGTTGACTAGTGATGTCACTATGTTATATTGGGTGTGTAGTTGACTAGTGATGTCACTATGTTATATTGGGTGTGTAGTTGACTAGTAAACACTATGTTATATTGGGTGTATAGTTGACTAGTAATCTCACTATGATATATTGGGCGTGTAGTTGATTAGTGATGTCACTATGTTATATAGGGCGTGTAGTTGATTAGTGATGTCACCATGTTATATTGGGCGTGTAGTTGATTAGTGATGTCACTATGTTATATTGGGCGTGTAGTTGACTAGTGATGTCACTATGTTATATTGGGCGTGTAGTTGACTAGTGATGTCACTATGTTATATTGGGCGTGTACTTGACTAGTAAACACTATGTTATATTGGGTGAGTAGTGATGTCACCATGTTATATAGGGCATGTAGTTGATTAGTGATGTCACCATGTTATATTGGGCGTGTAGTTGACTAGTAACGTCACTATGTTATATTGGGTGTGTAGTTGAATAGTAAACACTATGTTATATTGGGCATGTAGTTGACTAGTGATGTCACTATGTTATATTGGGTGTGTTCGTTGGTGTATTACTTCATTAACTGTGTCTCTACAGGAATGGACTCTAACTGGTGGGTAGTAAAGCCAGACTTCCGCTTGCCAACAGAGGAGGAGATGAGAGCCATGGTGTCCCCCGAGCAGTGCTGTGGATACTTCAGTATGTTGGCTGCTGAACAAAGGCTGAAGGTCAGGGAATTGACGTTCTGTAAATCCTTCATTTTTGTGGGAGTTCAATATTTGTTGTTTTTGTGATATATACATGTATTATAAGTATTCCTCAGAACCTGCATATTGTAATTATCTGCTATCAAAAAAAAAAAAATAACTCAATTAAGAATGAGATACGAAATTCAGAGATTCCATGAAATGCTTTATTTAAAAAATGCACAAAAGTTTGACGCCATGTAAATATGAGTGTAATTCTGCAAAAATAACACATGGAAAGAGTCTTTAAGTATTTCTTCATTTTTTTAATCTGTGTTATAAACATTGATTGATGAGATAAAGCTAATTGTTTGTAGGATGCTGGTTATGGAGAGAAGTCATTATTTGCACCTGAAGATGACAATGAAGAAGATACTCAATCAAAAATAGAAGATGAGGTAAAAAAAAAAAAAAAAGACGTGGCATTCTGAAAATTTTTATACAAATCATTGATCAGTATTGATTTATTTGTATTTTGAGATCTTTCATCTTCCAAGTTGCTGGTACATCACGGTTTTTTTTTTTTATTTAGGTGAAAACAGCTCCCTGGAACACCACACGAGCCTACATTAGTGCAGTGAAAGGGAAGTGTTTGCTGGATCTTAACGGGGCGGCAGATCCCACAGGCTGTGGGGAGGGGTTCTCCTATGTCAAGGTCCCCAACAAACCCCAGCCCAAGGAGGAGGGTAAGGAACAGACTCCTCAGAAAAAGACGGTCACAGGAACAGATGCTGACTTAAGGAAACTCAGCCTGAAGGACGCTAAACAGCTGCTTAGGAAGTTCCAAGTGCCAGATTCTGAGGTATATTCTCAAAGTGCCAGATTCTGAGGCTTGTCTTCTAAATATATTTAAACTGCATTTGCTAATTAATGTTAAAAACGTGTATGTGATTTAAACTATTTACATGTGTATATGCAGATAAAGAAGTTGTCTAGATGGGAGGTCATTGATGTGGTGAGAACTATGTCTACTGAACAAGCTAAAGCAGGACAGGAGGGAAAAGGTAAAGATTGTATTCTGTAGTACACACTTTGAAGTTTAAACATGGTTTGTGGTATTTGTAATAGAAGAGAAGAGAGTTTAAATTGGCAAGAACCTTGAGAGTTTAGATTGGAGGGAACCTTGAGAAGTTGTGGTGTTTTTTTTTGTAGCTGGAATGAGCAAGTTTGCCCGAGGAAACAGATTCTCTGTAGCTGAACACCAGGAGCGTTATCGTGAGGAATGCCAGAGAATATTCGATCTTCAGAACAGGTTAATTCAGACTTCTTATAATGATATTTAAAAAGAAATAAATTTAAAATTGATTGATATAAGTACAGAAATTGCATTGAGTCATGAGTGCAATCAAATATTGAGGTAATGAATCATTTGAATAACAGGTTTGATGATTACATTGTAGAGTTTTAGCTTCAGAAGAAGTGTTGTCCACTGATGAAGGGTCCAGCTCAGACAATGATTCAGACTTTGAGGAGATGGGGAAAAATCTGGAGAGCATGCTGTCCAACAAAAAAACTAGCTCACAGGTGACTGACAAAAAACTAGCAAAAAAAACTAGCTGACAGGTGACTGACAAAAAAGTAGCTGACAGGTGACTGACAAAAAACTAGCTGACAGGTGACTGACAAAAAACTAGCTGACAGGTGACTGCGAGAAAAAACTAGTTGACATGTGACTGACAAAAAACTAGCCGACAGGTGACTGCGAGAAAAACTAGCTGTTAGGTGACTGACAAAAATCTAGCTGACAGGTGACTGCGAGAAAAAATAGCTGACAGGTGACTGACAAAAAACTAACTGACAGGTGACTGAAAAAAACTAGCTGACAGATGACTGTGAGAAAAATGAGTTCACAGGTGACCAAGAAGTACTAACTCACAATTGACAGAGAAAAGCTAGCTGACATGTGACTGAAAATAAACTAGCACAGAGAAAACTGACAGCACACTGATCGTAGCTTTTATATCCCTCACCACGTGTTACTTTGATATAGATATCTTGTGAACTCATTTAAATTGATATATCTTGGCGGATTGTCACCCTAAATCTGTTTGTTGGATTTTTATTGGTTTATTTTTTTGTATAAGCTGTACTGGTAGATAATTTTTCAGAAACATTGCAGATCTACTGGCTTTACAAAATGTTTTTCACAAAAGTAAATTCTTATGAAATCCTTCAGTAACAGGATAAGGATACATAGAATATAAATCTGTTGGACTTTGACCCAAATTTTGTGAAAAATAATCTATGCAAAATTTCCATTTGTATGGAGAAATTTGCCAGCTTTGAATTTGAATTTTAGAGATGATCCTGAGGGAATTTCTTTTTAATCATTTTTCTTTTTAATTGATTTTTTATTTTTTTTGTGCAGCTATCTCATGAGAAGGAGGAGGCAGAAAGAAGAGAACTGCAGAAGATGTTGATGGGCGGAGATGATGGGAAGGACAAGGGTGATAAATCTAGCAAATCTAAGAAAGACGATGACTCAGGACCTGCTGTAAGGATTTTGTACACGTATTAACATATTATAAATTAGGAGTTTGATCTTCATAAATTGCAAATGTCAATCAACAAATTTGATACAGAGGATTTGATAAGATTGAATTACGATATTGGTTAGGATTGACGAAGGTTGAATTTTGGCTTATTCTAGGTTTTATACTGGGGGGGTTGATAAAATTGATTTATAATAAAGGCTAGGATTGACGAAGGTTGAATGTTGGCTTATTCTAGGTTTTATACTGGGGGGGGGGGGGGGGGGGGGGGGGTTGATAAAATTGATTTATAATAAAGGTTAGGATTGATGGAGGTTGAATTTTTGAACTAGGTTGGAAGAAAGTTGAAGATTACCAGAACATTTAAGGATGACAGCGGTTCTACGTACACCAGGACGGAATGGGTGGTGAAACCGGCAGTGATTGACACCTATGTTAGAATCAGGGAGAAAAAAGATCTATCATTCATGTATGTGGTTTGTCCTCAGTAGAATTTTTATATTTTTACTCCCATCATGCATTGGGAAGGTGTATAGAATCACTTGGTCCCTTACTTGGTAATTTGATAATGGGAGAAAAAAATCTGACACAGAGGTTGCCCATCACTGTTCTAAGAGCTGTCTTCTTATTGTAGAAAACAGTTTGCATTAATTGATGAACAACTGAAAGAAGAAATGAGAAGAGAAAAAAGAAGGTATGTGCAATTTTTATATGAGGAAAAATCAGTGAGCAAGTGTGTTTTATAAACATGAATCCCAAGCGAATTAGTAATCTTTATTATACCCCCCCCCCCCCCCCCCCCCCCACATAATTGGAGTTTGGGGGGAGTTTACTGGAAATACCTTGTCTGTCTGTCCAGCATCTATGTAGACATAATTTGTCCAGAGTATATCTTTAACACTGATGAACAGAATTGAATAAAACTTTACATACATTTTATATAAATAATAAAGTTGTGCACCTGCTATTGTGATTGAGATATTCTAACATTCAAGGTTTTTTATGGGAGGGGGGTGTTATGTTGTCATTGTCCAGAGTACATTTTGAAAACCATTTATTCTTCAGTGCACACAAATTCACTATTTCTCACCATCCAGTGTGCCTTGCGGGGGTTGGGGAGGGGTATTAGTTAGGACAGTTCTAGTTTCTGTTTCTTTGATTATTGATGAGTGACCCCCCTCTTCCGTAGGTTACAAGAGAGGTTGAGGAGGATAAAGAGGAATGAGGAGAGAGCCCAGCTGGCACCTCCACCAGCCAAGAAGAAGAAAAAGCAAGAAACGCCATTCAACAGCAAGGTCAGGAGACTGTTTGAATTGCGTGACAGTTAACATCATAGGGATGGTTCCAATTTGTTTTCAAGGACAGAATTAAAAGTTAATGTTCATGCAACTTATTTAAAACAATATATGAGAGAAAAATTCCTCGGAAAACAATGAAAACACTGTGGAATTGGGAGTTTTTTTGTGGGGGTCAAATTCACTGTTAGAGTAGTTCTCTGTGATATTTTACAATGTCCCAGTTATGGAGATATTTGAATTTAAGTGTATCATATATATAGAATAAAAAATTGGACTCTCTTTAATATGAGTAATCTCACTGCACTACAAGCATATGCAACCACAATATTTTTATCAGTTTCAAGGTAGTTTTGAATTTGAAATTATTCTATATTTTGATGGAAAGAAGTTTGAAATTTTGGAAATTTATTAAGTTGAGATGACACTGTGTTGTGTGAAATATCTTGTATACATTATTCCCTGCAACAGAGTTGGGAGGGAATATAGCAATGCTGTTGTGCTGTGTAACACGTAATATAAAATGCACCAGGCTCGACATCGGTTTTATAAATGCGTCCAGTTACAAGGATGCTTCTTTGCACGTCCCTTGTTTATTTTTTGAGGACTTGTTCGATCTCGAATGGTAGTGTGTGTTGTAGTTTAAGTGTAAAGGCACTAGTCTAACATAACCAGAACAGAATAGTGAGTCTGTGGTGTAACTGGAATGTTGGTGTATATTGTAGCTGAAGTGTGGAGCCTGTGGACAGATTGGTCACATGAGGACAAACAAAGAGTGCCCCATGTACAATAAAATAGGGGCCAGCACTGCCCCAGTGCAGGTTGCGATGACCGAGGAACAGGAGGAGGAGGAGGAAAAGAGCCTGTTGCAGAACGATGACCTCATCAAAGTGGAGGGCACCCGGGTTATGTTCTCCAAGAACCTCGTGGAACAGTCAGTTCTCATTGCTTTTGTCTTATTTTACCACTTACCGTACTACTGAATACAGTGTGTGTAATTTTACAATGACCGGTTCTCTGAAATACTATATTGAGGTACTTGTGGTATTGTGTCTGTACTGGAGTACAAGATCAAAATGATTATTTTACAGTGCTGAGCAAGTAAAGAGAAAGTCATTGGTGTTAAAATTCCCCAAGCAAGTCACAAAAGGAGAAAAAAAGAAACGATTTGGAACGGTTATTCACTGTGACTATCTGAAGGTAAGGATATGTGAAATTGATTTTTTTGTTTTTTTTGTTTTTATTTTTTTTTTTATTTATTTATTTTTTTTTGGTATGCAATCAAGATTTTATTATATGTGATCAAGTTATGTTGTCAAATTGATATAAGTAGTTCTATTAGAGACACTCGGTGACAGTAATGTTATATTTCTACTGTCAGTTCTATTAGAGACATTCTGTGACAGTAATGTTATATTTCTACTGTCAGTTCTATTAGAGACATTCTGTGACAGTAATGTTATATTTCTACTGTCAGTTCTATTAGAGACATTCTGTGACAGTAATGTTATATTTCTACTGTCAGTTCTGTTAGAGACATTCTGTGACAGTAATGTTATATTTCTACTGTCAGTTCTGTTAGAGACATTCTGTGACAGTAATGTTATATTTCTACTGTCAGTTCTATCAGAGACATTCTGTGACAGTAAATGTTATATTTCTCCTGTCAGTTCTGTTAGAGACACTCGGTGACAGTAATGTTATATTTCTACTGTCAGTTCTATCAGAGACATTCTGTGACAGTAATGTTATATATCTACTGTCAGTTCTATCAGAGACATTCGGTGACAGTAATGTTATATTTCTACTGTTATATTACAGAAACCTAAACAGACATCCAACAGAAGGAGAACAGATCCTCTAGTCACGCTGTCCACCATATTTGAACATATTCTGAATGAGATGAGGGATCTCCCGAATGTAAATTCACATCCCATTTTTCCTGTAACAAATGCTAACTAGTAGTGCTTTGTTCGTTATTTTCATGTTCAAAAATAAAATATTTGTATTCATGATACATGGAACTTCAGCAATTGTATTTTGGGTTTTTTTTTCAGACCCAGCCCTTTTTGTTCCCGGTCAGTGCTAAAGAGGTCCCGGATTATTACAGAGTTGTGAAGACTCCAATGGATCTACAAAAAATGAGAGAAGTACGGACTTGCTTACCTACTATTTCTTTGTTCTGGGGTGATATTAAATCTACTGTTCATAATACTGGTATTTGAGGATAAGACAATTGCTTTGTATTTTAATATCAACAGATGGTGAGAACTATTTTATTTGAGATGAGAGTTATTTTTGACTGTAATCAGAGTTTTGAAATAATGAACTGTGTTTTCAGAACATCAGAACAAGGAAGTATGAATCCAGAGAGAAGTTCCTGATTGACGTGAATCAAATCGTAGAAAACTGTAAACTATACAATGGTAGGGTTATGTGTCAAGATGATTACCCCCCAGCTCTTCCTTAATAGAAGTCTTTTTGTCAAGTAATTATTGTTGAGTTCTCAAGGATTTCTGATGTGTAAAATAAAAAAGTGTTTTCTTCCTAGGTCCAAAAAGTGCCCTCACACTCACTGCACAGCAGATGATGGAGCTGGTCTTCAAAAGGTTTGCAGAGGTATGAAATACTTCCTTGTAGTGTGTGTGTGAAGATTTTGATGAAGGTTATTCCCCTTTGATTGGCATTCATCCTTTTGTGTACTTGTGTGCTGTAGAAAGAAGATAAGCTGATGAGGCTGGAGAAAGCTATCAATCCGCTGCTAGATGACAATGATCAGGTGGCTTTCTCCTTTATTCTGGAGAACATCATAGCACAGATGAAGGCCATAGAAAACGTGAGGAATAAGCGTTATGTCAAGTTCATTTTGGGCCTCTTTCTCAAAATATCTTACAACTAAGTTTAAAAAAGTTTTTTCTGTTTTTCAATCAGTACATGATTGTGGGATATAAAGAATTATATTGTTTCTGAATTCTGATCTTAGTCATAAGATTGTTTGTGAAAAAGGCCACTTTTCTGTAATATCTGTGTGGTATATAAACTATCAGTGTCATCAGTGTTTGGAAAGGGAAATTTTTAAAAGTTTTACTTTGGCTTGCAGTCTTGGCCTTTTCATCAACCTGTCAATCGCAAGTTTGTGAAAGACTACTATGATGTGATTAAGAACCCCATGGATCTCTCCTCGCTCTTGAAGGCAAGTTCATGCACTTTGTTTGTGTTTTTGTGAGGGAACTTTTTCTTTTTTCATCAGACAGCTTTGTTTAATGCCTAATGTTCCTACAACGAATCTGTCAATGGTTGTGCTCATGACAACTTAAGAAATTAAATTCTGTCCAAAGACAAAAGCATCAAGAAGATTTCAAATGACATTTTTTTTTAGAAAAAATTGCTAAATATTCCTGATGCCAAAATTACTTGATACGTAGTATGTGACTGACATAGATCAAGGTAAGATTTTCCACAATTGAGTGTAGTTGTAGTTAGAGGGTGTGGTGTTTCACAAACAAATCTTGTTCTTCAGAATGTGCAGAGTCACAAGTACCAGACGCGAGAACAATTCCTGAATGACGTTGACCTGATTTACCAGAACTGTGAGAAGTACAACGGTCCAGGCAGTAACTACACCAAGACA
This sequence comes from Ostrea denselamellosa, assembly GCA_024699665.1. Taxonomy (NCBI): domain Eukaryota; kingdom Metazoa; phylum Mollusca; class Bivalvia; order Ostreida; family Ostreidae; genus Ostrea; species Ostrea denselamellosa. The sequence goes on from JAMZEH010000023.1 coordinate 24,408,182, forward strand.
GCTCTCAAAATGAGTGAACTGTGTAGAGAAAGACTACAAGAGGTAGGAAGTAGGACAGATGTTGAAAACATTCTTGGAGAAATCGTTCCTAGACAAAATTTCATATCAAGACCCCTAAGGTGTACAGTTTTACATGTTTATCTCACCCTCTGTAATATTATCACTGGTTTACATCGATCATGTGAAGACCACTCGTTCTGTACCCAGTCAGTGGTAGCCATTATTAGTCAATAGATGAGTTATTTCCCTTCTCATGTTTATCTTAGTTTCAAAGGGGTGGTCAGTTCACTTTCTCATGTCACTTGTTTGTGACATCATAGTTGTTTCAGGTCACAATATATTCTATGCTCAAAATCATACAAGTTTTATTTCTCATACTTTTATGCTATTTATAAAAGGCAGTCAGTATGATATATTCATTTTATGGTTGGTTTCGCTCTCACCCCATAGAGAATTTATTGGCCATGTACAAACCATATTAGGATTATATAACTAATAATATCACATACAAATTCCCATGCACCTCCATAAGTTGACCTAAATTACTTCATAGTATAGTGGATTCCCATTGTTAAGACATGTAGTGCGAATCTGAAAAAAGCCATTGTGACATCACATGCTCTTTACGTTCAAATTCAGTTGAAGGTGTGGTGATTAACCTCGCCTCAGTAACCAATCAGAATGCACTGCTGTAGTTATACAGGAAATAACTACGCTTACATCTTTTAAACAGAATAATTTGTATGTCGAAGACAATGTCAGGATATGAGTGATGCGTGCGTTTACATCTGTAAGGAAACAACAGAAGTGAGGAATGTCAGAATATTTTGTTGAGTATGTGAAGTTCAGTATGGAGATGTTTTTGGTTTTTAGAATGAGGAAGGCCTCAACCAGATGGAGAACGATATCCGTGCAGCGCAGGAAGCGGCTCTGGAGGCGGTGGAGACCGACAGCATCATGACGGGGACGTCAGCAAACCCAGAAGACAGCAGTTTGTTTGGTAAGACGCACAGAAAGCATCAGGACAATGGAGATCAAAGGATAAATACATGTTTTCTGCAAATTATTTGTTCCATGATGTTTTTCTCCTCAGTGTTTAGAAATGATTTTAGTTTTGAAGGAACTTAAAAAAAACATTATTACAATCTTAGAATATTACACACCAAAGAAAACTGTTAAATGTGGACAGTGAAGAATAACATCTGTAAAATTTATTTTGATTTAATAAAAAAAAAAATCCCTGTGAAATTAACTGACTGAGCTAATGGGCAAAGCAGTAAGATTTAGAAGGACAAATAAAAAAATAGTACTGATCTGCATTTTTCCATTTGTGTTTCAATAGAAAATCAACCATCATGATCCTACAATGTTTCTCCTTAAATTGACTTGTAAGTGGAGTTGTGAGGCATTTGACTGTCAGGTAATCGTAGTGGATTGTACGTTTATTATAGGAATGGACAATGAGAGCATCGAAGACATCAATTTGTCTGCCTCCCGAGAGAATATCACCATAGCAGAGGACACCAATGATGACAGCATGATGACTACGAACACTAGGAGAGGGGTAAAACATTAGTTCTCAGTGTGTGTTCACTAATCATACTGATTCTCAGTGTGTGTTCACTAATCATACTGATTCTCAGTGTGTGTTCACTAATCATAGTGATTCTCAGTGTGTGTTCACTAATCATTGTGATTCTCAGTGTGTGCTCACTAATCATACTGATTCTCAGTGTATGTTCACTAATCATACTGATTCTCAGTGTGTGCTCACTAATCATAGTGATTCTCAGTGGGTGTTCACTAATCATAGTGATTCTCAGCGTGTGTTCACTAATCATACTGATTCTCAGTGTGTGTTCACTAATCATACTGATTCTCAGTGTGTGTTCACTAATCATAGTGATTCTCAGTGTGTGCTCACTAATCATACCGATTCTCAGTGCGTGTTCACTAATCATACTGATTCTCAGTGTGTGTTCACTAATCATTGTGATTCTCAGTGTGTGCTCACTAATCATACTGATTCTCAGTGTATGTTCACTAATCATAGTGATTCTCAGTGTGTGTTCACTAATCATACTGATTCTCAGTGTGTGCTCACTAATCATAGTGATTCTCAGTGTGTGTTCACTAATCATACTGATTCTCAGTGTGTGTTCACTAAATCATAGTGATTCTCAGCGTGTGTTCACTAATCATAGTGATTCTCAGTGTGTGTTCACTTATCATACTGATTCTCAGTGTGTGTTCACTAATCATACTGATTCTCAGTGTGTGTTCACTAATCATACTGATTCTCAGTGTGTATTCACTACTCATACTGATTCTCAGTGCAATGCTGTGGTCAATGATCATACTGATTCTCAATAGTCTTCACTAACAATTCTAATCACTAGATTCTCAGGGGAAAACTTTGTTCACTAAACATATTGATTCACAGGGCAAAACTATGTTTACTAATTGTAAGGTTGTGGTTAGAACTGGGGCCATGTGGTCCCCTGATGTTTCCCCAAGTTTATCAGAAATCTTCAAGCCCATGATACGATATTTAAAAACTGACTAATTGTGAATTTCACTTGATTATTCTCCTAACATTTCAGCTCTCTTTCTCCCTAAATCTGTATTAATCTCTGGGTTTCCGTGTTTTTACTTTCATTTGCACTCCCAGTGATCAGCAGCTCTTTTCTGGGGCTTTGAGACCCCTTTGAAGAACACCACATTCTTAAAGTGTTTTATGAAAAGCAAAAGTAAAAAAAATAAAAATCTGAATAAAGCATAATAATATTTGGGAGTGGGGGTGGGGGTAGGGGGGGTGGACTCTGTTTGCGATGTGGGTAACTGAGTTTTCAGCAATTGATTTCATTTGCATTGATGAATGGCTGACCAGAACTTTATCAGTGACATGTAGCCAAAGCATATCTGTGTTGTTGAGCGTGTTGGTAAGGATCATTCATGTACAGTTCATGAATAAAATTTCAAATTAATTTGTGTTTTAGTTGAACCAGTCAGGAAACTCGGGCTATGACTCGGAGTATGTTGACATAGAGGGTGATGATGAGAATGCTTATACCCAAGATACAGCAGATCAGGTACAGACATGTGCAGTCACACGAATAGTTTTGACATATTTCAGTAATCTGTTTTAAAGAATTGTTCAATCATTCGAATTTCACACTGTAGGATGCATCAGGACAAGGTGATGGTTTGGCTCAAGATTTACAGATGACTCCAGAGAATTCGGACAATGAAGATTTGGGTACTGAATATTTCATATCAGTCTTTGAACTTCCGATGTTATTGATAGTTTTTTCTATTTCATATGCTTAATGATGTATATGTTAAATGATCGATCAATTAATTGAGCTTTCTAGTTTTGTAACAGGAGTATTGAAATGAATTGTTTGTGTGAACAACCTTCATTGATAGTAAACACCATTTCTAATACTGAACAGGTGATACAGATAGCAAGGACTTTCAGAGTGAAATCACTTTGTCACAGTTTGAACGACAAAACCCGGAGCAGTATTACCAGTATCCAGTTCATTTCCAGGAGGACGATGAAAATAGTTTTGACCCATCAGACTTCTTTATGCACAGCTCACTGGCTGAGGAGGCAGCAGCCAATCAAATCAAACAGGAAGAGTCGGGGGAGGGATTAGCACCCGTTGCCATGGAGACTGATATCAACAATGACCTTCAGGTGTCAGAATCAGACAGTGAGCATGAGGCAGAACAAATTTCAGGAACAGGAAATGATGGATTTGACATTGATGAATTTTTCTGATGAGTGAAGGTCATGTGCCAGCTGATGAGTGAAGGTCATCTGCCAGGAACACGTCTTTCAGAGTTACTGAAGTGTATTTATTTTTCAAGGAACATTTTTGAGTCAGAGAATATATCAATGGTATAGATATTTCAGTAGCTTTGAAATTTTGTAATTTAAGGTAGCCGAGATGCTTTGAATTTTTATGAAATTTTACTGCTGTTGTTCAGAGGTGAACATTTTTAAGTGTTTTTTGTATCAAGTACCTTCATACTATGTTCTGTGGTTCTCGGTGAGAAGACTTTTTGGAGGTGGTGTTGGAAGAATTATAAACATCTAATTAATGTATAAAACACAGTGTAAGGTAATTTAGATACTTAACTGTGGTGGAGTTTTGTGTATTCTTCTATACTATCTCAGAGGAGAGACTTTTATTGAGGGGGGGGGGTAACTTCTTAGTTATCTTTCATCACACTTAAATGTGGCATTAGATCTAATTAAGCATTGATCAACCATTGGTATATTCAAAGGGAAGTCATATTGTAAAACGAGGGACAGGATTTATTCCAGAAAAAATGTGAAGACATAAAGTGAATATAAAGCAGCATAGTACGTGATCAAATCTACTGAGAAGTACTTCATGCTTCACAAGATTTAGTCACATGACCACCACACTTCACGCCTCAGTGAAGTATTTAGAATTATTGTTATATTTTGTTGGAGTCATTCTTCCTGAGTACAAAAAATGTGAGAAGATCATTGAAGAAGCATACAATATGTTTGTAACCCTTGTCATCAAATGTTCAAACAGTAATTATTGATGCCAACTGTTATTGATGTTTTTGGAGCTTGTAAATAACATTTCATTGGCACTAGCAGTTTTATGTACTAAATATTTTATTGCATGACCTCCAAGAGGTTAGCATATGAGGCAGCATTGTTTGTGTATATTGAAATTTATGTCATTTCTTATTGTGAAATTAAAGGTCCAAGTGATAAATATTGTAAAATATTTAAAAAAAAAAAAAAAAAATTCGGAAAATATTTGGTATGATGAAGTTTGTTTCTTATCTTTCTCTTGACAACAGAATTAGAGCAAGACCATAGCAATGACGTTGCTGGATCAGCATTTTATTTTGTAGATGTAATAAAAGAGGAGAAAAACAAAATTCACTATTTACTTAGCAAATGAGAGCTGCAGAGGGTGGGTGGTCTGTATACTGTATAATCAGCTTTTTTCTAAGGGAACTCATTTTCATCATGTTAAGACAAACCCATGAAAGTGAAGAAAAAACCCCTACCATGAAGTTCCACAACCAACATATAAAGTCCCTAAAACATGCTGTTTGTCAAGTCTCCATGAATGTATCGAGAACCAGGAAGTCGTATCAAGAACATATCTAAAACCAGGAAGTCACATCTCGTGAACATATCGAGAACCAGGAAGTTGCATCTCACGAACATATCGAGAACCAGGAAGTCAAGTCTCATGAACATATCTAGAACTAGGAAGTCACATCTCATGAACATATCTAGAACCAGGAAGTCACATCTCGTGAACATGTTATGTCTAGAATCCCTGTGAACATGCTATTTCTAGAATCAGCAAATGAAATCCCTGTGAATGTGCTGTTCTAGAACCACAAAATCAAATCTCAATAAAAATGCTTTTTCCAGACCAAGGAATACTGAACCTAGAAAAAAGGAAATGATGGAATACTAAAGTCTGATGCGTAGTGCTGCTCATAAAAGTATAAGATGGGACATATTGCTGAAGATAACTATCCTCCGTTTCCAAGATCCTGAAGTCTGTGTACACTGTACTATATACAGCAGTCTGTGTACACTGAACTATATACAACAGTCTGTGTACACTGTACAATATACAACAGTCTGTGTACACTGTACTATATACAACAGTCTGTGTACACTGTACTATATACAACAGTCTGTGTACACTGTACTATATACAGCAGTCTGTGTACACTGAACTATATACAACAGTCTGTGTACACTGTACTATATACAGCAGTCTGTGTACACTGTACTATATACAGCAGTCTGTGTATACTGAACTATATACAACAGTCTGTGTACACTGTACAATATACAACAATATGTGTACACTGTACTATATACAGCAGTCTGTGTACACTGTACTATATACAGCAGTCTGTGTACACTGTACTATATACAGCAGTCTGTGTACACTGTACTATATACAGCAGTCTGTGTACACTGAACTATATACAGCAGTCTGTGTACACTGTACAATATACAACAATATGTGTACACTGTACTACATACAGCAGTCTGTGTACACTAATATATACAGCAGTCTGTACACTGTACTATATACAGAAATCTGTGTATACTGTACTATATACACCAGTCTGTACACTGTACTATATACAGCAGTCTGTGTACACTATACTATATACAGAAATCTGTGTATACTGTACTATATACAGCAGTCTGTGTACACTGTACTATATACAGCAGTCTGTGTATACTGTACTATATACAGCAGTCTGTGTATACTGTACTACATACAGCAGTCTGTGTACACTGTACTATATACAGCAGTCTGTGTACTATATACAGCAGTCTGTGTACACTGTACTACATACAGCAGTCTGTGTACACTAATATATACAGCAGTCTGTACACTGTACTATATACAGAAATCTGTGTATACTGTACTATATACAGCAGTCTGTGTACACTGTACTATATACAGCAGTCTGTGTACATTGTACTATATACAGCAGTCTGTGTACACTGTACTATATACAGCAGTCTGTGTACATTGTACTATATACAGCAATCTGTGTACACTGTACTATATACAGCATTCCGTGTACACTGTACTATATACAGCAGTCTGTGTACACTGTACTATATACAGAAATCTGTGTATACTGTACTATATACAGCAGTCTGTACACTGTACTATATACAGAAATCTGTGTACACTGTACTATATACAGCAGTCTGTGTACACTGTACTATATACAGCAGTCTGTGTACACTGTACTGTATACAGCAGTCTGTGTACACTAATATATACAGCAGTCTGTACACTGTACTATATACAGCAGTCTGTGTACACTGTACTATATACAACAGTCTGTGTGCACTGTACTATATACAGCAGTCTGTGTACACTGTACTATATACAACAGTCTGTGTACACTGTACTATATACAGCAGTCTGTGTACACTGTACTGTATACAGCAGTCTGTGTACACTAATATATACAGCAGTCTGTACACTGTACTATATACAGCAGTCTATACACTTTATTACACGGCAGTCTGTATACACTTCAGTCATAGTTGTTTACACCAGACTAACTAGAAAGTTTTGTTTACACCAGACTAACTAGAAAGTTTTGTTTACACCAGACTAACTAGAAAGTTTTGTTTACACCAGCCTAACAAGAAGTTTTGTTTACACCAGACTAACTAGAAAGTTTTGTTTACACCAGACTAACTAGAAAGTTTTGTTTACACCAGACTAACTAGAAAGTTTTGTTTACACCAGACTAACTAGAAAGTTTTGTTTACACCAGACTAACTAGAAAGTTTTGTTTAGACAAACTAGAAAGTTTTGTTTACACCAGACTAACTAGAAGTTTTGTTTACACCAGACTAACTAGAAAGTTTTGTTTACACCAGCCTAACAAGAAGTTTTGTTTACACCAGTCTAACAAGAAGTTTTGTTTACACCAGCCTAACAAGAAGTTTTGTTTACACCAGACTAACTAGAATGTTTTGTTTACACCAGCCTAACTAGAAAGTTTTGTTTACACCAGCCTAACAAGATGTTTTGTTTACACCAGCCTAACAAGAAGTTTTGTTTACACCAGCCTAACAAGAAGTTTTGTTTACACCAGTCTAACAAGAAGTTGTGTTTACACCAGCCTAACAAGAAGTTTTGTTTACACCAGTCTAACTAGAATGTTTTGTTTACACCAGACTAACTAGAAAGTTTTGTTTACACCAGACTAACTAGAAAGTTTTGTTTAGACAAACTAGAAAGTTTTGTTTACACCAGACTAACTAGAAGTTTTGTTTACACCAGACTAACTAGAAAGTTTTGTTTACACCAGACTAACTAGAAAGTTTTGTTTAGACAAACTAGAAAGTTTTGTTTACACCAGACTAACTAGAAGTTTTGTTTACACCAGACTAACTAGAAAGTTTTGTTTACACCAGTCTAACTAGAATGTTTTGTTTACACCAGACTAACTAGAAAGTTTTGTTTACACCAGACTAACTAGAAAGTTTTGTTTACACCAGACTAACTAGAAAGTTTTGTTTAGACAAACTAGAAAGTTTTGTTTACACCAGTCTAACTAGAAAGTTTTGTTTACACCAGACTAACTAGAAAGTTTTGTTTACACCAGACTAACTAGAAGTTTTGTTTACACCAGACTAACTAGAAAGTTTTGTTTACACCAGACTAACTAGAAAGTTTTGTTTACACCAGACTAACTAGAATGTTTTGTTTACACCAGACTAACTAGAAAGTTTTGTTTACACCAGACTAACTAGAAAGTTTTGTTTACACCAGACTAACTAGAAAGTTTTGTTTACACCAGACTAACTAGAAGTTTTGTTTACACCAGACTAACTATAAAGTTTTGTTTACACCAGACTAACTAGAAAGTTTTGTTTACACCAGACTAACTAGAAAGTTTTGTTTACACCAGACTAACTAGAAAGTTTTGTTTAGACAAACTAGAAAGTTTTGTTTACACCAGACTAACTAGAAAGTTTTGTTTACACCAGACTAACTAGAATGTTTTGTTTACACCAGACTAACTAGAAAGTTTTGTTTACACCAGCCTAACAAGAAGTTTTGTTTACACCAGTCTAACTAGAATGTTTTGTTTACACCAGACTAACTAGAAAGTTTTGTTTACACCAGACTAACTAGAAAGTTTTGTTTACACCAGACTAGAAAGTTTTGTTTACACCAGACTAACTAGAAGTTTTGTTTACACCAGACTAACTAGAAAGTGTTGTTTACACCAGACTAACTAGAAAGTTTTGTTTACACCAGACTAACTAGAAAGTTTTGTTTACACCAGACTAACTAGAAAGTTTTGTTTACACCAGCCTAACTAGAAAGTTTTGTTTACACCAGCCTAACAAGAAGTTTTGTTTACACCAGTCTAACTAGAAAGTTTTGTTTACACCAGCCTAACAAGAAGTTTTGTTTACACCAGTCTAACAAGAAGGTTTGTTTACACCAGTCTAACAAGAAGTTTTGTTTACACCAGTCTAACTAGAATGTTTTGTTTACACCAGACTAACTAGAAAGTTTTGTTTACACCAGACTAACTAGAAAGTTTTGTTTACACCAGACTAACTAGAAAGTTTTGTTTACACTAACTAGAAAGTTTTGTTTACACCAGACTAACTAGAAAGTTTTGTTTACACCAGACTAACTAGAAAGTTTTGTTTACACCAGTCTAACTAGAAAGTTTTGTTTACACCAGTCTAACTAGAATGTTTTGTTTACACCAGACTAACTAGAAAGTTTTGTTTACACCAGACTAACTAGAAAGTTTTGTTTACACCAGACTAACTAGAAAGTTTTGTTTACACCAGACTAACTAGAAAGTTTTGTTTACACCAGTCTAACTAGAAAGTTTTGTTTACACCAGACTAACTAGAAAGTTTTGTTTACACCAGTCTAACTAGAATGTTTTTGTTTACACCAGACTAACTAGAAAGTTTTGTTTACACCAGACTAACTAGAAAGTTTTGTTTACACCAGACTAACTAGAAAGTTTTGTTTACACCAGTCTAACTAGAAAGTTTTGTTTACACCAGACTAACTAGAAAGTTTTGTTTACACCAGTCTAACTAGAATGTTTTGTTTACACCAGACTAACTAGAAAGTTTTGTTTACACCAGACTAACTAGAAAGTTTTGTTTACACCAGACTAACTAGAAAGTTTTGTTTACACCAGACTAACTAGAAAGTTTTGTTTAGACAAACTAGAAAGTTTTGTTTACACCAGACTAACTAGAAAGTTTTGTTTACACCAGACTAACTAGAAAGTTTTGTTTACACCAGACTAACTAGAAAGTTTTGTTTACACCAGACTAACTAGAAAGTTTTGTTTACACCAGACTAACTAGAAAGTTTTGTTTACACCAGACTAACTAGAAAGTTTTGTTTACACCAGTCTAACTAGAAAGTTTTGTTTACACCAGACTAACTAGAAAGTTTTGTTTACACCAGACTAACTAGAAAGTTTTGTTTACACCAGACTAACTAGAAAGTTTTGTTTACACCAGACTAACTAGAAAGTTTTGTTTACACCAGACTAACTAGAATGTTTTGTTTACACCAGACTAACTAGAAAGTTTTGTTTACACCAGACGAACTAGAAAGTTTTGTTTACACCAGACTAACTAGAAAGTTTTGTTTACACCAGTCTAACTAGAAAGTTTTGTTTACACCAGCCTAACAAGAAGTTTTGTTTACACCAGACTAACTAGAAAGTTTTGTTTACACCAGACTAACTAGAAAGTTTTGTTTACACCAGTCTAACTAGAAAGTTTTGTTTACACCAGTCTAACTAGAAAGTTTTGTTTACACCAGTCTAACTAGAATGTTTTGTTTACACCAGACTAACTAGAAAGTTTTGTTTACACCAGACTAACTAGAAAGTTTTGTTTACACCAGACTAACTAGAAAGTTTTGTTTACACCAGACTAACTAGAAAGTTTTGTTTACACCAGACTAACTAGAAAGTTTTGTTTACACCAGACTAACTAGAAGTTTTGTTTACACCAGACTAACTAGAAAGTTTTGTTTACACCAGACTAACTAGAAAGTTTTGTTTACACCAGACTAACTAGAAAGTTTTGTTTACACCAGACTAACTAGAAAGTTTTGTTTAGACAAACTAGAAAGTTTTGTTTACACCAGACTAACTAGAAAGTTTTGTTTACACCAGACTAACTAGAAAGTTTTGTTTACACCAGCCTAACAAGAAGTTTTGTTTACACCAGACTAACTAGAAAGTTTTGTTTACACCAGACTAACTAGAAAGTTTTGTTTACACCAGACTAACTAGAAAGTTTTGTTTACACCAGACTAACTAGAAAGTTTTGTTTACACCAGACTAACTAGAAAGTTTTGTTTACACCAGACTAACTAGAATGTTTTGTTTACACCAGACAAACTAGAAAGTTTTGTTTACACCAGACTAACTAGAAAGTTTTGTTTACACCAGACTAACTAGAAAGTTTTGTTTACACCAGTCTAACTAGAAAGTTTTGTTTACACCAGACTAACTAGAAAGTTTTGTTTAGACAAACTAGAAAGTTTTGTTTACACCAGCCTAACTAGAAAGTTTTGTTTACACCAGACTAACTAGAAAGTTTTGTTTACACCAAACTTAAAATAAGTTCTGTTTATCCAAGTTCCGTTGTTTTAAACCATTGGGATGTTTGGTGTAGGAAGTATTGTTACACAACTGCCTCTTATTTACAGTTTTTCATTTTTCCGACTGTGATATTGTCTCATTTCATGGCATACAAAACATAGTACCCACTAAAACTGGTTTAGGAAAATACTTTTAATTACATGCCAGTGGGTTTTTTTTAATTTAAAATCTCCAAAATTTAATTTTAAAATGTTATAGGAACAACAATGTTGGCATGACATCACAATGGATGTCAAATAACCCATCACGTTGACATCAGAATGTAATTTGAAACAAATACATCCCAGAAAGCAGCATGGTTCGTGCCCACTGCTTCTTGTTGACTTACAAAACACGGAGAATTCTAGGATCAGTACCGTTCCATCCCCATGCGTTATTCAATTTGTCTGCATGCTTGTTCCATAATACAGAACAATAAATATAAACATAATCGTAACCCACTTTTAAAAATAACAAATTAGAGCGCACTGTCGTGCATATACATGACTTTATTGAAAAAAATATATGATACAGAAAAATGATAAAACATATGCAAGCTTTATTGTGAAATAACAAATATTTGGTAAAAATCACAGAAAATGAGAAAGAAAAGAAAAAAAGAAAACGAAAGATCTTAATGATCAAGACAAGTATACTGCTACAGCCCTGCTAAAAAAACCCAGTAAGAATCCAGCCATCTGTGTAATGTATCCAGAAAATACTACTCACACACACCACAGACAGTCATTTCCTGTTACTTCAATCTATTAAGTACTTCCTAAAAACTAAAATTTTGCATAGAATGTTCCTCTGCTGAAAATGAGCACTCACTACATACAAAAAAAAAACAACAACCAAATGAGACATTTTACTCGAGTATCTGAAGCTCAAACAAAGTTTACAGAGACAACCACATCAGAGCATTACTGTAGTATCAAGGGACCTAACTCTTGTTCAGAGACAATACAAGGCACATAACCCTGTATATATATGTATAAAAAAAATCCTGTTTAAAGACAAGAGACAGGAAAATGGATAGCAAGACAATGGATTTCTTCTTACTTATCAAGATCAATTCCATCAACTCCATACAATGACTTAATACACTTATCCATACTTAAAGCATACCATATGATTGCCAACCTATGCTAGACTGAGTTTTGATACGAAGAAAATGTCTATTACAGCTTGCACTTAGAAAGATCAATTCATTTATATATAATATACATATATATATATATCTGTTATCTGAAATCTGAGTACCTGTACCATAGACAATATAAATTAAGATGTTAAATATTTGCATGTTCAACAAGCCTAGGTAGACCTAAAAGAGAGAATTCCACGATAGTGATTTGGACACGCCCACTTGCTCCCGAATCGGGCGCATCATACATCAGTAGGTGCTTTTTCTCTAACACACTGTATGGTTACACATGTAAACTGTAAATCACACGTTGGTACATACTAATCTAAAGCGTAAATCCTGTAATAAAATAAGTAATTTCTTTTGTTAGGAATGTAAGACAGTCATGGCTATGCAGATATATAATGTTATTTCTTTTTTTTTTTTTTTTTTTTAAAACATTGTCAGTAAATGGAACGTATATGAAGAGCATTTATCAATAGGTAATAATATTTCTTCACAATGAAATTCATAATACTTAATCCCAATACAAAAAATACACTTTCTCCTACAAATGATCACACCCTATAGAACAGTCAAAAAAGACAACAGTGTAGAACATAGTGTCGACCATAGTAGATCTCCACCGACACCTCCCCACTCTGAAATGTCATGCTTAAACACACAGAAAGGTATATCAAAATTGATTTTTTCCCCCTCTCTCCTTAGTAACTTTGGGTTTTCTAGGTGAATTTCAATTCCAAATTTACTATTTGCCCACTTAGAAAACAGTAAAACATACGCTCAGGAAATTTTGAGAGAAGAAATAAATCTCAATGGTCATGATTTCCGTCTTCCTCCTTCTGTTTACGATATTTGAAGAAAAACTGCATGTGCAGAAAATTCTATGTATGAACAGCATGTCAACTTTTGATCAATGCAAAGCTAATGATTATACCTGGTGAACAGAGTAAAATCACAAACAAAATCATGCATGAAATTTGACACACAATAGAAAAGTATTATCGTATGTACAAACTAAAACCCCCAATAAATACAATAAATCACATAATCATCAAATATTTCAAAATAATTCTTATTGCATAAATCATTTTAAAAGCTCTTAGATGTAAAAATTACTCTCTGAAATTTATAGTTAAAAAAAAAAAATCAACAAATGAAGTCAATATGGAACAATGTTAAACTATATATATATATATCATAATAAATAACAAAAGATCTGTTGATCAGGATATTCGAGGATTATACACAAAACAATATTCAAAATGCACATATTATGAACAGAAGATAAACATATTTGGAATGCAAAGCTGGAAAAAACGTAAGAATTCTGTGGACATCTTATTCTTACGATGACAAGCATCGGAATGTGCCTCCTACAAAGCAGCCCTCACTTACACTTTGATGCCTGGCTATTTTGAGCAAAAAAAAAAACAAAAAAAAAAGGGCAGCAAACTAGCTTTTTTATCGGTAGAGACCTGCTCTAAATTTCCGAACATGGAAATTCTCTTTCATAGTTTATGGTATTTGTTTACACAAAGGCGATAAAACTTTAGTGAGATTATAATGATTTTTCCTTTGGCTCTATACAGCTTCCCAGGAGGACAAAAATAATCTATGTACTCAGCATCTGTTACAGGGCTACCTTATAGAGGTCCTGTCGTTTGCCCGATATCCAGGGTAGTTTTTTTAATCTTGTATTTACAAAGTCATGCAGTTACAATGTGCTATAATATCCATATGATTACTATTATTATTCAGACAATCAAACAATGAATAACTACATTTCAAACACGAACTCCACAGGACTTCCACAAAATCAGCACATTGACACATCTGCAAATTAGCACATCCTGTGCACGGCACTCTGACACTTGTCTGAACACAAGCATTTACAGTCTATTGATTTTGTATCCTCCCACGCTGAAGAGACTGACTGTAGAGAAAATTAATCTGAACCAAATCATGATCATGAAGATAATGCAGAAGTTAACTACCCCTACAAAATGAACAGTTTAGAACAACATGTCTGATATTCCTGTCCCAGTGAAGCTAATTGAGTTCTCATCCTCAGTGGGGAGTATGTCAAGTTCATCGGGATTGACCTGTGAATCTGGAACTGGCGTGGAAGCTATTTCTGGTTCTTGCATCGACATCCCAAACTGGAATTCATCCAGCTGGATCTTGGATTTGTAGTTACTGAGCTCCCCTAAAAAAAAAGAAAAGAATAGGAATTTCATTGAAATAATATTGCAGTATATTTGGTTTGTGGGGATTGCGTGAGTTGGTTTTTATATGCTTCTGATAAATGTGAAAAACAGAAATCACACTCTCAACGTTTTCCCCGAAATTCATTTTGAAACATTTCTTTGTCCTTGATGTGGTCAAATTCTATGGTGGCAAATTTAACCCTTAACATAAGTAAGACATTCAATTTGACATTGGAATGAAGTTTTGACCTTAAATTTCCACTAGAAAAAATATCTATAGTATCCCTCTTGTATAGTTCAAAAGTTAGGAGTAATGCAAAACTTGCATACAAAGATAAAAAACAGGCATACCAAAATCCCAATGCCCTCTAATTTCCAATCCTGAGAAATAAAAGATACCTTTATTTATGTTTATAGAGTTGTTTCAAATGGGGAAAATCTTTGGACTTATAGCTGAGTCATTGTTAGTTACTGTAATAAGTTTTCTTTTGTAATGTCAAAGTGGTAATGAGCTAAAGGAACAAGGAAGAGGAAAACCATTAAATTTAATTACAAAATTTGCTGAAGTCGACATATTTAAGGACACTTCATACAGTGGGTTAATATATAATTTTTGGTTTAATTTGGTTGTGAAAATTCTTAGAAAAACACAAGACTTCTAAATTTTCTACATGACATTTAAAAACATATTAACCCCTCTCTGTATCACTTTATATAAATTCCCCCCCACTGTTTTGGACTAAGAAGACATAATAGTACATTGTATTCACTTTACTTATTGCCATGTTTAATGCATGTTAAACAAATAACAGATACATAACCTTGCATGTTTAACTCTAATTTCATGTAAATATCTTGCATGTTTAAATTTAATATAAAATTTAGTTTTAATTTTCATTATTCCCCCCCCCCCTCCAAAAAAAAAAGTTGGTATCAAATGTTGTTAATATTAGTCTTTCATGTTTAAATGTTAAATGTGTAATCCTAACTCAAACTTTCGGACCTTCAAACACCCTCTCGTCTGATAGATTCGTAGATTTTGATACAGGCACACACAGGGGTAAGACTTAACAAGTCTGATATAATCTGATTACAACTGACAGGTGTAATAATCCCTTATCTATGTCAAGCATGAACATCAATCAATATTCCTTGTGACAATAATCAACCATGAAAGACAGACAGTCACAAAAACCTCTATCCGATATCATTTCAGAAATAAAGATGCAATATATTTCAAAGACTTTCTTTGCTGTTGGGTTATATATATATATTCATATGAAATTAAATTTAAACATGCAAGATGTTTACATGAAATTAGATTTTAACATGCAAAATTATGTATCTGTTTAACTCGGATCTGATCTCTTGGCAGTGAAGTGCATTAAACATCACAATAAGTCTACACCCAGACAGTGCAATAATGTACGCCCAAGTCAACATCAAACACATCATTTGTTTGAACAGCGGTAAAATAAATACTTCCATGCTTCTCTTAGAGCTTAATTACACTTTCAACTTAATACTGCACAAAATAAAAATTTCGCAACTTAAAAATGTGACTTTCTTTGTAACAAATAAACCATAATCTGGACAAGGTTTTCAGGAAGTCTGGGGTTTTTTTTGGAAAAAAAAAGGTTCAACTCTGTTTCCCTATTACATCATATATAAACAACCTCAATGAAGGGAATAAATTAACTTGACATATAATGGGTCTTTGTCCCTGGTGACACAACAGCTGAAAAGTAATGTCTTTCTTTCGAAACACCTACATCAACACACGTGACTCATCAATACCTCTGTCAACAAAATGACACCACTGCAACCTTCGCATTCAGAGTTCAGTTCAAAATGCTGGTTTTTAAGTCTAATTACTCCATAGAAATTTTTTTTTTCCTCTAGACACAAAGTCAGAACAGTACAATACAAATAAGTTAAAAGGATCCTCTGAAGTTGTTATCCAAACAATAGGCTTAAGCCCTACACACAGACACTGAACAAAGAAATACTTATGATGATTAAACAAAGACGATCTTATTCAAACTTGGGGTGAAAAAATCAAGGTTGTTGCTTTAAGTAATGGTTGAAACACTGCAAAGGTCAATGCTTGTCATTAATATGATACAACCTTCATAGATTGACAATTAGGAAAGGATTCTATAGCTTGATATCATATCAGCTGGCTGGCAACAGTTGGGAATCGAGATTAAGAAAGTCTGTGCTTGTTGATCCATGAGCACTTCTCTCATCAAAAAATGTTGTATCAAATGTTTCATTATTTCCGGCATTAGTAGGTAAACATGATTGAGGTTGCCATTTCCAATCAATTAAACCCCCTTTTTTTTCTCTCTTTCCAAATCAATACACCAGCGATTTTGCTGACATTAGGTAGCAAGCTTTTCTACACAGGGCTGAAAGGGTTAAGATTTTTTTTACGACACCCCACCTACCTGTTCCAGTTCCAATGGCGGTGTTGGATTTCATGGCTGCTGAATCTCGAGGTGTTTCCGCAGCATCATCGCTGGATTCCGAGTTATCCATATCTAGAGTAAATGTCGTCTGCTCGATTTCCGCCTGCTCCTTCTCCACCTCCTGCTTTTCGTGTGGATTTTCTTCCAAATACTGTGCCAATGCTGAATTTTCTGACTGGTATTCATGGGTGGAGACTGCCTTGTCATCAAACTGGATACGGAGCTGAAAACATGCAACATCCTTATAATACTTGTCATTCACAACCTACAGCAAACATATGACAACCATTACCAACAATAAATAGTCCGAAAAAATTAAATTTTGCTAAAGAACAATGAAATTTTGAAGAAAGAACTAGAATATTTTGAGTTGAACTACCAACTACCTGCTGAAGCTTTGATCTACCGTTTGAAGAAGACATACAGCCAAAACACATGAAGTCCACCCTCAACGACTCTACCTCACAACATATCATTGAACTCTACACAAATGGTTAATTTTAAGGAAATTTTTCTACCACTCCATTAAATATAAATAAAAATAAGAGATGTGTTTTTCCTGTTTCCCGCCTGGCACCGAATTAACAAATGACACACAACAATAGTAGCTTACAATTTTGTAGTCTATGTAAGTACAGTGTAGTTGAGATAATACAGTTTCATATGACTGCAGAACGTTTTGGACAGAGGTTCCCGTAAATCAGCATCACACAGCAAAAACGACATTGTTCAAAAACCTTCAAACAAAACAGCAGACTCAAAAAGACACTAAGAGTAATTTTATGTCCTTGTATAAGAATATCCTGGGTATAAAATTGTAGCCTAGTATATGAGACTACAAGCATGATAATATACAAGGCTAAAGATAAGGTATGTAATTGTAGAGGTACTTTCAAGCTATTCCCAAAATAGGTGCACTGAGAATAAAGACTTTGCTTCACATTATTCTTGGTCAATAGACCGAGTCAAGAAATTTATATCCCCAGAGTGCGGTATACAACACCAATAATTTGCTGGGATTATATTTTCTTCCCAACTATGTTCAGTTCTTTCATTGCCCGACTACTACCAGTTTTTAAGTAAAAAATTACTACTCTATCACCTATCAAATACATAGATGAAATGTCTTCATATTTAAATAATTTCCCAGCTCTTTGATTTCTTGAACAAATACCACAGATTTTTTTTTAATTTCTTCTTATTTTTAAAAAATCATTATCACATATCATTATGGTATATTCATCTGAAATACAATGGAAGAGAGACATGGTACATTGACCAAGATGTTTAGTGGGTGGGGCACCTGCTAATTAACAGGGGGTCCTAGGTTTGAGTCCCAAACTGGCCCGCACTTCCCTCCCAGTCACAGAAGCACATCAGTATATATATGGTTACAGTGAAATAAATAAGGCTGTAATGATGAAATTAATATTGTTTTCTCTTCATCCATTTCATCTTGTTCCTGTGTCTTTTTAAATATAAACATGCAAAGTGCAACATTCCGGAAGTGCAATTCATTGTTGTAGGAACACATAAATCCTCTTTAAATTTCTAAAACTTCACAGGTATAGTGAGCAGAACAAGGCTTCTGGTATAGTGAGCAGAACAAGGCTTCTGGTAAAGTGAGCAGAACAAGGCTTCTGGTATAGTGAGCAGAACAAGGCTTCTGGTATAGTGAGCAGAACAAGGCTTCTGGTAAAGTGAGCAGAACAAGGCTTCTGGTATAGTGAGCAGAACAAGGCTTCTGGTATAGTGAGCAGAACAAGGCTTCTGGTAAAGTGAGCAGAACAAGGCTTCTGGTATAGTGAGCAGAACAAGGCTTCTGGTATAGTGAGCAGAACAAGGCTTCTGGAACTGTTTTTCAAAGTACATTTATATACATGTCAAAAACAAGTACCCAGAAAATACAAATACACATACAGAAAACAAGGATCCAGGAAATGAAAGCACACACACATATATATATAGCAAGGACAAGTATCAAAGAAATGAAAGTACATACATATATGTACAAGTATCCGGGAAATGAACACACACACACACACACACAGACACACACACACACAGACACACACAAGTATGCAGGGATCCACTAGAAACAACAAGTGCCCAGTACACAATACTAAACATACTTATTGTCTATTCAATAAAGAAGTTATCACTACATCAAACTGCTATCTAAATTCATTTTTGTATCACCATACTGTAATAATTATTATCTAAAAACAAAGTCGTAGCAAGCGAAAAATCCGGTACACGTTTGTCACGTGTGGTGACATCCATCACTTGTTGCCATCGCTGTGGTTACGACTGCACCAATACGTAATCTAAATCTGTCACATTAATACTTTATACCAATTACTCATAAATCCTTTGTCTTCTTACACTTCCATGTCAAAAATAGAAATTGAAAGGTGATTGGTTTTTTTCTTTGACTATGAAATGATGTCTCTCCCCCCACTGAATGTCATTGCATTAGTGTTCCTGGTTTTCTGACTTTATTTATCAAGTTTTAGCTTTCAGTTATCATTGATAAGAGATCATTCAAACCAAATTTCTATTTCAATCATTTTACAGTCACCTGTGGTTTACTAACAACTGTTGCCATGACTACACAGTCACACAAAATGTATTATCCAAGGTGCACCAACACAGGGTTTACAAAATTTGACTGAAATGAGTGTATTTTCCAAAGGCAATTAAAAGGGTCTGAGCTTAAAGTCATCATTAGACTGATGTATTGTTAATTACAAAACGGAAAGGTTGTTCCAAGTAACACATCAGTTTTAAGTAAATTTAGCATGGAATTCGGATATACATATCGATCTTTCAAGGGGGGTTAAATTTGTAAAAATCTGTAATGGATATAAATGAACTGTTTACATGTTGTGTCAATGTCTCGCTCAGAGGAACAGACAAGGCTAAGAAAATTCTTTTTATATTTGACCAAGAATGGGAATAAAGGACTGCCACATATAACAGGCAAATTTCCTCCTCAAAGTGTCTGAACAAATTACCAGCTCACAGTCGTGAGGGTCGTGGTAAGGACGCCAATTATCAGTGTCCACAGTTGATGACTAAATTGCTGTTAAAATCCAGTTTTTGCGAGTTGTGGAGGAATATTCATTTCTTTTTCAGCTGTATTGGTGAACTCTCAAAATAACCCTCAACTACCAATACAAATTTGATCACAAAAGAGTTTTAAAATTATTAGAATTTTTGGAAAAAATATTTCTTTTTCACGTTCTCCATAACACTGACCAACACAGACAAAACTTGAAAGATCTCGCAATTAAATATTTCTAAACATCAAGTAGAGTAACTGAATTTCAAACACCAAACCTAAATGGTATGCAAATGTAACTGTTTAAGAAAATATTCCAGAAAAACGACGTTCAAAGATTTACCTTTCTAGCGCCCTTAGAGATCTTCACAACAGTATCTTTGGATTCAAAATACTTAATTTTTGATAATACTCTGCTTTTCTGTAAAAAGTTTCCTTCTATAAGATACACTTTTCTTTTGCTTCCATTCCTTTGACTGCCTGACAAAAGTCTCCCCGAGTCCCAGATCAATGTACACCCTCGACGGTAGTGATCCTCATACTCGATATTTATTGATGACATCATGGCAACAGAACTAATAATCAAATGCTTGATTGTGTCTGTCATAAGATCTACAAACTTCTCAATTTTCACTCTGTTCACATAAAATCTACAAACTTCTCAATTTTCACTCTGTTCACATAAAATCTACAAACTTCTCAATTTTCACTCTGTTCACACTGCTTCAAACTCATGCTTGGTCTTAACCTCTTAATGTCTTATAACAAAATGAGCTGCTTACTTCCATTACTTTTTTGCACAATAAATTATATTCAATTAAATTAAATGCAGGTATCACCAAACGTCATTAATTGTCAGTCAACACACAGCGACAGCAAAATAACAGAGTGATTGTCATCTGCCGATGGCATTATCATTCATGAAATAAAGTTCACCGTCCCAGAAAGTTCACTGCAAATGGTCTCTAATTATCTTTAGGTGTCTCTCGTCACTGCAAGCATTCTACGTAAATGTGGGAAGCCCGAGAAACAAAAAAGAAAAAGGTAAAGAAAAGCAAACTTCCTGAGTCACTTTTTCAAGTGCTGTTCACCTAGGAATTCACCTGTGATAACTGATTAAGACGAGTTTGCATATTATGTCAGTGCCTATCATCAAAATAGCTTTGTTTATGTTGAGTTACAAGCCAGGCTTTGCCTAAATTGCTACCTTTGCCTGGTTCCCAGTAATAGTCCCAGATCCAATAACACCTTTTGAAATAATGCGGGGAGCAGCAACAAGATGATGCCGCAGGTATTTCACAAGTCGTCTAGAGGTGTAACAAATACGTATGCCAGACCTCGTATTGAGTTTAATTTGCAAAACTGTCCTAATTTGCTGTAACAAAAAAAAAAAAAAAAAAAAAAAAAAGCTTAGGAGGCGACATTTCCAGGGACTAGACCTTCAGAAAAAAAATGAAGTTCTATTTTTACCATACACGGTAATAGACTTCCATGATTCTGGAAAATTTCACCCCCTGTATAATTATCTTAGCATTTACTTAAGCAAATTTTTAATTCAATGATTACCCTAAAGCAATAATACATGGTTCTGGACAACCTCAAATGGTAGTTTTAATGCACCTAAACAAAAATATGATGGGATGGGGTTCCTTGTATACAGCACAGACATGTATTGTCAGCTATGTGCAGTTTGTGTATTGTCAGCTACGTGGAGTTTGTGTATTGTCAGCTATGTGCAGTTTGTGTATTTGAACACTCTGTTTGGGTTTTCATCTCTCGTACACTGCTCTATGACCTACATTAGTACTTTAGACCTGAAATCGGGGAAACCAAAATCATTTACCATGAACAAGGACATAAAATAGGAAGTTACAATGGAACAGTAATCTTACAAATTCAACTAATGAGGTAGAACTATGATGTAAGTATTGAATTGAAGGTTAAGTTTTAATTAACACATTTCTTAATTGATCTGTCTCTTGGTGCAGATTGACTTCCTTTATATCATAAAACTTATTTCATATCAGTGGCAAAATGTACCAACAACTTGTGCTTCAATATTCATGTTACAATGTCACGTCCTCAGATTGTCAGTCACCTCTACAAACATTGCAGACCTAGGTGACAGGATGTTGTTCACAAACTTTGACAATTTCCAAAATTCAGAAGCTACGTTGAGCTTTTAACTGTAGAATAACTGAGGTATTTCTGCCTCTACAATCTGTTAGAGGAATGACATACATTTAGCTACTAACCACCATTCAAAGCAAACAATCAGCAGGGGAAGGTTAAAGAACATTCTGTAAACATCATCATTTGTGACACAGAATTTTATGTTAATAACAGACGAAATTTTTGGTACCCTAATGTCAGAGGCAGGTTTACTCCGACAAATACTCCCAGAATTCAACAGTCCTTTCTATGAGACTTGATATTCCCAATTCGGCCAAGTCCCATACCATCATTTACATGAACTTCCGAAATTATGTGCCAAATAATGTAACACATCAGAATTTTTTTTAAAATCTCTCTGACCTTGACCTTCAATAAATGACCTTGGGTAAAATTCATATCAGAATCCTTGAGTCAAGAATATGCATCTATTTCAACACTGCATAGAAAATAATAATAATAATAATAACAACAAAAACAGAAACCCAAAATTGAAAAGATAAAGCTTTAATAATAATTCAATATTTTTCTCCAGCCCACCTTGAAATTTTTCAGAAGACCTTGGAATAGGATCATGACACATCAATGCCTTTTTGATAAAATAAATCTAAAAAACAGCCATAAACTTTATTAAAATTGAAGCTGAAAAATTATCATCCCTCTGCAAACATTATATGTATAGGTTTATCTTGTATACAACATCTGCACAAACATTTGGAAAAATTAAGCAATATGTCTGGGCAAAAATGTTTATAGATAAATATGGTGGTGTCATTCAGTACACCCTCTCTTCAATATCCCCCCCCCACCCCCCCCCCCCCCCCCCCCCGAAATTCTTCATACTGCTGAAGCTATGATTAATCAAGCTTGTAGCCAATCAGCCTTTACTGCTGAATGTCTAGAGAGAAATTATATATATATATACATACATGTACTATTGACAAGAAATATCTCATGGTTAATTACAGGACAGCCTTAATAAACAATACAATGATTACATCCCATTCTAAATGATTTAATCATGTTAATAAAAGATTCCATAATGATATTTTGCTTATAAAGATATCTTGTAATATGTTCACTAAAATGATGGGAGATTCAGGGAAGGTCACGTTTCACGTCAAATGAAATCAATCAACATTGAAGGTACTCAAAACTGCCTTGTTTTAAATTCTGTCTTGGTCTAATATCCAACATTGCCTACAAATGTTTAGTAATGTGTCAGCACTCTATGGTGCACTATAAACAGATCCAAAACTAATTTAGTTATCAAGCAACATTTTTCATGGTTTAAACTTTTAACTAAGTTCAACTTGGTTGATATATATTCCACACAGAATACACTTCCAAAAGCAGCTCGTGTTTCATAACACTACAATGAACATTTCTTTGAATTCGGTTTATGTTTACACAAGTTTTCAGACACAATCCCATTGAACAGGTAAAAAAACAAAACAAAAAAAAACAACAACATAAAATGAATAATCAGCTGGCATGGATCATGATCCAGAATATATTTTTAGACTAAATATTTAATATTCTGAACACACAGGTAAAACTTCACTAAGAATTAAAAACCTACTTCTTTTTCTATTAAAGTATAAAGGCAATGCCCTTCTTTTTTATTTCAGTAGAAAAATCATGCAGGTAAAGTCAAAAGGTGCATTTCAAAAAGATGAGCATTATATAAAGGAAGCTTTTGAATGAGGTATATATGATAACTGAAAATATTATTCTTCAGCTCTATTCATATATCTATCACAAAATCATGGCTGTGGTCACCAGATTGTTAACAGAATCATAGAGAGATTATCTTCTTTGTCTATAAATGAGCTAGATGGCCCTTCTTCATAAACAGGATTAGTAAAAACAGCTAATAGTTCGATGAATATGACAAGAATGTAACAGCTAGGGATTTTTCTTTTTATCTGTTTAATATCTGTTGTAAGCTTTTGACCACTATGATTTAGGAAAGCTGTTTATAAACCTGAATGAATCATTACCCTGAACTGTTTGGTAGTGACATAGCCACTGGCAATATGTCTTCATTAAGAAGGTGGCAAACTATTAGCAAATATCTAGTAGTACGTCTTAATTCACAAATATTGTCCCACACACGAGAAAATGACCTCCACTTTTTTTTTTATACTCTTATTTAGTTCATGTTTTTGATCTTTTATTTTTCTGCAATGTGAAGACTTTAAAAGATTATTTTATTTTTTATTTTTTTTGTTTCAAGGTTTTTAGTTTGACAAAGTACTGGATAAATAATTGGACAATTTTTAAAAGCACTGTCAGAGGGAATTTAATTTGACCCACTAATTTTCTTTCTCTGTCCAGACACTGTACTCTTTTTGTACTCTTTCTTCTTGGAAAGGAGTACTGCATACAAAATGATGAGTCATTGAATTGATCTGAGCAGAGTTTGGAGGACACCATTCGCAAGCCTCCAACATGACTAGAAAACATGTCTTTCCATCGCATCATTACTTGGGCTTTTTCTGCTAATGATTACTCAATACACACACACACGCACACACACACGCACACACACACACACACGCACACACACACACGCACACAGAAACTTCATTTGTATTTATATTTTTGTGGCAAATTATTAAATGTTGAAAAAGAGAGCATGATGCAAAATGTGAAAGGAAGGCATCCTAAATTTGCAGAAAAACAAATTTACGTATTTTCCAACTGTGCAGCTCTGGAATTACAGAGAAGTTTGGCCACTGTTGACGGGTGGATAACTCATTCTCTGACACTGCCAGGTAAAACTGAGAAACGATTAGAGGCTTTGTAGGGAAAGCCCAAATAGCCTTGTATAGGTGAAGCTCTTTATCTAAACATGGATATGTCAACCTTGGTGATAGAAAAATTACCCAGGGTCCATCTCTTCCATTTGTCAACATTCATAGGTGCGAGCACATCACACAACACTATCAAAACAATGAATTAAACATCAACATGAAAGGACCTCATAATAAAGCCAACTCAAAGCCCATTTTTTCTATTGATGAATGACCATACAATTTTCCCATTCAAAACATGTAAGTAAATTTGAAAAGGGATAATATTCACACTGTGGGCAGTCTGGCCATACTGTAGAAGAGAATTTATGTTCTAGTCTTGGGTTATCATCAAGTGGCAATGAGTGTATATACCGAGCAAATATTACAGGAATCCAAGTTATGGACAAACAATACACCTGTGGGCAGAGAAAATCCTGGGACTGAGGACATTACTATTTGCTAGTCTAACAGTTTCAAACCCTAAAACAATTGTCACTTTTAGGTTGATAAAGTACATCACTGTTGATCTTTGCTTGGTGTCTTGCATGTATGTTAGAAAGGGAACATATACTTCTGCATTTATTTTTTCCACTTTGAACTAATACCCTCTCTATGGATTGTATATGACTTGTCAGGGCATGGCTCTTGAGAATGTAAAAATCAGGCCAAATTTTCACACTGGTCAATGTTAACTGAATAGCTAAGGTGCCCCTCACAGGGAAGACATTGTCAACCTGACCGATTGACTGATCTTACCTTAGGAACATCACTAAACAGTGGCTAGGCTAGGAAATAACGTGCACACAAATTCAGCGAGGGGGTGGGGGTAGCCTTGAGGGCTGCAACAGATTCAGGGCAAACCCTAGTGGGGCTCAGGGGACAAAGTTCCTTCAAGTTGGTAAATCTTCAGCATCTCTGGAAGCCAAACAATTGGGAGATTTACAAATTTTTTTTTTAATCTTTGCTCTACAATCTCTGTTTTCAAGTGTAGAGAATTGCAATGTAGGCTAAATATATAGATTTTACGGATTTAACTGTACTATTGTGAACGGTGATATAAGAATTAATCAGTCGGGGTACATACATGGTGGATATTTGGAACACATCCTAAAATGACGTCATATTGAGTACAGTCTAACTTGACTTTTGTTTTGAAATGCCTATCTGAGGAAAAAAAACAAAACGATTCAGTTTTATTGAAACTTTTGATCTGATAAAATAGTATGAAATTGATCTAAAGAGTTTTGCAAAATTTTCAGTTTATACATGAAGCATAACTTTTTTTCTGAAATTTTAAAGTCTGGACATGTTTATTGAAACACCCTGTACATCAGTACATTTTCTGATTGATATCTGTATATAATAAAGTCTGGACATGTTTATTGAAACACCCTGTACATCAGTACATTTTCTGATTGATATCTGTATATAATATAGTCTGGACATGTTTATTGAAACACCCTGTACATCAGTACATTTTCTGATTGATATCTGTATATAATATAGTTTTATTTTTTACATTATTCTGCTTATCTCAGTTCAGATTTTCGCTAACACATATATATTTTTTAATCTACTTTTTATTTGTGTGTGAATACGCGGGGAAACGCATGCTTAACTGCATACACGTACACCACAACGTCTGATAAAACAGAAAACACAACTTAACATGCCTTTGATATATATGTGCACATGCACCAAGAAGATAAAACAGCTTAACTCGCCTTTAGTTCATTAGCAAATATAAGGATAAAAGTTTTTGGACACAAATAACCTTTCATCATGTGCAATAAATAAACAGTCCGACAGAAATAATACACGGAGACATTAGTGACTGGTTCATGATGACAACTGTAATTTTATCAAAGATGACCAAAGATTGACAGTATGGTAATGGGTTCTGTAGAGGGATTCCAAATAGAGCAATATGACAGATTTGTGTAAAAAAAAAAATTATGAAATACAGAAATCATCTGTCTTGATTATATGTCCTTCCACAAAATAAAACTGTTTTTTTTACGTTTATTACTCACTGTCCACGGAATAATAATTTGACCAACACCATATTTCCGTAGCTGGTCAGTAACTAATAGTTTATTATCAGTTCTAATACAATGGCTCCTGATTTTTTTTTTTGGCATGGTTTCACAGTTTGATAAACAGGATATGCAGTTGTTAACACTTTTGTCCGACTTCCATAACAGACTGTAATTTTGATATTTTTTAAATTTTAATTATTTTTTCCCAACAAAGTACTACCTTTTAATTGGACAATTTGGGCATAATCACTAGCAATCAAATTAAATTGTACTGCTCTGGAGCCAATTGTAGAGAATTTAAAATTCTAATTCTCACGTGAATTTTATTTTACTATGTGAAATGATTTTCCTCCCATCCAAGTTAGTAGTACCTGCATTACTACAAGACTAATTCTGCCAGTATTTATTTTGATTAAACCTGCCAATGAAATCAAGAGACTGAAATAAGAAATGACACATTAACCTTTTGTGAAAAGGAAGGAAATGTACAATTATCTTACTATCTTATATTTTCATTTCAGGCTAAATGACACCATGTCACTGTCTATTTAATTTGGCCAGCAAATAAACAAATATAGTGTATCTAAAAGAATCTTACAAGCATCAGACCAGAGTGACCAGTCATTGTGATTACGTAAATAAATACTCCTTGTCATTGTGTTCTAAAAAGCTTTTAGATATCATGGGCGTGTATACGAATTTCCTTCGTCTACACTTACCACATCCGCTGGGTGAACTTGTAACACCGACTTATTGCTGTCGGATCACAGTGCAAATACAATATAGGGACTACCTCATTTAAAAGAATTAAAGATTAATTAAGTTGACTTTCATACTATAAAAAAAAGGTTGTTTGAGAACATGTTTATGCAAGTCATCTTATTTGAACTTTGTATTTTAAAAGGCTTACTGTTGAAGATATTCATAAAGTTGAGATATTTACAAGATTGTTAATAACATGTAATGTTACATTTCAAAACATCACCAGATCCCTGATCTGAC
The DNA here is from genome assembly GCA_024699665.1 of Ostrea denselamellosa. Taxonomy (NCBI): domain Eukaryota; kingdom Metazoa; phylum Mollusca; class Bivalvia; order Ostreida; family Ostreidae; genus Ostrea; species Ostrea denselamellosa. The sequence goes on from JAMZEH010000023.1 coordinate 24,436,308, forward strand.
AAGTTTACAAATTTAGGATTATAACTACATAGTCCATAAATTTATAAACCAAGATTTTACATTCCTATTTAAAAAAAGGAATTTTATAGACTGATGACCAACCAAATAATCGCTACTCAAGGCCCCTGAGCTGTTAAATTTCTGTACAATAATAATTAGCAACAACTAAAATCCCCAGAATATGTCCAATATTACTTCAAAAATATTTTTCAGATGACTATGCGAAAAAAGAAAAAGCATTTCTTCAGGTAGGATTACTGAAATTAAGGCATTCAGGGCCTCCACACAGAACAAAGCATTCAGGAGCCTTCACACGGACCCAGGCATTCAAGGCCACCACATGAACCAAGGCATTCAAGGCCACCACACGAACCCAGGTATTCAAGGCCACCACACGAACCCAGGCATTCAAGGTCACCACACAGACCCATGCATTCAGGTCCACCACACGAACCAGCCAATTTTGTGTATGGTGTGTTGCCATTTTTGTGTATGTGTATTCATTTTGTATTCAACATGTTTAAGTAGTCCTGTTATCTTATGATAACCTACAGCTGATAACTATTTCAATAAGCAAAAATTTGTTCATATCAGGTCAGGGTTTATTTGCAGACGGCGCTGACAATGGCTAAATTCAGGCTTCTGTAATCGCAATAGGTGAACACGCACAGTGGGTGGTACATGACTTGAAATACGTGGATAAGTCAACGACTTCCAGGCAGTTACTTATATTTTTCTTCTTCCAGAAATGTAACTTGTACTATGTGACTGCACCATGCACAAATGATTAACTTAAACCCCCCAGTTAGGCTAGGTCTACTCATTAAGTGTACAGATAAATGTGTAAATCATCAAAACTACATGCGTCAGTACTATGCTGGATAATTAATAAACATGCTAATCTAATTATCATGAATTGCAATAAACATATGGATGAATAATGGATACTGTGAAAATGCATTTCTAGATCACTAAAAGAGATCCAAGTTTTATCCAGACATCACCATGAATGCCCCCTTATCAACTATGAAAAAAACAAAACAAGGAAGTTCCCAATATATGTACATATATCTGTATGTTATCTCTACAGATATAAGTGTTCAATGTTGACCTTTCACACTTAGATAAATAATGCAGCGAATTGAAAGAAAGTAGATCTACATAACGTCACACTGTGAAACTTCCCACATTTTTCCTCATTCAACTCTTAATTCAACAATTAGTAGCCCCTAAAAAAACAGATTCTAACAAAAGAATCGTTATTTGCCATCAGAGTCCCTATTTGGCTGCAACTTCATTTTTTGGTGTTAAAATTTTGGATCAATAAAAACTTACGCTGTGTCCACTCCTGCTTTTCTTTAATGGCTGCGTATCCAGTAGGATCCCTCCTCCAATAACAACAAACTTACAGGACTTGATCTTGGTGGGAATGTAGCCCTCCTGGTATGGGTGGTTCTGTTCCTCTGTCACCAGATCTGTTAGGTCCAAGGGTGGAACACCATTCACCTTGGACTGGACTTTTGGCACGATGCTACTGGAGTCGAACAGGGCAGCGGGCTTGTCTCGATTCTTTCGAATGAGATCCTCAATGTTTCTAATGGGCACATTGCTGTTTGAGGTTTGGGATTCACTGGGACTATCAGCGTGATTAGAGCTTGGTGTATTTGGCACAGAGGGGCTATTTGAGACTTTTAAGAAGGAACTGTTATTTCGCAGCTGGCTTGGCTTTACTAGAGTATGTGGAACATTGACATCATCTTCGTCACTTGAACCAGCTTTACCATTCTCTGTGGTTTTGCTAGATACATTTTTGGACTTATTGAGCCTGTTTGCTATAACGGAGGGTAGCCCTCTTGTTGGGGTATTTTTATCACTAGATGAGATTTCAATGGGAGTAAAATTGTTAACTTTCTCTCCTGATTCTATAGTCTCCTCTTTTTCTACTTTACTGGATCGGGTGGAGGGTTTCTCTTGGGTCAGCCATACAGCTGGTGAGGTTTCTATAACCTTGTTTGGTTGGGTTCGTGGTGTTACAGGTTTTGGGGGCTGGTGACTTGATTTCACAGATTCAAGCTTCTTGGTTACATTACTAGAAGTGCTGTCAGTCGTGGATGTTTGCACTGAATCATTAACCACTGATTCTTGTTTGTTTTCTGTTTTGAATGTGGGTACAGGGCTTGGTGGTGGTTGGGGAGCTCGCCTTTTCTTAGCTATGTTAGAAGTTGCAGAACTAGAAGAAATCTGGGAGGAATCAAATATTTGTTTCCTTCCAGGAAATGCTTCTCCAGATGCTTGAGTTTTCGAAGATGTCCTAGTTTTATCATTTACTTCACTGATTAAGTTCTCTGTTCTTGGACTTTGTGGTATAATTGAAGAATCAAATATTTCCTTCCTTGCTGGAATGTACTCATTACTTTTTCCAGTTTTATTTGTGGAACTTTTTTCATTCCGTATGTTGTTATCAATGACGGGTTTATTCTGCAATGATATTTTCTTATCATACTTTGCAACACGTTCATTACTCGTCTCCGATGATGTCAATTCTAATTTTGTTGTTTCTACTTTACTCTTTTGTATCACAGCAGGATCTGTTTTAATGTTAAAATCTGAATCGAAAATCGATTTTTTTTCAGTATAGATCTTTTTCCTAGTTACTGGTGACTCCAGTGTTCTTGGGGCCTCTTGAGCTCGTTCTTTTATTGTGCTGGGTTTAACCAAAACTTCAGCCGTTTCTGCCAGAGTATTTTTGGGATTCTGTTCCTTGACCTCAGGTGATTTATTGACTGGTGAAGAGAGAGGAGAGCTCTCCACTGTCTCTCTGAGATTTACTTTCAACTTACTTGGTTTAGCAGTTATTTTTGGAGCATCAGGCAAAAGTTTTCTGGAGACTGAAGCATTATTCTTTTCAAACATGGTCCGAAATGATGAAACAGTATTTGGCTTTGGTAGTTCATCCGGAAGTTTCTTATCTTTCAGAGACATGACTGTTTGGCCATTCATTTTTGTTGGTGTTTCTTCCTCTTTTGCCAGTTCTGGGACAGGTATAGGTTTTGAATGTTCAATTATAATTATGTCATTCCGTCCTATTTTGTTAATGTCTGGAGCTTCATGCTCAGAATGTAAAGGTTTACGCTGCTTCAGTTCAACATCTGAGTCACTTTTCTTTCTCTCAGGCCTTAGTTTGGGAGGTCTAGGTGGTTTGGGCAAGACAGGTTTCTTCCTGACATAATTAGAGTTTTGTTCAACTGTTTTAGACTCTGAGGAACTGAACGGTCTTGCTCTTTCCTCGAATGAAATCTTTTCAGAAGCTCCCAACAAGTTTTCAACACTCGCAAATCTTCTTGGTGGTATTCGATTGACATTGGTATCCCTTTGGTTTATTGTTGTGAATTTTTGCCGAAGTTTGTTCACAAATCCCGAGTTCACACCATATTCAGCACCACTTTCAACATCGTTGTCCTCTGGTAATGAGGACTTTCGTTTTTGTTGATCATATATATTTCCATGTGGATGAGTAACTCCACAATTCATGAAGAAAGGATTACTATGCACATGTTTTAAGTGACTAGTAACAACATTTCCTGTGGGACCATCATCCGGAGATGAATTCTGCAATGTACCTTTACCCATCTTATTTATATCCTGATTATCAACACAATTATTTCCGTTCAACTTATCAGTTGGGCTACTTATAGCAAGATCCTTCCTTGTACCCTGTATTTCGTTACCTGAAAAATCGTCCTTGTCATCCGAAAGCGAACGTTTGTATGAAAGAATGTCCCTTCTCCTCGTGGGTGGAATGTCAGAATTGATTTGTGGCCGACTGTTAGTTGAATCACTCAAATCATCTCGATCCAAATAAAACTTTCGAGATACTGTGTTCGGCTTCCATTGACCTACAGAAGCCATATCACAAACCTGTGTCATGAGAACAAAATATAAACAGGGTATACCATCAGTTGTGCTGTTATAGATTCCCTCTTTTCCGGATACACCTCTGCACTCCGCAAATATCAGACCGGGTGACGTCACTGAATAGCAAGTGCGAGCTGACGAATAGTGATTGTTTTCTATGAAAAAAGATGAGAAACTTCGTATATTGTAAAAAGTATAATTTTGTACTGATTATACAATAACTTTGCGTCAAAATAATCTGTCGAATCCTTCGCTATATGACACTTAATGCATTAAAAACGAAAGCGAAAATCCCGAAATAACAACTGTCTGACTCATAAATATTTACTTAAACGATTTTCAAAACATTGAATATTTCTATAGTTAACAGTAAATTTTTGTCTTTAATTCCAACTATTCATGTACTTTATATTATTATTTTATGACAAATTTGCAAACAAACAATTTTATCCAATGAAATTTGACTATGGTCTTCACCGGAAGTTTATCACTAGGCCGGAAGTCAGCAGCGTTTGGTTTCCAACAGCAACGTCAAAGGGAAGACGACGCCAATGTGTAATCACCAATACCTGCATTAATTAAATAACGTGTGAATATACAATTACGTGCGTTATAAGGCAGCTTGTATGACAGATAGTTGTATTTAAATCTTCATCATGTTGGGAAATAAGGCTGCCACTACAATTGGACCAGAATCGTGGAGAAATTCAACGCTGAAAGGAATTAAATTATCACAAACAATTGTTCAAAAGAGTGATAAAAGTTGTGATGTTGGTAGATCACTGGATCCCCTTCCACATCTCAGAGATACTGTTGCACAGTTAAGTAATGATGAGATTCACAGGTATACAAGAGAAGTTAGGGTTATTGTTGCTAAACTCCGCGAAAGTTTACTGGACACAAATGAAGAGATAAAAGCCCTTACTAGAGGTAAAGAGGCTTTGGAGAAGGCATTGGAACATACAAGAAAAGATATTGCCCTGAATAAAGACAGCCAAGAAGTACGAGTCTCAAGACCAGCCAGAGAAAGGGTAAGATTGCACAGTGTCTCACCAACATTAAAACTTTTGAGATTTTGCTGTACTGCAGTGTGTAATAGAGGCTTGTTCTGTAAAAGTTGTTCTACCAATGGCAATCCCAGCAAGATACCATACACTGAACCACTAGTTACACATGTAGGACAAGTGTTGACATGAAAAATCCAACTGAAATAACATGTTTACAATATTATTGGGTTAATGTTATGCACATGAATAATGCAGTTTACTGGGAATTTAAAAATAAAGATGGTTTTCTCTTTAGAAGAATTCATGACTAAAACCTACAATCCCTCAGGTTACCAACTTAATTCAGTTGAAAAGTTTTTAACATCAGTATAAAACATATTTAAGTGTGTATATTTTTCACTGCTCTCTCTCTCTCTCTCTCTCTCTCTCTCTCTCTCTCTCTCTCTCTCTCTCTCTCTCTCTCTCTCTCTCTCTCTCTATATATATATATATATATATATATGCATATAACTAGTTTGTGGTTCAGGGTATAAGTATTCTCATCTTCTGAGGATTATGTGACTAGTCCAACTTTGCAAGGATTCAAGGTATTGATACAATTGATTTTTAGTTCCAAATCTATTGTCCAGCCATTCTTTGTGATTTAGTGTTTTTCAGCTGTTTCATTATTGATTTAATTTCATCTAAGTATCTTCTATTCAAATCTGTCACTTTATCCATAGTTATAAATAGATTTGGCAAACGGCTATATTGATTGAACAACACATTGTACCTCATTTCAATGGCACTTTTTACATGGTAATTCCACCTTTATTTTATTGTCAATATGTAAAGGTATATCAATCTTGATGCAAATTTACTTGCCGAGTCAAAAAAAGAAAAAAAAAGTAAGTTTCAATGACGCCATCAAATGTTTTATCATCAATATTTAAACATTTGCATCAGGTATTTCACTTAAAGAAAGTACAGAGAGGAACATTCTCATATAAGATATAAAGGCTTCATGCTTGCATGTATGGGTATCTATAGATGTATGCAGCACCTTGTTATTATGTCCCCCACTTTGGAGGGGAAATGACAGGTTTACAGTGAAAGAATCCCTATAAATCTTCAGTTTCAATTTTGTAAATCGGACAGAATGAAAAATCTATGTAGGCAGGCACATATGTCCTATCACTTGTACATGCACATATTCAAATAAAGCTATCTGATCAAAATTAAATAAATACCCATTGAATCTTGCAAGATATGTATGTTAATGTTTGTGTAAATATCAGAAATCTTAAATCTGATTACATTTTCTTTGTTAATGCTATTAACACCACTGAGCAGCAAAATCAGTTGTCAATCATGCAGTCTACACTGCAGTCTTGAGAAAATGGATTTTAAACCCTACATATGCTATGAATGTAAAAATAACCTAATGCTTTTAAAATGTTTGTCTTAGATATCAAAGGCACATATCATGTTAAAAGCAAGTATAAAATATCTGGTCAGATTATTCTATTTTAAAAAACGATTAAGGGGAAAATGTTATAAATTTTGTTTATAGGTACAACAAATGAATTTTGCATTTTTTATAACCACTTCAAAACACAGCATGTGGGATTACAAGGACACAGAACAGTTTGTTTGATCTGCTTTGATATAAATCAACATACCAGTGCTTGGAAAAATATTCTTAGCTGTAAAGATTATTCCTTGAAAAGAATTTTAAATGCATAGTAATAGTTGACTAAAGTTGAGATGATTCTTTATATTACACAATTCTCTGAACTCTTTGTATGCAAGATTTTGTTTGTAGTCATCATTTCCTCAGTACAAAACTGAGCAACAGAATAATGCGCAAGTGCACAGTATTGATTTGGCCATAAAAAAGGCCGAGACAAAATTGTGTGTTTGTTTTCGTTATTGATCCATGGTAATACTGCTTCAAACATTCATTTGGCTGACTGTGAAGGATCATAGTTAAATAATTCATGCCATTCCATTTTCATATGTTTTACCTTTACTTAATCTATCTTGGAAATCGATAGCATATGCTAGCAATTATTTGATTGGTCAGTTGTAAAAAGCTGAGTAACTAAAACAACAGCAATCACAGTGTATTACACTATAGTGTATGTAAACATTTTGAAATTTGAAGAAATGTAACCAAATCCACTTTAAAGCACCAGAGCTATGGTAGATATTGACAGGGTATTGTTTTTATGTCATGCCTCAGTAAATGAACCCTATTAAATGCACTGCAAAGATCTATTCATAGCAGAGTTCTGTGGTTGACATTTACACACTGGACAGATATATATTTTTTTAAAATGATATGTATGACACATGTTTTGAATTAGAAGGCAGTTTAATAGGCAATCAAGCTATCACATAGTGAGATGTACCTTGGCAAGATTTTAATGAATACAAACTACCATTATGAATACTTCTGACTTTCTGAGGTTTTATGCATGTAATATATGTTATTGTTCAATTCAGTTCATGAATTGATATACCCGCATCTAACACCCAGGCTCTTCAACTAAAAAAAAAATGTTCACATGAACAAAATCCTATGTGTCTGATTCTGTTATTGAGACTGCACATCAACAAATGACATTCATATGACCCAAATGCATGCTTAACAATGCACACTAATGAAATTTCAAACTTTCATCATAGAAAACGCTGGAGTAAAATCTTCTCATTTCATGGTGTTCATGTTTATGTCAGTGACATTTCCTCTGGTTTTACAGGAACACGATGGTGCTGATGATTTGCTGAATGCAGAGCGTGCCCATTTATTGAACTGCAAAAAAGCTCTGGAGGCTCAACTTCGTTCTGTTCAACAGCAACTTCAGGTATGTACTCACTTACATTACATTCCTTTACCAGTATATTTGTATTACTGTATCACTATACCGGCACTACTGTACAGGCATTTTATACATTTAATGGTGAACTGGTTTTACATCCCTGTACCACTATACTGGCACTACTGTACAGGCATTTTATACATTTAATGGTGAACTGGCTTTACATCCCTGTACCACTATACTGGCACTACTGTACAGGCATTTTATACATTTAATGGTGAACTGGTTTTACTTCCCTGTACCACTGTACCAACATTGCATCCCTGCACAAGTGTACTAGCATTACATCCCCGTACTGAAAATGGTACACTGGCATTACATCCCTGTAGCAGTGTACTGGCATTACATCCCTGTAGCAGGGTACTGGCATTGCATCCCTGTAGCAGTGTACTGGCATTACATCCCTGTAGCAGTGTACTGGCATTGCATCCCTGTAGCAGTGTACTGGCATTACATCCCTGTAGCAGTGTACTGGCATTACATCCCTGTAGCAGTGTACTGGCATTACATCCCTGTAGCAGTGTACTGGCATTGCATCCCTGTAGCAGTGTACTGCCATCACTCTTGTAATGGTGCACTAGCATCACATTCCTGTATTGATGTATTGGCATCTCTGTAGCAGTGTACTGGCATTGCATCCCTGTAGCAGTGTACTGGCATTGCATCCCTGTAGCAGTGTACTGGCATTACATCCCTGTAGCAGTGTACTGGCATTACATCCCTGTAGCAGTGTACTGGCATTACATCCCTGTAGCAGTGTACTGGCATTGCATCCCTGTATCAGTGTACTGGCATTGCATCCCTGTAGCAGTGTACTGGCATTACATCCCTGTAGCAGTGTACTGGCATTACATCCCTGTAGCAGTGTACTGGCATTACATCCCTGTAGCAGTGTACTGGCATTACATCCCTGTAGCAGTGTACTGGCATTACATCCCTGTAGCAGTGTACTGGCATTGCATCCCTGTAGCAGTGTACTGGCATTGCATCCCTGTAGCAGTGTACTGGCATTGCATCCCTGTAGCAGTGTACTGGCATTACATCCCTGTAGCAGTGTACTGGCATTACATCCCTGTAGCAGTGTACTGGCATTACATCCCTGTAGCAGTGTACTGCCATCACTCTTGTAATGGTGCACTAGCATCACATTCCTGTATTGATGTATTGGCATCTCTGTACCAGTGTACTGGCATTGCATCCCTGTAGCAGTGTACTGGCATTGCATCCCTGTAGCAGTGTACTGGCATTGCATCCCTGTAGCAGTGTACTGCCATCACTCTTGTAATGGTGCACTAGCATCACATTCCTGTATTGATGTATTGGCATCTCTGTACCAGTGTACTGGCATCGCATCCCTGTAGCAGTGTACTGGCATTACATCCCTGTAGCAGTGTACTGGCATTGCATCCCTGTACCAGTGTACTGGCATTACATCCCTGTAGCAGTGTACTGGCATTACATCCCTGTACCAGTGTACTGGCATCGCATCCCTGTAGCAGTGTACTGGCATTACATCCCTGTAGCAGTGTACTGGCATTGCATCCCTGTACCAGTGTACTGGCATTGCATCCCTGTACCAGTGTACTAGCATTACATCCCTGTAGCAGTGTACTGGCATTACATCCCTGTAGCAGTGTACTAGCATTGCATCCCTGTACCAGTGTACTAGCATTACATCTCTGTAGCAGTGTACTGGCATTACATCCCTGTAGCAGTGTACTGGCATTCCTGTATTGATGTATTGGCATCTCTGTACCAGTGTACTGGCATCGCATCCCTGCAGTTATTAAGTGATATGTTACATCTGGCTATCACATACCAAAAATTAAATAATTTTTATGCAAACATAAAAATTATTAAAAACTTGCACCAATTATATTTTCTTGCTTGACTAACGTATCGCTATTAAATTGTTGAAATGAAATGTGACAAATTAAATGTTTTTGCTATATCCAGGTTTTAGATGCTGCCAGACGTCGTCTGTTTAACGTCCTGAATGAGAGATCTCGTGTGATGGACTTGCTAAACCACGCCCTCTCCTCTTCTAACATGGGCAGTCAGAGTGCTCCATCAGGGATGGGGAGGAGCCGTACTTCCCTGGATGGTCGCCTCTCAAGGTTACATGAAATGTCAGGTAAACTGGGATTCATGTCTCTAGGTAAATCAATTTAAATATTGAATATATAGATGTTGGATGCAGTGCTCAGTCTTTTACAAGCATCTCTTTGATTCATTAAAAAAAAAAAATCAAAGATGTATTGAAATCTTTAAACAAAAATTTTTGAAAAAATAATGAAATTTTTATTGCTAGTAAATAGTTCTGGCAATTGAGAAATTTGTGATTTGGTTAGGGTCAAAGAAATGCTTATCCTGTTTGTGGAACATTGGGCTGCCTTGATTTTTGTGAGAAATTTCACACAAGTACATGCTATAGAATGTAAAAATTATTTCCATCTGGATTTCTGTTGTTAGAATTGTTTCTATAACACAGGATTTGTGCACTAATTGCACACTATAATGCCGACATTTAACTGCACCTTTCTAAAATCTTGCTTCGTGGTTTATGTACTTAGTTACTAATCCAAGAGACACATTACATTTAATCTGTACAAAGTTGTGTGATGCATGCCTGCCAATTTATACTGGTATTAACTATAACACAGCAAAAATATTAATTTGTATCTGATTAAATCACCTCCTCTTCTAACATGCACTTATTAAATGATAATCTCGATAAAATATAATGAAATGTGACATATATACATGCCTGGATCTTGTAGTTTATATGTACTAAGGGAGAACTGCTAAATCTTCTTACATGTACTGATACTTCTAAATTATTACTTATATTTACTTATTTCCTGATATTAGTAAAGTATAACACATTTATAATTCTAATTTATGCATAATTTTTACATTAGATATACCTTCTTTCCAAAATCACTAAAGTTAACAAACAATAACAGCAAAGCCCATTAACATTCAATGTGTGAACTGTGTGTTTTATACACAAGTCTGAAATCTTGCATCAACATTTTAGGTCAGCCTGACCCCCTAGGGCCATATACCCCCGAGGCTGATCAAGCCTTAGTGGATGCAGAAGAGGCCCGTGCCCGCTCAGCTTACCTCAGGCGAGAGTTGAAGGAAGCCATTGATAGAACTGAAAAACTTCAGAAAGCTGCCCACAAGTCTGTCAATGATGGCCTTACCCAAAAAGTGGCAGAGACCATCACTCTCAAGGTCAGGCTCTTCCAACAGTGAATATAAAAATCAATCTTGCGGGATATTCAAGAGATCACGTTTTTTTAAACCAGAAAATATCGCATTAAAACTCTAATACATGTATATTTTAGTAGTGAGTGATTATTATTATTATTATTTTTTATACACAAATAAATAATGTGCATTACAATGATTTGTCGTGTAATGATCGTATTATTTGCACAATAGATGTCAAGAAATAATTATTCATTGCCTATATTTACATGTTCTTAATAAGATGCTTAAATATCTTCAAATTTACTGCTCTTTAAACTTTAATCCAATTAATACTGGCCCAGGGATTTTATTATTTTCATCTTAGTCTATTTCTGTACAACCTCTAAATATGTGTATACATGAAGTAAGAAATCTCTAATTAACAGTCATTAATAATGATAAATTATTTATTCCAGCAACACCTTGGGGTCGGTTTGGGAGAGAATCGTCATGGTATCCACCGAGCCCAGAGATGGTATGATGCCACTGATAAGGCACGAGGTTACACCATGGTAAGATACACACATTCGATACAAGAATGTGTCACTATTAATACTACAGCCCAGCTGAAGATTCATAAGATAAATGAATTACCAGTATTTAGAGCACTTATTTGATATGGTATAGCTAGTCTAATCAGAAAAGAAGATAAAATAATGAATCCCAAATTACCGTATGTTAATAAGCAGTTGTAATCTTGTCTATTTCCATGTCTGGTGTTGTTCTAGGGCCCTGTTGCATATTCTGATATTACAACACGCGAGCGTTTGGATCGTCCAATGGTCAAGGTTTTCCAAAGACATCCTGGAACTCAGCTGCCAGAGGCTCAAGAAATCATTAGGGTAAGGGCCATAACTACAGAAAATGTTTATCGACTTTATAATGTTGCAGCTGAGGGTAATAGTGTTTGGATATCTGGATCAAGAAATTATTCCAAGGATATAACTACTGAAAATGTTTATAGAAACAAATTCATTTCCAAGGATAAAACTTCATAACATTGCATATACACCTGATGGCAATACAATTCTATCCTGTGTTATGCTTATTGTTTGGGTATCTGTTTCAGAGTGGAGACGGTCTGCTACAATCTCTGACAGCCACAAGTCGTAACATTGGTCTCCTGAAACTGTCACAACTCCGTCTCCGTAATGACATCAAAGGGAAATCCATGGCCTCTTCTGTGGATGGCAGTATCATCCGCCTCCGCCGCAGGAAGTCCGATCACAGATGGACTCTTGGAGAAGCTTTCTAACATATGGATTATTCTCCTTAATAACAAAGTTTTTAATGAACTCTGGTTTTTAAATTTTCCCGCAATCTTGATGCAAACTTATTGTAAATTTCAGTAATTCAAATTGAACTTTTTATCTGATCATGTGCACAATATATTTACTTTTCTGAATTTGATATTTTCTGCCTAGCTTATGTGACCTGAATAAGCAAGCACGGGATGAACAGGACAGTGCAAGCTTTTTTTCCATTGGTTAATTTTGGGTAAATGTTTGTAAACATAGTGATTGTGTTTGCTTGTAGCAAAAACGAGCAAAGTAGAAATCAGTATTATCATATGTATATTAATGCAACAAGTTATTTATAAAGCTTATTTGCATATTAATCGAGATAGAATTTTTATAGTATATTTTTTGCTAGATATCTTCTCATATTTTGAATTTTTTCAGAGAAGAGAAATCTGCATGTACACTGAGTAATCTCAACATAATTCAATAGTTTGTTGTAATTCAAACAGAATCCTATACATTTCAGAGACAGCAGTACTCACTTGAGTATTTTGAAACAGTATTATATAATAATATATTATATATATTATGCAAAGTTTGCTCAAACTTGTTATCCGTGTACCACAGCTTTGACAACTGAACCGGATCCACAAAACCTGCTGACTTGTTGCTTTGTTCACTGTCTAAACTTCACTGTGATATTTTGTTTTGTTTACATATGTATATATTTTTAATATGTTAAAAGTAATTTATTACGGCATTGTTTTTGTTTCTTTTATCTCATTTTTCATATGAGAAAAATAATAAATTTTAATGTTTTGATTGAAATCACAAATGTTGGATGGACACATCAATTAATATTACATAATTAACTTGTGCAAAGGCTCGAAAAGCACAACTTGCCATTTGTGTTTTCTAACAACCATTTTTTGCTTAAGATCCATTTCTATGTCATATAGTCTATAAATATATATATCATTGTTTCAATCAAAATATGGAAAAAGGTTTTAAAATCTATCAGAGGTTGAATATTTCATATATTTCACTGCACAGTATTTGTTAATGTTTACATGAGTGATAATAAAAAAAAATTACAAAAAATCTCATTCTTGTTATTTGTCCGTGAATAAAAAATCTCAAACAGAACGGAGAAGTACATTTAATGTTTTATTTGGTATTACTAACAGAACCCGACAGAGAAGTACATTTAATGTTTTATTTGGTATTACAAGGCATGTCCAATATTTTCCTTCAGCAAATTACCCTGGGGCAAATAAGTAATTTTCATTTATGGTCAGACTATAATACGGTAAACAAGAAACACGAGCTGCAATAAGCTCTAATGAAACAGACTGGGTATTACAAGGCACATATTCCTTTATGGCACATCACAATGGATGGTGTTCCCAATAAACTTTTAGCACTATGTAACTTGCATCAAATACCATTCTCTGAATTTCATAGAATTTTCCAAAAGCATTATCTAATGATCATGAAAGAAAGATCAAATGTCAATTTTTTTTTAACCATTTACATGCATCTTCAGTATACGTAATCTAGAAATCAAAATCGGGTGGTTACTCTCATTCATTATGACTTCAGTATTTCATGATTCCACAAATGAACAACATGAAAAACTTATACTTAAGAGAGTTCTGAATCTCCAGCCTGAAACTCGTGTCAATGCTCCTACATTCATCTGATCAGATATATCCCCCACCTCGAAATAAAATAGATATGGTCACACACTGAATGAGGCGAGGTGTTCACTACCTATGTAGTCCTGCCATGAACCTGGAGGGTTATGGCAAGACCTTCACTACATAGGGATCCTTGGGTATTAATTTTGTATCGTACCTTTGTGGTTCTTCACAAGATTTTTGTAGAATTTTCCTGTGTATGGACCTACGTAAAACTTCAATCCCTCCTCACCAGCAGCCCAGGAGCTCACGAACAACCTAAATCCTCATTGGATTTTCCATTTTAGTGGTTCTTAGAAGATGGTGAAAAATTTAATTAAAGTTTTTATCTTGAAGAACTCCCATTGATTGAATTAATGTCGAGTCAATAAGTAACCAGCCTATACCGTATCCGATTGACCGAGATTGTCATGACTTTCATGCCTTGTTTCAATACATTTTTAATCCTGAGTACAAGTTTGCACAAATATCAAGTCATTCTTTAATAAGATATTGAATGTCAAACACGGCTAGTGATACAAAGCCATGCTTTTCATCTAAAGTTGAATACTGTGTTGTAATTCGATGCTTGTATATGAAAGGCAAAATAGGCAAGGAAATGCACAGCAAGTTAGCCGATGTTTATGGGTCTTCTGCACCATCTTACGCTCAGGTTAAATTCTGGGTAAAGGAATTCAAACACGATAGAACATCTTTAGAAGATGAAGCCAGGTCTGAAGAAATGTTTAACAAAACACGGGATCTGTTATTCTCTGATAGGTGAATTCAGGTGGAAGAAGTAGTGCAGGCATTAGGCATTTCACATGGTAGAGTTTCAACAATCTTACACGATTGTTTAGGTATGCAGAAGCTGACAGCCCACTGAATCCCTAAAGAGATGAGCAAATGGCAACCAGAGCATCAGTATGCAGCACCTTGTTGAAGCGTATTAGGTCAAAAAATGATTTTCTTTTGCATCTGATGACTGTGGATGAGACTTGGGTTCATCATTATGAGCCAGAGAATAAAGATCACAGTCATCAGTGGGCAAGGCCGGCGTCCCCGAGGCCAAAGAAATTCAAGACGCAGCCATCTGCTGGCAAGTTGATGGCCACAGTATTTTGGGATGCAAAAGGCGTTATTATGTTGGACTTTTTACCCAAGAGAAGTACAATAACCAGAGCGTACTACACAAACTTGCTAGACCAGCTGAGAAACGCCATCCAAACTCTCTAAAGGTGTTTTGTTGCAACAGGACAACGCAAGAGTCCACACAAGTTACAATGGATGCTGTAGAGTGAAACGGGTATGAATTAATACCACATCCTGCCTATTTGCATGATCTAGCTCCTAGCAATTTCTTCCTATTCCCAAACTTGAAAAAGGATATCTGTGGACGCAGTTTCTAGTCTGACGAAAGTGTCGTGACGGCAGTTGAGGAGTGGGTCAATGGAAAGGCTCCTGACTTCAGTTATGGGCTGATGGCACTTGAACACCGCTGGTCTAATTGCATCACACTAGAGGGCTACTGCATCAAAAAAGAAGGGGTGGATGTCAACCGGAAATAAGTCAGGCTGGTTACTTATTGACCAAAACAATATAATTCATTTACCCAGAATGACACAAATTAGCACACAGCTAGTTTTCATCATGGATTGACTCGCCCTCATAATAATTCAAACTCCAAATAACAATGAATCATAGATTAACTTTACTCCCATAAAAGGTCTAGTATGAAATGAATTTGGAAATTTCCATTAAAGCACATATAATTATCAGTTTATGGTTTCCAAGCCTCATACCCAATAGCTGAACAACAACTAACATGTATGTTCATTACTTCCATCCCCAACCATGGCATATGCCATGAAGATTGAACAGCTTGTGTTCCCTCACCTCAATCTCTACAAACACATAACTCATGTTTCCTCAAACACACAACTTATGTTTCCTGATCTCAACCTCTACACACACAGCTTGTACTTCTTGATGTCAATCTCTACACACACACACACACAGCTTGTACTTCCTGATCTCAATCTCTACACACACACACAGCTTGTACTTCCTGATCTCAATCTCTACACACACACACACACACAGTTTGTACTTCCTGATCTCAATCTCTACACACACACAGCTTGTACTTCCTGATCTCAGTCTCTATAAACACACACAGCTCATGCTTCTTGATATCAATCTCTACAAACTCTAAAGTCGTGTTTCCTCAAACTCAATTTCTACAAACACAGCCCATGTTTCCTCATCTCAATTTTTACACTGTCTTCATCTCTATCGCTACACAACATTTCATGTTCCCACACCTCAATCTCCAGAATCACACAGCTCGTCTTCCCTCATCTCAATATCTACAACCACACATCCATTCTTAAGTTATAAAATAGTCCAATATGTTCAAATATATTTCATTATTTATTCCTTTTACTTCAATATATTAATTTAAATGAGTGAGAGTGACTTAAAGTACAATACATATCACATTTCTGCAGTTTTCCAAATTAATATTGTCAGTGGAATATCCTGTATATATTCATATGAACCCTTATCATGATTTCAAAGCAAGAGAAAGTAATCAAGTCATAAACTTGTGTTGCTTCTATCTGGAGATGTGTTGATTTTAGAAGGGTAAAAATTATAATCTAACAATCGTAAATAGAAATAATTACCACAGTACACTGTAGCAGAACAGAAGCAGCCTTCAGATTTTGTTTTTCTATCAGTGATAATCCACCATTTGCACTACATTCATGCTCATTAATGTAGTACTTGTTGGAAAACTTGAAAAAGAGTTGTTCTACACCAAATACCAAAATTATTGTTTAAAGTTGTAATTTCAGATTCACATAATGAAAAATACAACTCATGTTTAAAAAAACTGGACTGCAACAAAACCTTTGATGGGATATGTAATTTGAACTTTTGTAAATTTTCAATATCACAAGAAGAAGCATAAAACATAGACACATACAAAAAACTAAGCAAGAGAGATGATGTAGTTACATCTACTTTACATATTTACAGGACATGTGTACGGAACACGTATGTGTACAGAACATGTATGTGTTCGGAACATGTATGTGTACAGAACATGTATTTGTATGGAACATGTATGTGTACAGAATATTAGTGTACAGAACATGTAGTATATAGAACATGTATGTGTTCAGAACATCTGTGTACAGAACATGTAGTATATAGAACATGTATGTGTTCAGAACATCTGTGTACAGAACAAGCATGTGTACAGAACATGTAGTATATAGAACATGTATGTGTTCAGAACATCTGTGTACAGAACAAGCATGTGTACAGAACATGTAGTATATAGAACATGTATGTGTTCAGAACACCTGGGTACAGAACATGTATGAATATGTACAGGACATGTATATGTATGTATAAACAGCCTGATTGAGTTGGAACATCTACAGTTATTACTGAAATGATCTTCCACATCATAATTTGAACAAGAATTCAATTTAATTTCACAATGCATACCTTGTACACTTACTGATTTTGTACAGAGTTTTCATTTCATGTTTGATTGAGAAGACGTTTGCTGGCTTAAAAAAACTTTGAAGAGTACTACATGTCTATTTCTAACAAAACAGACCAGTATTGCAACCTATTATTAATGTGCAACAACTAAGGAAATACATCCATGTTTACAAATGACTGATATAAGTTAACAAAGACAATAACAGAACAATCACATTATCACCATCAAATTACTAAGTCTAGCAACTCCACAACAGAGAATTTGACACAGGTATTACTCTGCCGTAGAGGTCTCAATCCTCTCTCACACCACCATCACACAATAAATCAATCATTCCAGGTCCCTAAATAAAACCCAATTCAATATGACTCGTGTTCATTTTAAAATGAAAAGTTGTCAATGCATGCGTTCAATGATCAAAATAATTCCACTGTCCATTAAAAAGAAGTAGAAAAATATTGCACCACGTACATATCATAAACAAAGAATAATTGCAGATATATGGTCCTGTCTGTTGCAGAACTAAACATGGTTAACTATCATACACAGTAGTCCTATAACAGAGTAAATATTACAGATAGGAACCACACACTCCACATGACGGCTCCAGATCTGTGGTGCTGGGAGACTGGAATCATTTTGATCGCGAACAATTCTGCACACATCCTTGGAATGAATACACAATATCTGTCTGTCTAAGACAGTGTGGGATCATCAACACGCACAACCCTTGTCAATGGGGGCTTGGTCTGTGTTTATGGGATTTCTGGGGGTTGCTGGCTTGTGTTGTACTCCGGATTCAGCTGCATTCAAGTCCAAACTGAAGAAGAATTCATGAACAGTAATATAAACGTATAACAGACATTCTTACAAAACTTGAACCTAAATAGAATTTCACAATTAACACAATATACAATATGTGTACTTTTAGCTTATTCAAAATTAGCTAAATAGCATGATAAATTCAGAAATCAGCACCAGAAGAATCTCTCTGTATAGTATGTATACAGCTCTATTTTCTGGTATTGAAAATGAGTGCACTTGTGATTGTACTAAAACACTTGTAGGTATACATACAGCATTTAGATTTGTATTCTGATTTATCTACAGTCCACTATGCCTGTTTTAAAAGATTACTTTCAATATCTGAGGTTTTATATATTAAGCTTTATAAAATAATGTTTCTACATTATTGCAGCATTCTAACCCCCCCCCCCCCCCCCCCAACTCCTGCCATTAATCTCACCTTCCATCTTGAATGTTCTGGTATATCTTTTTTGCTGTGTCTAAAAATGCATCCTCTACATTGTCACCCCTGAACAAAAACAATGTTCTTCATTAATACATGTACAACACAAAATACACCTTACAAAATAAAATTCATTTCTTAGACTTTTAAACTTACTAAATATTATACATACATGTACTGAACTGAGATGCATTTTTTTCATTTTTCCAAAAATATAATTGAGATTATGGTAGATTTTGTAAAATTATTAGCTTTTATTGTCAAATTGCTGAAATACACGCTAAAAACTCTTGGATCAAAAGACCACTCAAGAATTCATCATGTGATTTGACGTCTATGAGGCACTCCGTGATATTAAGTACTTGTGTAAAATAAGGAATCTATAGTATATATATAATTCTAGGCAAGAACCTTGTATGTTGTCAGAATTTCTGTTCAAACCTTTCATACTCTAATAAAATGTTCAAACTAAACCATCATATTAAGAAATTGAGAACACTTCCATATTTAACACAAGCTCTGCAAAGTGGGACATCCTTTTGCATTGTAGTCAGTCAGTAAATGCATGTTGTTTTTTTTGCAAGAAGTCCCATAGTGAATTTGACCTTTGAACCCAAAAATCAATAAGATTCTTCCTTTCTTGATAACAAAGCTATCTGAGAAATATAAAATCAATCGAGTAAAAAAAACATGTGGCCTGTAGAATGTCTTCAAGCCCAGTGTGACACAATTTACACACTCACCAACATATAAACGGTTCTATCCCATCTTACAATGAAAAAAACCCCACTGTATATCTTTATGCACAACATTAAACCCTTAAGTCCAAGGGGACATGATTTGAACATTTATCATAATTTTTTTTTTACCCTTCCTCTTGAAATACCAATTTATAGATTCAACTTCTTATATCTAAACATCAGACTTACACTGTGTGAGGATTCTTGCATATTCGTTTGATACATTGTAACTGTCTTCAGAGTAAAGTTTTCAAAAACCCCTCCTTAATATGTGAAATTAAACACCCCCACCCCCATGACTGTGGAGTATACTGTGGTATAAGTAAATTCAAATCTAAACTATAAAACTACAGAGGGGTGCTTTCAAATTAATTTTGTCACATTTATCCTTATGAGTCTTAAGAAGATGTTTAAAGTCAATATTATTATAAAAATAAAATTTTATACTGATGTCGATTATTCTTTCAAAGTTACCTCCCTTATTACACACCATTTACTGATGGGATTCTATACCTAATTCTGTTTGTTTACAACTGTTTACCAGGAACTGAGAATAAGCATCTTAACTTGTACACTGATAGCTTTATGGCGTGTGAAGATCAGTAGGAAATAAAAAAAAAAATGATATATAGAAACCCCCTCTGTGGTCTAAATCGTTTTTGTGTATTAGTGACCTTTAAATTTTTTTTATATATTGTATCCTAGTGTACAAGATTATCATTTGACCATAGATGAGCGACAGACAGCTTTTGATCTTATTTAAGAAATAAATCTCATTTTTGAAAATACATGAGGGGTATGATCTGTTATGCTTCATGCCAGCATACTTCATGAAGAGTGTTAATGCTTCAACAAAGCCATTATGAAGCATTGCAGGTCAAATTCTCATGCTTTTTCTGAAACGAAATTTATTTCTTATATTTACATTCTACTTTCATACAAAGTTTATTGGAGCTTAAATTTGACTAAAATCCCTCATATGCGACAAAGTTCTTTAGACTTGGCATAGGTACGGCAACATTAAAATATTTCCAGATTTTTACAGTAGTTAAAATCAGTTTCTAATAAAGTTTCTTTGAAGTGATTCAACTCATTTCAAACTGTTGTGGTAAGTTAACCAACTCGAAATTTCAATGTTACATGACAGAGGTAAAAAAAAATCATAGTTTAAGATAATCCAGTTTAACCTGCTGTGAACCTGTGAATAATAAAACTTCCTTTTGAAATTTGAATGAAAGTATAACTATCAGCAATACCTGAATATTTCTAAATCTGCTAAACTAAGAACCCAAACAGACACTGGTGATTTCTGACCGAATTTACATGTTCATTAGTAATACTTACGTTTTGGCACTGCATTCTAGGAACATTAAACCTGAAAAAAAAAGGTCCACGATTTAGAGATACAGGTATGTAATAGGACTTTTAAAATCATTGTGTAGAAGGTATTTTCCATTTTGTATCATCAAAACAAG
The DNA here is from genome assembly GCA_024699665.1 of Ostrea denselamellosa. Taxonomy (NCBI): domain Eukaryota; kingdom Metazoa; phylum Mollusca; class Bivalvia; order Ostreida; family Ostreidae; genus Ostrea; species Ostrea denselamellosa. Next base: position 24,457,256 of record JAMZEH010000023.1, read on the forward strand.
CTTTTACATTCTTAAATAATTCACAATAGTAGAGTCATCACCAAGAAATGATAGTAGTCATTTGCAGATTATTCACACAAAGGTAAGATAGTGATTTACTTGCATAGTTTTCAAGAGAAAACACTCTTAACCCCCCCCCCCCCCCCCCAAAAAAAAAGACAGCCCAAAGCAACAAACCATTTTCATCAGCAAATTGCTTTGCCTCTTCATATGTAACATCCCTTTGAGCTTCTAAGTCAGACTTATTACCAATTAAAAATATCACCTACAAAGAAAATAGAAAGGGTTTGAAACTTCATACACCTACGCTCATTTTATTTCATGCATTAACTTGCTTTGTAGGAAAGAAATTACAATTGAACAGAAAGCCAAAGATTCTGTTGACATAAAATCTTTGATTCAAAGTGCAACTTTTTCTACATACAATTCTGGTGTTATCTCTCCATAATATTACATCATAGCCTCAACATCACATTGAGTTCCTATTAAATATATTTATGCACTACACTTGTGTCAAGACATTTAGTAAAACACACATAGAGAGTGAACTGCTGGAGTTGAACAATTCTGATTCATTATAAATGTAATTTGTTACAGCCAATAAATTCATTGACATAATATGCTTTAAAACTAAAAGAAATGAAAATCACTTCACTGTGAGCATGAATTCAATATAGGCATGTGTGCTGTAACCATGTTTTATAGTGCACACATTTATTAACATCCAAATTTGAACTGGAAATAAAGTTAGCCTGATTAAGAAGCCAGTCAATTACAATAAATGAGAATGACACAGACTGAATACTCCCTACACCCCCTGACAAAGATATAAATGACAATTCCTCTGAACAGTGCTCACTAAAGTCACTCAAAGAATATAAAGCTGCAAAGGATGAAGTGCTTAAACTATCAGCAACATTATAAAAAATATTCGAAACCTTTAATGGGATTTTATTATACCAGTGCTTGAATGATAACTTACTGTGTTGGGATTGGTTAAGTTCCTTGCATCTGTCAGCCAACTACTCAGGTGGTTGTATGTGCTTCGTCTATATAAATAATGTAACACGATTATTATTTTATTGTGCATTAAATAATATTTACACATCCAATATTTCTGCCTTCGATATCTTTACCCATTGAAATGATTGCCATTTTCTCATGAATGTGAATGTGCGTACGAATTTTGATAAATATAGTACAACAATTTTAGCAGCTAGGAATTCTAACAGAAATGAGAGTCAAATGTACATGTTAGAAATAAATTTCATTTTTTAAAAAATATATGAGGGTCACACGCATAAAGCATTGCAGATCATGCCCTCACATATTTTTAAAAAATGAAATGCGAGTTATAAATGAATAAATATAAATCTATAACCTACAAATAAATCCATCAAATACGAGATACTTTTATCCGTTTTGAATATTAGGTCATTTTGAAAGACCACATTAAGATTGATTGATTGCTTGTTATTTTCCACTACACTCAAAAGTTTTTCAGTTATCTGGTGGTGTCTGGTTTTTATCAGTGGAGGAGAGAACCCAGATAAAATGTACCCAGGAAAAGACCACCGACCTTCCGAAAGTAAACTGGCAAACTTTCTCACATATATCGACACGAGCGAGATTCGAACCCGTGCCAACTAGAGGTGAGAGGCCTTGTGGTTTTGAGCGCGATGCTCTAACCACTCTGCCATGGAGGCCCCCACCACATTAAGAAAAATCCAGTTGAATTTTGATATCTTGAATACCATGGATATGTTAAACTACATTTTTCGTTATGTATTTTAACCTCAAAATCTTGAACCCTCTTTTATCTCAAATTTTTTTCACGGGGCCCCATTGAGCTCAAGATAACGAAGTTTAACTTTATTTCTCTAAGGGAAAAAGTAACATAACAGAATATTAATATACCTTGTAATATCATAAACCATTAATGCCCCTGCCGCTCCACGATAGTAGCTCCTTGTCACAGCTCGAAATCGTTCTTGCCCTGCAGTGTCCCAAATCTGTAACTTGATTTTCTGTCCAGAAACTTCTATAATTCTACAATAAAAAATTTCACATAAAGTATATCAAATTAATAATAGAAAAAGCAGCATTTAACTTTAGGATTTCAGACTTTTAGCTGAAAAAATGTACACAAATTAAACTTTACCTTGTCCCAAATTCCACTCCTATTGTGTGAGGACAATCTGCCATGACTGAAATGACCAACAAGTAGTTATACTAAAAACTCCATCTTAAATTAATTAAAGGTATATGTGCCATATCGAACAGCATTTTGTTGGTGGTTTGCGAATTAATGGAAGAAGAAGAGTTCAGACAAATGCCAATTCTGTAGTTCTTGAACAATTTAAATAATATACAACTATAACGGACTAATATACTTTAATAAAAACTTCCAATATGGTGCATATTCGTAACAAATTGTACACAAATACACATTTTATTCCTATGATAATATCCAAAGATTACAGCATAAATAGCTTTACAGAGCTGATGCATATTCATCACTTTTTTCCCCTAAAAGTGATCTATTGTTCATTTTTACAGATGTATGAAACTACCTCATACAAAGACCTTTCATTTTGTATTTTACAATAAACGATGTAAATTTACATGGGAAAATTTTCATTTTTTAATTTGTGAAGTCCAATGTACGATGCATCATTGAAGGAAAAAGAAAAATCAAAATTTGTATGTGCATGTTAAATAGGGTTGCAGAACATACCTCTAACAACCAGGAAGAGCTTTTTCACTGAAAGTTTCACAACAAAATCAAGGGGACCACAAGTTATCATTCAGTACCATATATCATTAAGCTTTCATTTTTTGAGAATGGAGACACACTAAGATGATACCTTCATTTCCAGACTTGCCTACCCTTTTCAATGAAGAGGTGTAATCTAAATGTTTCTGAGGCAAAGATGTAATATTTTGTATGTTCCTATTTTGATGTCCTGTATATTGTATGTGATTATAAATATACAAGTTTGTATGTTATATATCATACAATGTAGGAAGTAAAACCTATTTTCAAATCATTTACTGATGTTTGTAGACTGTCTCACTTTTACACTGTAGGTATGAGGGCGAGTCAATAAGTAACCAGGCTAACTATTTCTGGTTGAGATCCACCTCTTTCTTTTTCAATGTAATTGCCCTCTAGTGTGATGTACTTACACCAACGGTGTTCAAGTGCCATCAGCCCAGAAATGAAAACGTCAGGGTCCTTTCCCACTCCTCAACTGCCGTCATGACTTCTTTGTCAGACTGAAAATGACGTCCAGAGATATCCTTTTTCAAGTTTGGTAATAGGAAGAAGTTGCTAGGAGCTAGGTCAGGCGAATAAGCAGGATATGGGATTAAATCATACCCGTTTTGCTCTACAGCATCCATTGCAAGTGTGGACTCTTGTGTTGTCCTGTTGCAACAAAACACCTTTAGAGAGTTTGGATGGTGGTTCTCAGCTGGTCTAGCAAGTTTGCATAATACACTCCATTATTGTACTTCTCTTGGGTAAAAAGTCCAACATGATTATGCCTTTAGCATCCCAAAATACTGTGGTCATCAGATGCCTGCGTCTTGAATTTCTTTGGCCTCGGGGACCTCAGTCCAATCCACTGAAGACTATAAGCTTTATTCTTTGGCTCATAATAATGAACCCAAGTCTCATCCACAGTCACAGATGCAAAGAGAAAACCAATTTTTGACCTAATACGCTTCATCAAGGAACTGCATACTGATGCTCTGGTTGCCATTTGCTCATTGCTAAGGGATTTCGGGACCCAATGGGTTGTTAGCTTCCGCATACCTAATCAATCATGTAAGATTGTTGAAACGCTACCATGTGAAATGCCTAATGCTTACACTATTTTTTATACCTGAATTTGCCTACAAGAGTATACCAGATCCTGAACTTTGTTACATATTTCTTTGTCAGTGGCATCCAGACCTGACTTCTTCTAAATATGTTATACTACCCAGAATTTCACCTGATCATAAGATGGTGCAGAAGACCCATAAATATTAGCTAACTCGCCCTGCATTTCCTTGCCTGTTTTACCTTTTAAATACAAGTACCAAATTGCAGCACAGTACTCAACTTTAGATGAAAAGCATGCCTTTGCATCACTAGCCATGTTTGACATTCAATATCTTATTAAAAAATGCAATTTTGTACCCAGGTATAAAACATGTATTGAAACAAGACATGAAAATCGTGACCGTCTCAGTCAATTGCAATGGGATAGGCTGGATACTAATTGACTTGCCCTCGTAAATGTATACAATACAATCATAGGGAATCTGAGAGGCTTTGATTAGACAGAAATGAGATAGAGAATAGTGTGAAAGGATAATGTTACCTACAGAGCCTGATGAAATACCCAGTCTGTGAACATATTGCTGAAGTGATCTATTGTAAGATTTCAGTTCAACAAGGTCTGTGGGTTTGAAAACAAAGCACACCCTTAAGTTTGTCATCGTATGACAGGACCTTTCCTCCATCTTTATTTTTCTTGGATGCAAGAAAATACCCTTTCACAGTGTGCATGGCTATGAGGCATTGTTAATATGCTTTATATGAACTGAAATAAGTTTTTAAATTTCATTCAATCAATGTCCCATTAGTCTTTCAGATTCAAACCCTGCTTTGTCTGCCCTGATCTAGTGGTACATTGTATCTAAACTTAAAAGTAAGTCGTTCATCAAAAATACTTGAAATATAATCCAATTTTTAAGCATGTTTTAAGTGTAAATTTGTTTTTGATGGCAGAATAATGTAACTAAGAGAAATAAGCTGAAGAATTATGCTAAGTAGAAAGGTTGGCAGATCTGCTTTTCAAAAGTATCTAACATGAAACAGATATCATTGATGAAATATTTAAACATCCTCCGTAATAAGCAGTCAGGAGTGTAACTGATTTAAAAGTTTTAAATAAATTCCATTTTTTGATAAAGTACATGTGTCATGAAAGTTTTAATAAATTACATGTTTTGATAAAGTACATGTGTCATGAAAGTTTTAATAAATTACATGTTTTGATAAAGTGCGTGTGTCATGAATGTTTTAAATAAATGCCACATTTTGATAAAGTATGTGTGTCATGAAAGTTTTAATGAATTCCATATTTTGATAAAGTACATGTGTAGCAAAGGTTTTAAATAAATTCCCTGTTTTAATAAAATATACATGTCGTGAAAGATTTAAATAAATTCCACGTTTTGATAAAGTATACAGTCAGAGGTGTAACTGATTTGAGTTACAGAAAATATAACTAAAATCAGTTACAAATTGTGCTAGCAAGAGTTGTCTTTCCTTGGAAATTCCAGTGAGTGATCGACAAAATCATTGAAACAGCTACAAATTGCAAAATTAAGACCAAATTTGAATATCTTAAAGCATAAAAATGACACAAGGCTCATCCCAATTTTTTATTTTTTTAAAGTACAAAAGATTTTAGTTACTTTTCTCTTAAATTCACCACTTTCAAACCTCTTGTGCAAAATTTTCTAACTGATGTGCAGATGCAGATTTTTGATATTTAATTCTATAGTATCCTGAATTCATAAAAATTATAACATCCCACATGAAAATATGGTTAATTTACAATTCAAAAAGGGCCACAACTGGGCATATTTTGCAGATTTTATGTTAAAAAATTTGAAAATTCTATTTTTCCATGAACACTTGACTCCAATCTTTGCAGATGTAAGGAAACTTCTGGTATATTAAAATATGGGAATACCAAAGGCCTTTGCACAAATCAGCGTCAAATATGAATAAATCTTGCTAAAAGTTGACTTTTCAGCAATCACTGGGAAGACAAGAAAATAACGGTTCTATGTTATATTTTTCCATATGCCCCTGACTGATGAGCTTTGCAAGATTGCTCTGGAAATCTCTTTAGAAATGGCTAATTTATTACAACCTAATGTCCATCAGAAAAGAGGTCAACGATTTATGATTATGTGTTTGAAGTTAAGTTTTTGACTTCTTATGTAAGAACAAATTCAAAACTTTCAGAAATAAAGTCTAGTTTATAAATAATAATAAATCTAGTTTGAATTATAGGGGTATACAAGAAATGTAATCATGGGGATAATTTGCACATTCAGCTCTGTTGTTTATGCAGAAATTAACGACATAGTAACATTCATAATGTAAACAACCTTGACATTTATTTCTAATATTCATATTTGATACAACTTGGCTTTTTCAAGAATATATAAGGTTGATAGGTCACTTATGCCAAAAAACAATACAATGAAACAGCAAAGATTTATCACTGGTGAATGAAAATATTATCCCTTACATCTATAGACAAGACTGATTACCACTTTAAGCCAGAATAAATGAAAGCACAAAGTAACAAACCAGTGACCTATGAATTACTATCCAATTCTGGAGATAGACTTATCACATGGACAACTTTTGAATGAAAATTTATGTTCCCAAACATATAAAAATACTTGCATTTGCAAGTAGCTATCTGCAACTTTGTCTGAAGTTCATTGTTGTTTTTGCAAATGTTGATATTGATATCATACTCTATGGGGATGTATTCATATGACAAATTATTTCAACTCAATTTGGCTTTGTTAGAAATATTGCCCAATATTTCTCCAATATGTCACTGATAATCATGTTTAAAGCAAATTCAAATCACTAAAATATGTTAAACAAAATTGCCTGCAAGTTTTTGAAGTTGTTTTGGTAAACTTACACTTTTTCTCTGTAAATTGGTGAAGAAGGCAGGATTTCCCAACACCCATATCCCCAATGATGATGTACTTAAATATGTAAGAATAATTGTAAGGGCCAGCTGCCATGGTTACACTTGTTGATTCCTGTACAAGAGGAAAATTCATTCATTCAACATTAGTATTATCATAAGCATTACAGACCATGCAAAACAGGCCAAATTTCAGTTATTTAAAAGTGTTGACGACTGAGTTTCGTATGACCACTCCCGACTGTTGATACAAGGTCCCCGAATGAGGTTAAACCCCAAATTTTGGATTAACATTTCCCCATTAATTTGCGATATCGGTTAATTTAAGCATCTCTCGATAATTCATCATATATGGGAGACTTCCATTCAAATTATATACTCCAGCTGTGATGTAATCAACAACTGTTGTAGTGTAAACAGACAAAATGTCATAAGGGGGTGGTCAAATTTCACTTTTGGGGAAACTGACATTAGCGCTTAAAATTCTTCAGATTAAGAAATATTACAGCACAAAATGCTTTTGATGAAGAGGCTCTTGTAAAGCTAAAATCATTATCTCTTCTTCGTATACCTCCTCTATCCTTCGATTTGTGGTAAGGACACAATGTTGTGAATCAGCAACAGCAAGATGGCGAATTCTGCGATAGCAGCGCCTCCTGTTTAAGACATTAAAATTTTGTCTTTCGATCCCGATTTTAATTCAGAGTCAGAAAAGTCTCATCAAAGACAATGAAATATATCATTTTTGCATGTTACAGAGATATATTTCAAAAAGATAAAACACAATTACACAATTTTTCTCCATTATATTCTTTATTAAATATAATCTTTGCATATACATGTATTGAATTTTGAAATACACTCTTCGTATATTTTCCGATTGTCATTTATTTAGAATGTTCCCTCTCGATTCGAAAGCCACTATTTTGGTAATTCCTCTGTTATCATAGCTATGATAATTCATATTCACTTTCTCCACCCCCCCCCCCTCTCTCTCCGAAATATAATAATGTCATTAATTTTGAAGAATATAGATTACCATTATAATTACCTTTATCATAATTATGTCTTCAGTTTTGCAGTACCAGTTTGATTGGTGTAGATTTCTGTTTAAGGAGTAGCCTATGTAATAAATAATTGATATAGTGATCGTGGTTGTGACTAAATATCAATATTACAGATAGATAGATAGATAGATAGAGAGAGAGAGAGAGAGAGAGAGAGAGAGAGGTGAATAGAGCAAAATATTTGCGCATTATAAAATACAGGGGGCGGATCCAGAAAAAATCACTACCTAGGGTTGTAACTTTACCGCCCAAAGTAGAGGAGTTGGGGACCCCCATAATGGTACAAAATGATCGTTTTAGTTTTTGGTGTTTTTTTTTTTGTTTTTGTTTTTGTTTTTTTTTGTGGAAAAATCCGCTGCTAAAAAGGACAAAATTTTACTCAACTTTTATTTTGGTTTATGTGTACATGTGTACCCAGGTATATTTACAGTTTGGTGAAAAATAAATACATGAACATGCAAATACAACGCTCCAGACCAAGCTAACCAATGACAAGACAGTTTGCGCAGTCAGGAACACAGTCCATGCATGTGTATGTTTTCATAGTTTTCATAAATAAACAAAACCCATATCATTGTTCTCACTGCTCATTAACCAAATAAGCTGATCTCTACAATCCAAGTCATCAAAATTAGTACCATTTACATTATAGGACATTAATTTACTTCTTTCTAGATCTTGGCCTTTCAAATTCTGATTGCCAAGCCGGTATTAGAGCCCCGCAAAATATAGCTATCTGCCCACGTGTGCAAATTGATAGATGTGCAACAAATGTTTGGGTATTTCATTTGTATTATATCTTTGTATATATTAAAGTTATAGATAAAATGTTATTCATTTTCAATAACGAATATGTCCCTTGTTACCATTTGTTGCTGCTCAAATTATATGCCGTGCACAGATATTTGTGCCATATGGCTATTCTTCCAATACCACTGGTAGATTTGGGCGCGTTCGATTCCACTCTTCCTGACGCAGAACCGCTGGTAGATTTGGGCGCGTTCGAATGCGAGATAGGTAAAGCGTGAATCCTGACTCGTGGAAAGAAGAAAACACAGCACCATCTCCCCATAGGAGACGGTGTTATCGCGACCATTGGGCTCTGACGTCACGTCGATGAGGATATTTCCACTGCAACATAACGGGGCTTGATGACATAGGATTGGAGACGCCTCAGCACTCGGATATGTGTCTTTAATGTCTAGTGTGTTTTTGTACAGTTCTAAACTGGTTGCGAAAGTGCTGCAACACCTCGTGATACAAAATACGACAAAACGTCGTAACCTTCGGTCGACCTGTTCGAGGTAGGTCGACAGTCGAGGCTTTTGTTGAGACGAGGTGCTGTAATCTCAGTGAGATTTGTCGAGATTGGAGGAGAGATTTGATTTTTGGTATTTTTTACGCCACACTCAACAATTTTTCAGTTATCTGGTGTCGGCCAGTTTTTATTGGTGGGGGAGAGAACCCAGATACAATGTACCCGGGAAGAGACCATCGACCTTCCGAAAGTAAACTGGCAAACTTTCTCATATATATCGGCGCGAGTGAGATTCGAACTCACGCTGACTAGAGGTGAGAGGTCTTGTGATTTTGAGCGCGATGCTCTAACCACTCGACCACGGAGGCCCCCTGGAGGAGAGAGGCGTCAGTCCAAATATCCAGCCAAGACGAATCTCGCCGAGATAAGGTACTATGAATGTGTGCAAATTCAGAGTGCTTGCGCATGCCACAGCGTTTTGGGTGATTCCAGCCAACAGTAATTGCATTGACCTGTTGCATGCAATGTTAAGTAGACTACTGTTATATTGTTGAATACCTCAGGAAGTATAACAAACAGGGCTGTTTTGTTTTGTATGACTATGTTCAATCAACCGTGAATTGTTTAGGAATGTGTATGATATCGTGCAATACAAAATTACTAACAAAATCCTACTGCATGTAATATATATGTACAGAACTGTATTATTGACTTTTGTAATATATATGTACAGAACTGTATTATTGACTTTTGTAATATATATGTACAGAACTGTATTATTGACTTTTAATTCGGGTTGCGTTTCTTTTTATATGTCAGTATATTATAGCATGCATACTGGTATTGTACACCAGTAAGAGCCCTTGTTTATATTTTTGCGCTCCTTATACAAAATGACGTGTAAGATCACATAATGTAGAAAAGACGTACAATGCACTAAATACATCAAATCAGAACAAATAACTAAAATCGTAATATTTCAACTTCCTATTCATAATTTTATATACTTTAATCTTCCAAAGAGCATGTAAGTTCACCCATAAAATTAAAATAATAATAATAATAATAATAAAAACAAAATAAATAAACAAACAAACAAACAAAAACAAACAAACAAACAAAAACAAACACCAAAAACACCCAAAAACAAAATAATACAACAACAACCCAAAAAAAAACAACAAAAAAAACAAAACAAAACAAAAACAAAAAAACAAAAACCAAAAACAAAAACCCACCACCAACACCACCCCCCCCCCCCCCCCCCCAAACCCACGGTATTTTACAATGTAAAGAGTATAACAACCTCCTAAGACCTATCTAAATCTTAATGTGAGATAGTTTTGTGGAGCTTTTATGTCGTCTCTTGATATCTTAAGAAAATCTCATGATCTATCTTAGATAGTTTTGTGAAATCCGGCCCAAGAATACATCACACATAGATCCCGATCTGTTGTAATACAACGAACAAGCAAGCGTCCAATCAAATGTCATGTCAGAAGTAAAAAAAAAAAAAAAAAAAGGGAAGTAAAGGCGAGGATAGTCTATCCCCCACTTTCTATCTTTTCTCTCTCTCTGTCTGTCTGTCTCTTTCTCTCTCTCTCTCTCTGTCAGTCTGTCTGTCTCTCTGTCTGTCTGTCTATCTGTCCTTCTCTTTGTCTCTCTCTCTCTCTGTCCGTTTCTCTCTGTCTGTCTCTCTCTGTGTTTCTCTCTCTGTCTCTCTCTCTGTGCCTCTCTCTCTCTGTCTGTCTGTCTGTCTGTCTCTCTCTCTCTCTGTCTGTCTATCTGTCCTTCTCTTTCTCTCTCTCTCTCTCTCTCTCTCTCTCTCTCTCTCTCTCTCTCTCTCTCTCTCTCTCTCTCTCTCTCTCTCTCTCTCTCTGTCCGTTTCTCTCTGTCTGTCTCTCTCTCTGTCTCTCTGTTTCTCTCCCTCCCTGTCTCTCTCTTTCTCTGTTTTTCTCTCTCTCCCTGTCTCTATCTCTCTCTCTCTCTCTCCTCTCTGTCTCTCTCTCTCTCTCTGTCTCTCTCTCTCTCATATATTTTTTTTTTTTTAGAAAAAAATGTTATACTGAAGAAGCAATGCGCCACCAAACACTGTGCCCTATATTGGTCTTGTGTCCAATAACCTCAGATCTATATGCGTACGGATTACAGTTTCATTTGTAATTTATTGCTTATTTATTGATATCAATAAAAAGAACTACGAATAATTATGCCAATGAATTGAATTTTTCATATAAAAAAAATCGAATCCATGATATCGAGAATTATTTATTGATTTTAATAAATGAGCAATGAATAGTTAAACAGTGCCCCCATAAAACAGGTACGACCCCCCCCCCCCCCCCCCCCCAAGAAAATAAAATATATGTTGGAATTAATAAACGATCACATTCATTCATTTGCCTTTCCGAAACTAATAACAAAAATAGAACCCAAATTAAGACAGGACTGTGATTTCTAATTTCCTACCCACGGTCAACTAATAACGAAAAAATAAGGAGGAAAGGCGACAATGTCTTTGTAATTGCAAGTACCTAGGGCCAGGTTTTTCATTAAGTAATTTATCTAGGTACCTAGGAAAATGGGTACGAGGTAATGTCAGTGTTTAGCTCAATAGTTAATGAAATCATGGATCTAATATCGGCAGGAAAACCGACAATTACGCGTGTGAGCAAATGTAGTGACATATGCGTAGATGGCGAGATTATTAAATCTGGTTGGGAATAGAAATGTAATAAAATTGACAATAGGAGATGAAACACTCCGTTAATCAAATTATATTGCTAATAAATATTGTGGCGCCCTCCGAGGTCGCCGGCTGTACCCGTATCTTTGTACGCCCGCCAGAAAACTCGTGTATGCTTATTCTTCATATTGAAAATAAGAGGAATAAAAAAAATCTTCCGTCAAAACATGTCTAATTGAAAACTTTAATCTGGAAAACGATAGAATTGCCTTGCCAACCCGCATCTCCCCTCACAATCATCTGAAATGGTTTTAGGAAACATTTTCAATATCTTAATCACTTAAATCCGAAATTGACATCAAATAACAATTAATAATTGATTTTTTACAAAGACACTTTGATTAATGGCTTCCACTTTCCCTTGATTGAAAAATCTAATTTTCTTGTCAAGATTCGAAAACACGATAATGTAATTCATTTAAGATAGAATATTCACAGAAATGTCTTATATCATGCGTTATCTTCGGACTACTGACGGAGAGTCAATTTTGTAATTATGCTGTGCTCATAATTATGACGAACGCCGAAGATGAGGAAGAAAAAGTTTATCAAGCACAACACATCACATGATTAGAACAAGTCCGTATTCTGACTACGAGAAGTCTACAAGATTTGAAATTGACTTCTTTTCTTTAATTATTTTCCCATTTATTTTCTTAGAATTCGTTTCGCTTCCTCAAAAGATTGATCAGCTCAGATAAACAGACAAACTTTGACAAGGAAAACGCTCGTGATATTTGGGGTTACGCGATGATCACAATTTCTTCCTTCAGCGACATGCACTCCAAGACCGAATCTCTATCTATAATACATGAACAAATATGTCATATTTCAAAACTGCTCAGAGTTATGGATAAACTCTAAACTTTTAATGTTAACGTGTCTCTATATTTAAGCATTTTTAAATGGAAAGTTCATGAATAAAATCATGTATGCATTATATTCCATTGAAATAGAGTTTTTTCTATAAAAAATTAATAGTATGCGCACACTCAGACCCGTACGTGAGGATGTCATGGAAATTTTCATTCTAACTAAATGTGATATCGTAAGCAATTACTATAATATATATATATATATATATATATATATATAGTGAAGATGTATTAGATTTTCCCATCCATATATATATTATATATATATATATATATATATATATATATATATATATATATTATATATATTCAAGATATATTAAATATTTTCCCAGGTCTTGAAATTTTGAAAAAAAGTAAATAATTTCTCATTCAACCCTGGAGATCATAAAGTCTTAAGTAAAAAGAAAAGTTTCCCATCTCCATGCACTTCCACGTAAATTTGTTGAAATATTGAATGACATTCTTGAAATAACAACGCACAGATTAACTTTGCTCGGAAATTTAGTGAAATGTTTGGAAAGTCTCGGGCTTAAACGATTTCCCAGTTTATTGTCACAAAGCTATATCTTGTAAAGCGATATATAATTCTATCTGAAACGTTTTACTTACATTTGCAAGTTCTGTCTTTCATATATTTTATACATCAGAAAATACGATATGCTATTACTTGTCATGTGACAATGACAATTCCCTATGTATGACGTCATAATGTCGCAACGCGATTGGATAGTCGGCATTCTCTAACTAGAACTTGTATCAAAGTATTAATTCAGGGTCACAACTGCATTAATAGATTGCAGATTTTCCCACTCCATTGTTCTAAAACTTAATTTGATAGTGCAATACTCTGTGAAATTCATTTTCAATAGCCATTAGTCCGCAAAATAATATCCGTAGAATAATTATGTACTGGTTACGATTCCGCATGACAAAGACTAAGCACGATACCTCACTCCTGTATGACAATTCATTGGTTATGAAAGAGTCCTGATGTGGGATCTAAAATAACCATACATGATTTAAGACGTCGAGAAAAGTGAGAGCAAGAAACGACAACTCCGAGTACGAGTCTCAGATGCGAAATATCATTCCACCATTATCAGACACTAATGTAAATTCACGATCTAATTTGTAAATACAAACTATCACTGGGTCGAAAGCTGTCTAACATGTTTCATACCAACTGTTAGGTCGTTCTTTACAAACTGATTTTGACGAATCCGTTTACCTGATCAAGATATAGGGCTTACGGCGGGCGTGACCGGTCAACAGGAGATGCTTACTCCTCCTAGACACCTGATCACACCTCTAGTTTGTCCAGGGGTCTGTGTTTGCCATTTTCTTCATAGGATTTATGAGATTGATTACTGTTTGTTATCTTCACTTGTCCATGTATAAGTAATGACGTCATTTCTGTATAACTTTATTAGGATATGAAATGGGGATCCGGGTTGTTAGAATAGATCCTCAGTACCGCTTGCTTGTCGTAAGAGGGGACTAAATGGGGCGGTTCTTCGGATGAGACCGCAAAAACCGAGGTCCAGTGTCACAGCAGGTGTGGCACGTAAAAGATCCCTCCCTGCTCAAAGGCCATAAGCGCCAAGCATAGGCCTAAATTTGCAGCCCTTCACCGGCAATGGTGACGTCTCCATATGAGTGAAAGATTCTCGAGCGGGACGTTAAACAATATTTAATCAATCAATCAATTAGGATATGAAATGCAGTTGGTCATGTGATCACATCCTTTAATGCTCAAAGGGAGCTATCAAAATTATGCCTTTTGTTCTCGAGAAGATTCTAAAACAATATATCTATAGGTTGATGAGCGGGAACGATCAAATTCGATGTCAGGGTTTCACGGTACACTGATTGGCTTGCGAAAGATTGGCGGAAGTGTACGAATCCACACTGGACATGACATGATTAATGATAGATTCATGGGAATGTTTTATCCGAAAATCGCTTACCGCGTCTGAAAGTTAACATGATAATCATACGGAATATTCCAGCGAACGTGATAAAAAAAAAAAAAAAATCAATGCGCGTGACGGAGTGGCGGCATGGGCAGTGTTATCTATATAATTATGAAGGATTTGCACAAGAAGCATCTAAAGAATTATATTTAAGTTGAAAAGGAAATGTAGCACCGACAGTATCCGTGATTAACAAAATATACCCGCTTGATTGAGCTTTGGCCATCGTTGGCGATTTTTAACCACCAGTCTTAGTTCATGTCTGGTTTATCAACTGAAAGTAGTCCCGCGAGGCGCATAAATACCGGAATGGTAACCGGTCAGAGTCTTCCGATCCAATTTGAAAATGACAAATTGGGTCTATATTAATTCCCTTGGATGGACGAATTTACTGTCTTGTAATTGATTTGGATTGATGTTTGTGGAAACGAAAAAGATATCAACTATTTTTCCACAATGACGATTTGATGAAAATTTATGAAGATAAATATATGGTGATAAAAGATGTTTCCTTGGCAAGTGCAATGGTTTCTGTAAAAAGTTTTGACTGCATCAAATAAATCTGGGAGGGAAGCCGTCGTTCTTAATTCAAATGCAATGAACGGGTTGAGTGAATGCAATCATCTTGGAAATTGAAATAAAGCGATGTAACTCAACAGAATTCCAACATGGTCAACCGTGTAAAATGTTGATAAATCATCTTTAAAGTTAAGAACACCATTGAAATTCTACATTTTAAGAAAGAACTACACAATCCACTTCAAATATTGCATACATAGGTCCATCATTTTCAGGGAATTTCAGCAATTTTACGTTGAAGAACCCAAATTTGTTTACGTTATGTACAGTGTTCGTTGGAATGTCTCTATCTGAATATTTTATAGCGTAAATTCAGAAATGTATTTGTTCATTCTGTCAGAGTTCCCAGCCGTTCAAAATGAACGTGCTATAGTACATTCATTTTGTCAAGATTCATACGCGCATTCATGAGGAAATGGCATTACAATTTGTAAAGATATATATATAATATATATATATATATATATATATCTGTGTGTGTGTGTGTGTGTGTGTGTGTGTGTGCAATTCATTTTAATTTGGGGTGTACTCATGACCTGTGAGACCCAATCTCTAGGCAGCACATGACCAGCGAGCTAGATCGCTAAGGCGCGAGACCGTTCAGGTAAGTTAAAAAAAAACTTTCTTCAGACAACGATGAATTCTTGCTACGCTGTCACATACCACACGGTCATTGAGAATGGAAATGAAATGGTCATTTAATGTAGATTTAAGGGGATCATACAAAACACACACTACACACAGCTTTTGCAATTAACTCATGTAAACACAATTGCTCCAAGTGAAGAAATTTTGAATAAAAATACAGAGATATATATCAGATTTACACGCATATCGATTATCTGTACTTCACTTGATGTGTCTACCTATCTATCTATCTATCTATCTATCTATCTATCTACCTATCTATCTATCTATCTATCTATCTATCTGTCTGTCTGTCTATCTGTTTGTCTATCTACACACACACACACAGAGAGAGAGAGAGAGAGAGAGAGAGAGAGAGAGAGAGAGAGAGAGAGAGAGAGAGAGAGAGAGAGAGAGAGAGAGAGAGAGAGAGAGAGAGAGAGAGAGTTTAATATATTAGTAATAATTAAACTGGAAATTAATGCGTCAGTTTACATTTGTAAATAATAAATGTTTTTCAGTGACAGGCCTAACGGCGTCATCCGAATATTATAATAAATCCACATCGTATTACGTAATTTTGGTGTATTGAACTTTTACAGGAATCTTAATTGTTACGTGTAAATTGGTTTTTATTGACATCTCTCTCTCTTTCTCTCTCCTCGCAGCTGTCTTTTGTCTGATGCCTAAATTAATCTTTCCTACCATCGATATTTCATATAACAGCAGCATGACAAAGGAATCTTAATAAAAAAAAAAAAAAAGCTGTATTAGTATGCAAATAATTGTATTTCTAAAAAAAAAAAAAAAAAAAAGAAAAAGAAAAAAAAAAGAAAAGAAAAGAGGTGATCATGCTGCGAATCTTCTGATAACGAGAGAACTGGCCATCAACAGAGTAACACAGACTTAAAGTTTCAAGAAAAGAAAACCAAGAGGTTCATGGGCCACATCGCTTACCTCAACAATGTAAACATGAAATCCGAAATAAAATCCAAGGTTGTTGTAGAACATAGCGTAAATAGTAATGACACACGTGCAGTCAAATTAACCTTGAACTTCAACTGGAACCTAGATCTACAAGTTGTAAAAGGTGTCATTTCTGGTAAAACTGGAATTGGAGTGTGGTTATGGTAGAGTGTAGTCAAGGAGGAACCAGGGAACGCTTGTAAGCGTGCTTACGTATACTCACACGGACAAACGTTCAAGGGACTGTTGGAGTATCCCTATGGCAACTCTGTCTGAATAAGTCTGAATCTAATGGTGATGTTTTCCTTCAAGTTGTTTAAAATAAGTGCATTGAGCACCAAGTTACGCTATAACTCGATAACATTGAATTAAATTTATTCTGTATAATTTAGTTTAGCACTAATATTACGCCCTGAAGTTTTGTTTTAGGGTGGATTTTTAAATGTTCGTATTGTCACGATGCTTTACGTAAAAATAATAAAGTCCGTTACTCGCCCAATCAAATGGCGTGTTACAAATGAAATTAAAGTATCAAATGTTATATACACTTGTTCACCAAGATCGACAAATGAGGTTTATGTTTCCGACAGGCGAGGTACTCTGGTAGTGTGTGATTGTCGAACAAAAATCATTCCGAACAATCACATTCAATCTTATTGTGATCGCCACGGGTACAGCGACGGCATCGAAAAAAATTGCTAACAGACACCTAGCTGCAAAACTAGCTCTCCGGTGGAGGGGGGGGGGGGGGGTGGATATACCAGAGAGCTACAGTTCTGCAACTAACAGCCACGTAATCACAGAACCGTGTATCCCCATAGTCAACTTTTTGAACACTTAATAAGTGTAAAATGGCTTCAGAATTTAAAATTTCGATAAAGAGAAAAAAATCAGATAATTGCCAACACTAATTCGTTGGGGGGGGGGGGTGCTGGTGAATGAGTGGGTACAAAAAGGGAGAATGGGTACTACCAGGCCCGTGTTCAGTTGCCTGTGGGTTTGGAATCTAATGATGGAGCTAAATAGCTAAATGTGTACTTTGCAAATTAAACATTAACCATAGTTGGTTTTTTTTATTTTAGCAGATTTGCCTTGATATTTGATGGAAACATTTAGTTGACGAGTACCAAGTGTGGATACTGTTATTCAATAAATAATATTCAATAAATAACACGTCCGCAGACCTCATGCCACGCTACAACAAAGACTTTTTGTGTTTTGTATCGGAATTCATCGAAATTAAATATGATCTACAATTGTTATGACAAATCCTACATCCATAACGGTTGAAATTGGATCAAAGTGACAGAATACTGGATAAGAGCAATCGTGTCTTCTGCAATAGCTTGCTTGGGAAGAGTAGATTCAACCTTTTCATCTACCAAACAGAACTGAAGCACGCTGTTACCAGATGTCTGACTCCATGGTGACATAATGAAGGCCGTGATGGAATCTTCGATGTTTCTGAAAATTTAAAACTTCAAAATTGACCAACATTTTTTTAACGACGGCTTGTTAGTCGTAAAAATCATTGTGTGACGTTTCAAGTATTCGACCTGAGAGTGACGATGTAAGATAAGGGTAAGATAAAACGTTGATATTACTTTACTCAATTACACAGGATCTTTTGATGTCTCTACTTAAAGAATCCAAGATGCTTCATTGCTAGTACTCAGATTAAGTATTTTGAAATTTACGCACAATTTATACACAATGGCACTTGAAAGCTTGAAATACACATGATGCAAGGTACGATCTTTGTCATATACACTTGGCTAAAAGTTAAGGACTACCGTACCTTCAAATGAACACACTCTGATTTTTTTATTTTATGAATTTCCATTCATAATTTTAAAAACTTCAGACATCTGAAGAATTTTTTTTCATAAGATAGTTTAAACAATTGAATTATATCATTTTATGAAAGTTGCGCTTGGAGTGCAAGCCTTTATAAACAAAGACTATATAAATTAATAAGCCAACTCAATACTGCTTAAAACTACATTATTTCTACATTTGATCAAAAGAAAAATGATACGAAGTGGCTTTGGATTTTGAAAAATGAAGCAAATAATAAATATCATGAATCCATATAGACAGTATCGACACAACCCCTCTATTACAATAGTTTCCTCCATTACAATAATTTCCTCCATTGCAATAGTTCCCCAAAAACAGACTCTTTTGTAGTGTTCCACTGAAATTATTTATTAGTCAAGAATGAATTACATCATTTACACAAACAGGATGATACTTAACCTACGTGCAAGTGAACAAATCAAGCACGAAATATCAGTCAGTGCGTGCATGGTAGTCTGAATTCTTACGCAATTAGAGATGTGCACCTGCTGTAGCTTTGCCGATCTATATCATATGAACAATCGATCAGTAAAATACAAATATAACTACCTACAACGTGATTAATGATTTCATACTCCAAAGGTCATAAATTTATCCCGTCTCGGTACGGCAGATATTTCCCATTTCCTTTATGATTTCGTGTAAACATATTGTTGAAACGACACATTTGCTTATTGTTCGGTAATTTGATATTATTAGAAACCCCACAAGAACGCCAGTGATTAAAGATCCCGACATAGATTTTAATTTCTAGTGCTCGAATAACAATTTTCCGGATGACGCTTCCAATCATGGAAATATAAACTTTTACCCAATTTATTTATTCAATAACCGTTCTCAATGGATGATTTAATTTTCTGAAATTGGATCTCTGCACAGTGAATTCAATCTGTGATATTCATTTAATATTTCCTGATAGAAGATGAAGCCTCATTTTTCTCATTACATTTTGTTGGGATCTGCGATGATCCGGCGATAAGAGATAAATTTCACTTTTTAATTTTGCTTGATAAAGAGCGATTTTGTAATTTGATTGAAGTTTAAGGAAGAGTAATCTCATTTTTGTCACGTGATGCCGGTTATTGTATTAGAACCCGGCGTTTGATCTACCTAATAGCCATAGATGTATATGTAAATACGATTTACATCCTCCGACCTAAGCAGCTGCTGGGAGATTCTAAGCCGTTAATGTTGTCACGGGTTTCCTCTCGGACTGCCATTTTATTTGCAATGAAAGAGATAACACCATCATGAATATTCATGATATGTAAACGATTATCATAAACATTCAAACAGGAGACATTCTCGTGTGAATTACACATGTTTACATATCTATAGTGGTAAATATTCTAATAATTTGTGGACAGAGTCACATTAATGATACTTCATGATCAAATGAGTTGCATGGAGCCGAATAGTACACGGGGGTTCAGGGATTCTTTTGCATGCTTCCCAATATCTGGAGATGTGTAAAAATCCCCCCCCCCCCCCCAGAATTAAGGAAAAGTGATAATATCACCGATGTAATGAAAACGCGGTTCAGTATCAAACTTCCTTTTATCAAGGATACAGGTTTAATACATAAAATAACCAGATTTTCTGATATATCTATTTCTCACTGAATACTCATGCAGGGTTATCTATATCTCCACACGGAGGAAATAATGACTAGGACTTCAATGATAAGAGAGAAATGTGTAGTGAAATATAAAATAATATTAAAATGTCTACACGTGTGGATAACTAGTGCACCCAAATTAAAGCAAGAATTATATACTTAAACCTGTTTATGCGTCAGAGTGTTTGTAGATGTAAATTCTGTCCTGCTGGGCGAAGTTCATTTCATGTGTACAATATAACAACAACCTCTGCAGACAGCTGTAAACCAAGATATAGAGACAAAAAGACAGCTACAGCAGACCAAGATATAGAGACAACAAGACAGCTACAGCAGACCAAGATATAGAGCTACAGCAGACCAAGATATAGAGACAAAAAGACAGCTACAGCAGACCAAGATATAGAGACAAAAAGACAGCTACAGCAGACCAAGATATAGAGACAAAAAGACAGCTACAGCAGACCAAGATATAGAGACAAAAAGACAGCTACAGCAGACCAAGATATAGAGACAAAAAGACAGCTACAGCAGAACAAGATATAGAGACAAAAAGACAGCTACAGCAGACCAAGATATAGAGACAAAGAGACAGCTACAGCAGACCACGATATAGAGACAACAAGACAGCTACAGCAGACCACGATATAGAGACAAAGAGACAGCTACAGCAGAACAAGATATAGAGACAAAAAGACAGCTACAGCAGAACAAGATATAGAGACAAAAAGACAGCTACAGCAGACCAAGATATAGAGACAAAGAGACAGCTACAGCAGACCAAGATATAGAGACAAAAAGACAGCTACAGCAGACCAAGATATAGAGACAAAAAGACAGCTACAGCAGACCAAGATATAGAGACAAAAAGACAGCTACAGCAGGCCAAGATATAGAGACAAAAAGACAGCTACAGCAGGCCAAGATATAGAGACAAAGAGACAGCTACAGCAGACCAAGATATAGAGACAAAAAGACAGCTACAGCAGACCAAGATATACAGACAAACAGACAGCTACAGCAGACCAAGATATAGAGACAAAGAGACAGCTACAGTAGACCAAGATATAGAGACAAAGAGACAGCTGTAAACCAAGATATAGAGACAAAAAGACAGCTACAGCAGACCAAGATATAGAGACAAAGAGACAGCTACAGCAGACCAAGATATAGAGACAAAAAGACAGCTACAGCAGACCAAGATATAGAGACAAAAAGACAGCTACAGCAGACCAAGATATAGAGACAAAGAGACAGCTACAGCAGGCCAAGATATAGAGACAAAAAGACAGCTACAGCAGACCAAGATATAGAGACAAAAAGACAGCTACAGCAGACCAAGATATAGAGACAAAAAGAC
This sequence comes from Ostrea denselamellosa, assembly GCA_024699665.1. Classification (NCBI taxonomy): domain Eukaryota; kingdom Metazoa; phylum Mollusca; class Bivalvia; order Ostreida; family Ostreidae; genus Ostrea; species Ostrea denselamellosa. The sequence goes on from JAMZEH010000023.1 coordinate 24,478,931, forward strand.
AGCTACAGCAGACCAAGATATAGAGACAAAGAGACAGCTACAGCAGACCAAGATATAGAGACAAAGAGACAGCTACAGCAGGCCAAGATATAGAGACAAAAAGACAGCTGCAGTAAATTATTATTTAGAGATCTAAGAACAAGCTCTACAGACAGCTGCAGTAAATTATTATTTAGAGATCTAATAACAAGCTCTACAGACAGCTGCAGTAAATAATTATTTAGAGATCTAAGAACAAGCTCTACAGACAGCTGCAGTAAATTATTATTTAGAGATCTAATAACAAGCTCTACAGACAGCTGCAGTAAATTATTATTTAGAAATCTAAGAACAAGCTCTACAGACAGCTGCAAGGGATCTGTGATCTACTAAAGAGGAGCGAAAAAAAAATGAAATGTATACAAAGTGCTGGATAGTGTGTTTCACTTAAGAGGTACGTAAACAGAAAAAATTCATAATTTTTAATAAGGACTACATAGGAAAAATCTTCTAGTATGTCAGATTAATCAGTACAGAGTAGGGAAAACCTACTAGTATGTCAAATTAATCAGAACGAATAGGAAAAATCTATATCGAGTTTAACAGTACAGAATACGAGCAAAATATAAAACTTTGTTGGTAGTATTACTTAATATTGACTAATAATATACCACAAAAATAGGAAAATGTCTTTTCTATTTTAACAGTTAACATTTTCTGTAAGTTTCTGTTTTCCCCAACAATGTGAGCAAATGTAAACTAGGCTTCCGCAAAACGGAGCATTCCCGCACAACAGGATGTATCGTAACTCCCGTACAACAGGGCGTATCGTAAGTCCCGTACAACAGGGCGTATCGTAAGTCCCGTACAACAGGGCGTATCGTAAGTCCCGTACAACAGGGCGTATCGTAAGTCCCGTACAACAGGGCGTATCGTAAGTCAGCATCCTGCAAGTGCAATTGAAATCACACTAAATTCTCCTCCACAAGAAATTTTAGAATTTATCTTCCAGTAATTTCAACCTTTCAACCCAATTGCATTCCATGCACCATTCCTTTATGTTTAACAAAATTTGGCTAAAACTGTATTTTTTGTCTTGTAAACAGGACATTTCAAAAATCTCCTTCCAATAAGAGTAGCCTCTCGCATGTAACCTTAAAACCTCAGGACCGAAGAACTCTTTGCAAAGTACCATTCTTGCAAGGCCGACAAAATTGGACTTAAAATATGCATTAAATCACATATATAAAAAAAATCTTGGAGATTCCCTTCCAGTGACTCTGAGCTTTCAAAATGTAACCTTGAAAACCGATAGAAACCGCCGTCTTTATACAAGGTACCAATAATATAAGTTTGATAAAAACCGAATGGAAGACGTACCTCAAATGTTGCACACAATATAAAACCAATAAACACACAATCATACAAACGGAGATATGAATCAACTCGATTGCGAAGGTATAAGTGTTCAAAAAAAAAAAAAAAAAAAATTCACCACGAGATTGCAAGGACTAAAGACGAGAGAAGAGCTTAACTAATTCATGTACGTGTATCGTCTTCTTAATTTTGGAGACTAGAATACACTACTCCAAACAACCGCCATGCCCCTTTCACAAGTAAAGCGGTTGAAAGCCTCATTTCAACTGCAAACTCGTTCTAAAATTCGTATATATGGCTGATGTTTTCAGATTGAATATCAAGTCTATAGATGGATATCACATTCACCGATTCCTGCTCTCATATGAACCACTCACTCACTTAGTGAATACTAGTCACTGGAGTCTGCCCTCATATGTTCAGCCCCAGTCCCATCCCAACCCCTGTTTGATATTAGACATAGAACACTCCCCCTAGACAATCCTGTCTACATAAAGCCAGTACACAGGACTAACGTAGAGCAATAAACCAGAAAAGAGCGAACTTCTAAAATCCCGCCCGCCTATATAAAGCCACTACGCAAGAGATTGAGAAAGCCGCTATTGATTAGAAGACCAAACACGACAAAGTGAAAGTTTCTCCTACATTTAAAGAGGTAAATCATGGCATCCGAGTCCGTTGGGAACGGCATACCATTTTCTCATGATTAACCTCAACACAGTGAATGACGCTCCACAGAGGAATCTATCCATTCCGCAAAACTAGTGTAATAAGGACGAATCTCTTGGAAGAATCAGTAACGTTGCCGAATATATGATCGTATAAAGACACAGGCCAAAGAACCATTGCCCAATGGAGGTTTCGATACATGTTCAGACGATCTAACTCAACTCTTATTGTAACCTCTTTACAGAGCGGGAGATTTTTGGACCGGTCGGGTCGATTTGACAATACTGTGTTCCCTTACTAGCCGACCTGTTCTTATGATGCGGAATTTATTCAAAAGCTTCTACCATGGAAGAAAAATTCTCTTGTTGTGGCCTTCGACTCAACATTTAGATATATCGACGACGTTTTATCTATTAACAATACCCACTTTCATTCATATATGTTGATTTGATCATGTATTCCCAGTGAACTCGAAATAAAAGCCACCATAGAGTCTCCCACATCTGCTTCATATTTGGATATTTTATCAAACGTAGACGTTAACATAAAATTGACAACTCAGGTTTATGACAAATCGACTTACTTCAGTGTGTCCATCGTTAATTTTCCATATTTATGTAACAATATTTCATTATACCTGCATATGATGTTTATGTCTCTCAACTGATTCGATAAGCGAGGGCATGTTTTGTGCATGATCAGATTTTAAAATCGATGCAAGCCACTGACAAATAAGTTGATATTACAGGGGTTTCAATAGTCTTGTATAAAATCAACATTTCACAAATTCTATAATCGCTATAATGACCTAATTTGCAACCTGTCATTTGCTAGAAAGCTGTCTGACGTGTTTCACACCAATCATTAGACCGTTAATGTCTGCTAATGATCAAAATACAGGGTTCACTGTGGACGTGACTTCTCCTAGCCACCTGACCCACCTCCGGTGTTTCCAGGGGTCCATATTGGCGCTACTCTCAATTTCGTAATACATGTATTTATGGTATTTATTGATCACTGTTTGTTATCTTCAATTTTTCATCTAGTTCACCAGCTGGAAGGCAAGTAAACTCGTACAGTACGTAAAACAGTGGTCGTCTAAATAAAAACAAATAACACCTTAAGTTACGGCAGGGAAAGGTGCGAATCAATCAACAGTCTTTGACCATTATATAAAAAGAAATTCAAACCAGACGATGGTCAATTCTCTATGGTTGGTGCCTTGGCGGTAATGTACAGACCACGCCCCCAACTGGATTTGTGCATAGAAGTGAAACTTGATGACTGCACGTGCACTAAATTCCGGCACCGTATTACTTCTCTGAATCAAACAAACCAGATATATATTCTTACGGACACAATTCAGCGACCCCGATATATAGCACATCTCTTTAATATGAATATGGTTGATTGTATATTGTTTGACGTCCCTCTCGAGAATCTTTCACTCATATGGAGACGTCTTATTATGAATACCATTCGGAAATGCTTTCATTTAGTTTAATGCCGAAAAGTAGGAACCTTTGGGAACAGCGAGATGTAGAATGTTTTAGAATTAAATTTCAATAGCTGTATCAATTTCCATGCGTTAATGGTTGGTTGAGGCTCACGAGTGCAATTCGGCATCATGACAACGTTACCAATATCTGCGTATTTTTTTTTATTTATTTTTTTTTTTTTAGCTATTTTCCTGTTCTTTCATGGACTACCTTTGTTTATCCCCGATTCGTCAAAATGCACACCAAACGTCGGTCTCGCGTCAAGGGTCGCGCTCTCGCGTTCTTTTGCGAGGTTTGTTGTGTAACGTTGTCACTTTCTAACTAAATTCCCACATTCACTTCAACTTTTTAAATGAGCAAGGATTACTCCAGGGGAAGGTGACACAGTCATTCAGATAATAGAAAGTACTTTAATGGCTGGTCATGGCTTTGACCAAATTAATAAAAACCTTGATTAAACGATCCTCGGCGTACTTTACATTCAGGTACGGTGTGCCTGCGGCTTGCCGGATGTGTTAATGTTAAATATTTCGATCATCATTTTCATTTTCAAATCATCCGTATTTCCTCTTTGTCCAATGCCTGGCACAGTTCTAGACATTTGTCGAGTTTACCGCGTCATCTCATTGTCTCCTAACTCTGAACCCCCTCCAAAAAGTAAGACCATGAATGTGACACATGATTTCCCAAGCATTTACAAGTATATAAGTTGTTTTGCTACACTTAAAAGCCAAACCAATGAGCTAAGAAGCTGAGAACTGACATAAATGTTACTTAATACCTTTACCAGCACTGTCTGTCATCTGTAAAATCGGGAATCACGTGATGACGTGTTATCACGGTCATTTTTTTTTATTGCAGATTATCTAAATAATATATTTTTATGCAATATTAACGGAACAATTTATGATAGACATCTGCATTATATGAGGACATCCTTATTCATTAACACTCCTATCCACGCCAGTTTCGAGATGATGCGAGGTTTTCAGATTATTATACGTTTTTAACAGTTTTGAAATGGCATTTCTCTTGTGGCTCTCAGAGTATGTGAACTTTACTGATGACCTGTGGAATTGTTACCACGGCGTTCCCATACTTGATAGTGTACAAACAGAGCACGATTTAAAATCAAGGGGTCTTATGTGTGAAGTTTTATTTTATGATTTGTATGAAATAACGTGCGTTTGATTCTTGCAGACAGCGTCTTGGGAAATCACCGTGTCTTCATGCAGTTTTTCCCTCATATTTGTTTTTTTAATAGAACATTACACATATGTATCAAAACATACCAAATCGACACCTTTTGTATATAGTCTGGAGATTTTTCTCGCAAGTCTACACCGATACAGCAGATAGTCTGGGGATTTTTGTCTCCCAAAACGGAAAAAATGCGTCATAGAAACTGTATTTTAAAAAAAATTACAAAGAGTCTTCGACTTACATGATGGGTTCATTGATTTATGTTACTAACATTTTTAGGGTTGAGGAATCACTATGATGATTACCACAACAGTCCACAAATCACACAATACTAAATTGTACTTATGCATACTAAATTGTTCTTATGCATACTGAATTGTACTTATGCATACTGAATTGTACTTATGCATACTGAATTGTACTTATGCATACTAATTCTAACAAGATCCTAAGCAACTATAAGCAAGTTTCATTGTTTGTTTGTATACTGTTTAAGGTCCCTCTTGAGAATCTTTCACTTATACGGAGACGTCACTATTGCTGGTGAAGGACTGCAAAATTTAGGCTTATGGCCTTTAAGCAGGGAGGGGTCTTTATCTTGCCACACCTTCTGTGACAAGGGGCCTCGGTTTTTGCGGTCTCATCCGAGGACCCAGGTTGGAATGGGTCCTCAGTACCCACTGCTTGTCGTAAGAAGCGACTAAATGGAGCGGTCCTTCGGACTAAAAATTATCCAGTGGGACGTTAAACAACATACAACAATCAACCCACCGAAGGACCGTCTTTTTAGTCGCCTCTTACGACAAGTAAGGGGTACTGAGGACCTATTCTAACCCGGATGCATTTTGAAAATTCCGGAAATACAATATTTTCAAACGGTCAATTAAAAACTTATATATGAAAATTCGTAAAAGAGTTTTGACCAATTAACCAATCAAAATTAAATGTACATGCGCCCTGGGGCGGCTTGATATTTTGTCATGTTAGATGATTAAACTATGCAATACTAATCTTTTGTTGGGAATTCCATTGAGACATCTTCAAAACTAAGAAAGGCATTACTATTTAAAAATGTGTAAAATTACATCAAATAGAAACAGCCATAATATTGTAAGCATATGTTCATGTATCACGAAATGACAATATGGGAGGGTTATCAATAATAAGGGGGGGGGGTGCAGTTCTATGGCGTCTGTATGTAGTTGATACCACTGTGACAATTTGATGAATCTATCGTGTTGTCATATACAATCACAGCATGCCCATACTATTACGTCATGTTTTGAATAATCACAATAGGTCATGATAACACTAATTAAAAAAAAAAACCAAATAAATAAAAAAAATGATTCACTTTCAGCGTAAATATAAATCGATCTCTTTAAAAAAGAAGAGAAGTTCAACTTATTTTACACGACTCTGAATGATGGCAAATTTATTGATTTTTTTCTGTTTTCTTCTACGCCTTGAATACATCACAAACAAAAGGTAAATTACATCAAAAATACCAATCAATTCATACTTAGTAATTACTGATCAATACATAAAACTAATTAGTAGGGAGGACAGGACTACACCAATCTATTAGAACAGAATCGGTAGATAACGAATCCAGGGTATTTTATCACTGCGTCCTCAATACAAAACGAAAAGACGATGCGAATCTATCACCTGTATTTCATTAGATCAAGTATCTGAAAAAAAAATTGAAAAAGATCCAGAAATGAGAAAACCCACAACAAAACAATTTCCATTTTGCAGTAGAAATGGATTAGTTGTATGGGCTACTTTTAATTTTCATGTTCTCCTGTCGAACAAACCAATCAGGTCATGCGTTTCTTTTGATTGATGGCGATTGTACGATGCTTTTTGTCTTTTTATTCTATGTTAACCATTATGTGCAAAACTGTATTTATCCTTATTCTAATATCGCCTCTGTACCCTAATCATCTTTTCATCGCCTCTGTACCATGATAATATTACCATCCCTCTGTACTATAATCCTTATCATCGCCTTTATACCATAATAATACTAGCATCGCCTCTGTATCATAATCATCCTATCGCCGCCACTGTACAGCAATCATCCTATCACCGCCACTGTACGACAATCAACCTATCACCGCCACTGTACGGCAATCATCCTATCACCGCCACTGTTCGACAATCATCCTATCACCGCCACTGTTCGACAATCATCCTATCACCGCCACTGTTCGACAATCATCCTATCACCGCCACTGTACGGCAATCATCCTATCACCGCCACTGTACGACAATCAACCTATCACCGCCACTGTACGGCTATCAACCTATCACCGCCACTGTACGGCTATCAACCTATCACCGCCACTGTACGGCTATCAACCTATCACCGCCACTGTTCGACAATCATCCTATCACCGCCACTGTTCGACAATCATCCTATCACCGCCACTGTACGGCAATCATCCTATCACCGCCACTGTTCGACAATCATCCTATCACCGCCACTGTTCGACAATCATCCTATCACCGCCACTGAACTATAATGATTCCATCATCGCCTCTGTACTATAATCATTCTATCATCGCCTCTGTACTATAATCATTCTATCATCGCCTCTGTACTATAATCATATACCTATGCTTAGAGCTCAGGGCCGTAGCAGTGAGGATTCTTCAACATGCCGACGCCTGCCGTGACACGATACCTCAGTTTTTAACGTCATATCCGAAAGAGCCGTGATTCTCACTTCTAAATGCCGAACGTTAGGCGAAGGAGCAATCACTACTTATGCCTACGTCTTAGTTTTGACGCGGCCATGGCACGAGCGGGGCTCGAACTCAAGATCTCCCGGTTACGAAATGAACGCTCTAACCACTGAGTTCGAGTCCCGCTCATGCCATGGCCGCGACAAACCTAAGACATAAACAGAGGTAGTGATTGCTCCTTTGCGTCTTTCGGATATGACCATAAAAAAGGACGTTCCATGTCGTGGCAGGTGTTGGCACGTTAAAGAACCCTCACTGTTACGCTCCTGAGCGCTAGGCATAGGTCTAAAGTGGTATTTCACCTACAGCTGGTGACGTCTCAATATGAGTGACAATTCTCGACGGGACGTAAAACAAACAAACAAACAAACAGCCAACTGACCCCGCATAATCATCGGAGTCCAAATTGACCCTTGTATTCATACTTTGAACCTACATTATGATAACTGGTCGTGTACTTTATTGAATTCTGAAGAAAATCATCAAATGATTGTCCTTCCGTCTCATCTTGCATTTCCCAGAAGCGTCAACTGGTCGTTAAAGAATCGCACAGTTGGGGGGGGGGGGGGGGGGGGGAGGGGGGGGGTATGATAGGACACCTATGTACGTGAAAACACCCTCCACAAAGCACTCACGTAAACAGATTATATTGTTTATATTTCAAATTACGAAATATCTCTCTGTTTTCTTGTAAGATGTTTGAAAAGGGCAAAATGCATATTAGAATACAAGTGTTAAAATGTACAAGGGATATCCACTGATGTGCTGAGTATTCTCTCTCACCAGTGTTGAATATAAATGATCTTATTTGGTATGTAGATTGTTCTAGTGTAAATATACTTTGGTATTACCCCGGAAAGTTAACGAAATTTGATTTACCCACAATAGATCTCGTAATGACAAATCCAAATACATTTTCAAATAATGCAAGCCCTCTAAAGTGTAGGGAAAATATTCGCTCGGACAGCGAATTAAATAGTCTTGAAAATTTTTAATTGCCCTTGTACAGACCACTTAAGCCAGGTCGGGCCTTCGAAGGTCTAGGAACTGATCAGATCACACTGCTGTTGATAATTCCACTTAAAACTTTTCCACGATATTCAATTAGTGATCGACAAATGGAAATTTTGTCAATCTTACATTAGGATGTCCATTTACAAATGCCAATATTTAGCAATCCGAGGCATCGGTCTGGAAAGTGCTCAGAATGTACAAGTCGACGACTCATCTCGAGAGGTAATCCCCGTGTTTGTAAAATTGTATTAGATTTTGGAGGCGAGTCAATTATTTTCACAAATTAACAATCAGTGGAATCTGTTTGAACAGCATATCCCGTACTTTCACATCAAAGCCCTACTGAGAGAATCACTCCGTCTTTGAATAAATAAATTAGATCGGATATTTACACGACAACTGTTGCTTTGGACTTTAGAGAAGCCACAGAGAAACGCATGCATTTACCCACCTTCCGAGCACATTCACACAATATCTGTGGTAAAGTGTATCTTTCTTAAACTAATTTTAGAGTAAAATAGAGCAATTGTCACGTGGTATGTCCAAATATTTGCAGACCATTAGTTCATACTCGGGGGGGAAATGTAATTCCTCTCTTGTGTGAAGTGTGAACCCGAAAAGCTGGTGCTTATATGTGCTTTAAACCCGATTTCACTATTAACATATGATGATGTTTGTACTTCCCTGAGAATTTACGAATTTGGCAAATTTCATAGCAATTCTGTTGAACTTGAATTTCTTTACCTGCGTTTCACTTCCGGTTGGAACACATTTCCGGCTTTACAGATTGACGTTTACCCATTAAGTTAGTAAACAATTTGACATCTTTCTATCAATTAGGTATATTTGCCATCGTTCCTCGCAAGACGAGATTGGGTATTTTAGCTATTAGCCCTGAAGATAATGCAGGCAGATAATTAAGTTCCATTGGGCTATCTACTCCACGTTTGTATTAGGGAAATGGGTATTAGCACACCGTGTTTTCTTTCCATTTTGAATGGTGTGCTTGGATAGACAAATTATTTCGTATAAATTGGTCAACATACTATCTTGTATTGTATCTCTGCATCTTTAGCCATGACAATCCTACAAAAATATCACATGACTCCGAAAATTTGAAAATAGGGAAAAAAAATGTTGACTTCCTGAAATAGTCGAGCTTTTATTTTTTTAATTTGTTGCGTTGTTAATTGTATAATTAATCTATTTCATGGATGATACTGTTACAGTTTCAATGTTTACATTCGCTTTTATTGACATTTACTCAGTGAATTTCCTACAAATTGCCAATAAACCCCAGTGGCGATATTTCAGTCACAGATATTTTTTATCTTGGTAATTCGGCAATTAGTGAGATTAGCAGATCAGAATAGGCTAAATGTCAAGTGATATAAATATTTGTCATAGCATGTCTGACTTTATGTAAATAATTTGACTCCATATATATGTAGCAAAAAATCGATACGCGTAGACATTTGGCGTTATTCACCTTTAACAAATGACTTCAAAACGTCTGCCACTGAACTTCTTCTATCAAGGGTCAATTTACTATGATAATGCCACTTATATCGCGGATAAAATTCCCATGTGGTCTGGAAAATAAAGAAATCTGTTTTATTTCACTCGGTAATAAAACTATATTTTCATTCGCGTCGTTTCTGAAACGATGGTGGGAAGCCGCGCTAGACATTTTCTCAAAATTTGCGAAGAAAGGCAAGAGATCTTGCGAAACTTCTATACATTCCACAGTGAGTTTTTAGGGAGATAGAAGTTTTGTTTAATCTCACTATTCTTGTAATCAAATCAAGAAAATTACTTTAGCATCGTAGGATCTAATGAATTGAGTTTCGTAATCTCGCTACACTTTAACCATCGACTCTTCGGGGTTTCATCATCGTCTTCAATTTCATTTTGCAATCGTTCATTTAATATAAAGAGTGCAATATGATTAGATTGATTCCGTGCAATTTATGATTAAATATCGATTTAATTCATGGATTTGGTGTACGTCGTTTAAATGATGACCACGGATATTGTGGGGTATAAATGTCTTTGGTACTGCAAGCTCCACAGCAATGCATCTTACAGATGAACATTCGATCAAATTTTACATTACAGTGTTCCAAGCCATTTTTTTTTTGTTCAACAAGGCGGAAACGAGTAGATAAGCAGTTATAGATTTAAATAATCAACTCGACAGTTTCAGTTATGGTTACGAAAATCAAAGTTTTAATACAACGGATCGAACACAAATCAACACGAGAACACAAGAGAAAGTGGGAGAAAAGTTAATTGGATAATATTTTGTTGGAAGAAACCTAGCTAATCATGGAAATGAATGTCCCACGCTTTGGATTAATATACATTAAGCTTCATCAATATCGTTTCCAACCTTGACCTTCAGATCCTTTACGGATCTCTACTGCAGACAATAATTAGTACCAATATGGAAATGTAGACACTCTCTTATCATTTAATTCAATCGAAGAATGGATTCTTCTCATATTAAATGGACGTGTGGAGATGCATTTTTTTGTATGCAACAACTAGAGAAAATATACATTCTTTTGACACACAGGAAAATGTGTGATGCGGTGTTTGTATCTGTGTTAAGATAAATTTAAAGATCACAATTTTATCATACCAAAGGACCTATAAATGTCACTAGAGCAGGCATGGATTGCATTTATACTAATGGTTGATAACCTAATTTGCAGCTGAAATACTGTATGAGCACACTTCTGTGTTTGAGCAAAACAGAAATCATAAATACTGTCAAATTTGATAAGATTTAATGTAGACCGAATTTCCTCTGATCGTTTTCATTAATTATTATTATTATTATTATTATTTTGTATATTGATGTTATCTCTGTCCTACTTCTATTGCATTCTGGGACTTTCATGTAATAAAGCTAGTGTGATAGGGTGTATAACGACAAAAAGTAAAGTACGGACATCAGATCATAGAAGGAAGAGAAAACGATTTCCGGATTAGAATAGATCCTCAGTACCCCTTGCTTGTCGTAAGAGGCGACTAAATGGGGCGGTCCTTCGAATGAGACCGCAAAAAATGGAGTCCCCGTGTCAAAGCAGTAGTGGCATGATAAAGATCCCTCCATGTTCAAAGACCGTAAGCGCCAAGCATTGGCCTAAATTCTGCATCCCTTCATCGGTATTGGCCCATTTTTTCCTTTAAAAGATTCCAGATAGGGCATATAAAATGGTCTCAAGAGGGGAATCATGCAAATATACTGCATATCGCTACTTTTGTCGGACGTGACTATTTCCTAGAGTTCTGAAAATCGTTTGTTGTCGTGAATTTGTTCTACTGACGACAAACTTTCAACTGTGATTTTTCCTACATCATTGATTCCACCTTTATTATTTAGGTTCCCCAGACCTCAATTTAACGTTAGATGTGTAAACTGTAAGTAAATGTGTACACTGTACGTAAATCTGTAAACTGCACGTAAATGTGTAAACTTCGAGTACGAGTACGAAAGAGTTTTGTGGTTTCATGACCCACATGTTTCCTGAAGAAAATACACAACATACGTTTGGTGTGAATGATTCTGAAGTACTTTATTTTCATGATACTGTAGATCTTTCTCTCTATCGTGGTTACATAAGTGTTACTATGAGAACGTTTCTATAATGATTGCTTGATAAGAATTCGTTGGGAAAATAAAACTGAGAACATATCATACCTACAAAAATAAATGGTTTCACGGAATTTTTCCCCATAGAACTGTCAGCAGAGACGACCCAGTCACAATCCTCGACAGATTTCATGCCTCGTTCACACGTGTCTCAGTCACACGGCTGGAATACGGCACACATTACTTCGTTGAAATTTAACCAAGTTACTCCTTGTGGAGAAAAATGATGCTGTATGATTTCTGACTTGATTTACTCTGACCAATGCTTGGCATTTAGAGACCGCTAGTCTATATAACCAATAGCCGCGCAAGTCACCCATCTCGCCCCCCCCGCCCCTCCCTCTGTATAGAAACCTCCGTGTAAGTATACGTATGTTTTGGTCACGAGTTGGATGGGTGTGTGACAGTTCAACATTTCGCCCACATTCTATGGGAAAAGGCATAATCTCCATCTACTATATGTTGACCATCTGTTTTTAATTTGGGTACATGTTAAAAAGGGTGGTGCTACTTCTTAACTTGACCAGTGGTAACGATGGTGACAGTTTATGGAAATACAAAATCGACCGAGGTGTACCGAATGGTGGAGAACCAGTTAAACCCGGTATTAATTAGATGTATCAATTTTTGAAAGCAATGTGACATATAACTATAAGAATCATTTTTTGACATCAACTGCTGATAATTTTTCTCATCTTGTAAAAGCACATCATTCAGTGCTGACTGCGCACCCATTTCTGGTTGTTAAAACAAGAGAGGTTTTGATGCTTTAGGTCCCATTTCTCTCTTGTAAATACGTCACCACCTATAAGTGAAGTGCTACAAAATTTGACAAATACATGAAACTATGGACGGTAGAGGTGCGGAGATCTTTATTGTGTCGAAGCCTACCGTGGCACAAGACCTTCATTTTAAGGTCGTATTTGAAATACCTGTGGATATCAATCTAATGTTGGGTATGATGCTGCGCCGGGATCGAGAATTGACCCGGGTCCTCCGGGTTGTGAAGCGAACGAACGCCCTATCCACTTGTTTACGGCGGCCACAACAGCAGTATTAAATTCCTCATTTTCGACCGAATTTTGTGTTGCAGCCACTTTTCTTTTAAGATTGTAAACCAACATATAGCAAAGACGATGCGCTACAACTTCCAAATTAATGCATCAATCTGCCTGGTCATTCCAAGTCTTCTTTACCTGAACTTCGACCACAGCTGGCTCTGCTTGTTATATTGGACTGTGGACTGTTTGTTTGGTTTACGTCTTTTCGAGGATTTTTCACTCATATTGAGACGTTGCCATTTGTTGGTGGAGTACCACAAATTTAGATCTATGCTTAGCGCTCAGGGCCGTAGCAGTGAGGGTTCCTTAACGTGCCGAGCGTTTGGCGAAGGAGCAATCACTGTCGATGTATACGTCTTCGGTTTGGCGTTAAAATGGCGCGAGCAGGACTCGATCTCATGACCTCTCGATCACGAAGCAAACACTCTACCGCAGCTACCTGGACCGGCGATAGTTGACTAACATGGCGGTTCGGCTCTGCATTTCTTCATTCTATAACTGCGGCGTATCTGCTAATGCAAGACACTACCTTCATCCCTAAAGCAACAATCCAAACCAAATATATGGGAGCAACGATTTACTCATATCAATTACATAAAAAGTTCCCTTTTGAAGTTAAATGTTATAGTTCCAATAACAGAGTGTCACTTCGCTTGATCTAGCATGCAAATGTCATTCACTAATCAGCCATATGATTTAAATGAAAGCGAGTTTAGATGACCATGCTATGCTTTCTTACTTAAAAACGGAGGTCCCGTGTCACGGTAGGCGTTGGCACGTTAAAGAACCCTCACTGCTACGGCCCTGAGCGCTAAGCATAGGTCATTTGTAATACTTCACCTACAGCTGGTGACGTCTCAATATGAGTGAAAAATTCTCGACATGACGTAAAACAAACAAACAATCAATCAAACTTTCTTTGATTGGTTACTTTGAACAACAGTAAACCCCGTTTAATTGAAATATATGAAAAGCCGAACTCCAAATTAAGCGAAGTGACACGCTGTTGTTGGAACGATAATACATTACATCATATCTTTTCAAAGCTCTGTATTTCGGAATAATCCTATCTTTCCGGAAACTTAATGTTCGGAGTTATAAAATACAAATACCTTTGTTATTTGCAAGTTCGTTAAATTTCTAGGCCTAATTACAATATGAGTAAACTGTTATATGTTTAGTAGTTTTATTTAACATGTAGACCATTAATGTTTAACGATGGCATATTAAAACTACCAAAAACAATTCCATTCATTTATTTTTGAAATAAACAGACAAAACGTTCACTTGAAGGCGTGACAAATATATTCATCAACAACATATTACATCATGAACATGTACATATTCTGTAAAATACATGAATCATTATTATCAAGTAAATGACAAATTGTAAGTCAATGAACGTGATTTAACGATTAAAAGAAAAATTGCGTGCCTTTAATAGGGTAATCACGTCAGCACTTGACGGCTGTGTAACATTGCAACAGGGAAAAAAAATCACATGACACTGAACATTGGTTACGTGTATCAAAATAAAGAAATTAAACTTTTAAAACTTCTAAACTTAAATTTTGATTAGCTTTTCAAATTCTTCTTTCTGAGATCATGCACTGACAAATGCTTCATTTCATGAAAGTATTGTACACATATGTGGAATGTCATTTTCTTATGTGTTAGTTCCGCACAGAAAAAATAAACTGCGGTAATATTTGCGAATAAAGAATTGACGCTCTAATCAAATCAAGATCTATAAAACAACTGTTGGAAATCACACCATATATGGCTCTTATGGAGAAGAGCGCGACAATAAACTAAAGACAAAATATATAACGAAAAGACACCAATAGTGATCCTGGATGGGGTTTTCTATTAAGAAAACACATATATGCATTATGTACTAGTAAATAGGGCATATTTCAATGTAAAATAAGGAAAATCTAAAGTACACCTCGATAAGTTTCTTTATGTTCCTTAAAATTTCCTTTATACTGAAATGGCACATATTCTTCATGATGTCACATCCGATTCACGTTGATTGTATGATGCCGCGAAATTTGTGATTCCGCGAACTTCCGTTCACTTGGCCTTTAACATTTGCTTTAGAGTAATCGTTTTCACAGATGATATTGCCATTCACAACCCCAAATCGGTCACCGGGGGACAGAGGCATATTGCACGTATAGCAATTGAAGCATTTAAGGTGATAAACGTTCCCTTGTGTTCTCATAACCATTTCATTGGCGGGAATACTTTGTCCACACACTGCGCATGATCCACCGGAACAAAATAATCTAAAATCGAGATCAAATGTATCACATGATAATGCTTTTATCGTGTTAATGATGAAATAGGAGGATGTAACATCAATCGCAAAAATAATAATCGAGGAAACAAAAACCAAAAATATGGATAAGTTCACGTGCAATTTAACGCACTTTGCGTCTCTTAATTAGAAAATACCTCTTTGCATTATTTAGATGTTGGACAAACACCATCGATTGTTAAAACAGCTGTTTCCCCATTGTTACACATCAAATCTTTCTCCAAGTTTTCACAGTATAAATGAACCATGAGGTTTGACAGCAAATTAATCGCACAAGTGGAGAGGGATGAAATGATAGCGCTATTAGGTTTCTTTCTTTCTCTCTTTCTCAAACATATTTTGTATTCGAATGAGTGCATGATAAATATTCACCAAGTTCTCAACAACTATACACATTACATTATTTTATGGTTGCAGGCTGTTTAGTTAGTCACAATAACTGGCATTAAATCTTAATTTAATAAACTCTAAATATCAAATTATTCATCAAACTTGTAGTAATTGAACATAAAATTTAAAAGACTGTGTGTAATATTTCGCTGGTCAATCATTCAAGATAAGATTTTCGTCTTAATTTCCACATAGTAAAATTTAATTAAATATTGGGATGTCATAGAACACAAGAATAAACACGTGTTGAGACGGTATATTCAAAGATAACTAAGTAAATCAGTCCATCTCGTGTCATCGCACTATTATTTTCCCAGTCCTTAATAAAGTTATTTTTTATTAAATGAAGCATTTTGAAAGACCTTTAAATAATATCGGTGACAAAATTATTAACGAGATGAGATCACTATCAAATCAATTAATAAAGGCTCTATTTAGAATATTCTTATCAAATATTCATCTTATATTGATTAAAGAAAATTTGATTTGATCTCCCGGAAAGTTGCGATTCTCAGACACTATTCAGGAGTTTGATTTCCTACATAGCGCGGCGTGTTCCTTTTCCGGTAACAAAAACTATGACAGCGGGAGCAAAGGTACACCTCATTAAAGACATGCATCTGTTCTGTGTTTCAATCAATTCATTATTGCTATTTCTCTCCAAGAAATATAACAAAATGATGAAAATGCATTAATTTCTCTTCAGTTTTTAATAACTCAAGCTCAATAACTAAGCCAAACAACGTCTCGTTGTTTATGCCACACCACTTAGTTATCTATGACTAGAATTGATTGCGAGAATTAACACATTAACTGAAGTAGATTTTTGACCGACAGTGCTAGTATCTTGCCATCCATCATTAACCATAGAGCAACTTAAAATGACCCCTGACTTTATATCAGATCAGAGATTGGACCACAAGAGCAACATTTGCGTTCCAACTCCTAAAATGGAATTTGGTTCCCTCTTCTTTGGTTAAATTGGAACCTTCGTTTGCGGATGGACATAGGGTTTATACCTTGGATTCCGCTTCATTAACCGTAACCGCCTGGATTCCGAGCAGATGTGTCTACTCACTACACTGATTTTGTTATCTTCCCAGTCTCATTATGATTCGATATTTTATTTTCTGTTTGCCAAAATGATTAAATCTTTTCAGTCCATACTTGTTCGACACTTCATTTTCATCTTTAGATTATTGGTTGGTATTTACATTAATAGCTAATTACCTTCAACGCAACACAACCCTATTTACCAAAACGCAGCCCAGTTATGAGTTCATTAATAATGTCTTTTTTAACGAAATAGTGGAGGGCAAACAGCTCATTCGGAGGATACAAAGTATTCTGATTTTGATTAACATTGTACCACTGTACGCCCAAACCAAATTGTTCTGTAATGGAAAAATGTATAAAATTGTCTATGCAATAAAGGGTTGGCAAATAACCATTGCTGAAGTGAATCGAAATTTAAATAGAGTTGTAGAGGTACGTTTTATCAAATTATACTCTAATAAACCCCAAAGTGGCCCCATTACATCTTGAATACACGAGATTTTCAGACAAGGGGCTTGTTTCGTTTACTTTTCACAAATTTGATGTGAGGTTGGTTTACCCATGTGTTTTTCATACGTAGTCGGTCGTTAGAGATTGTAATGAACGTTCAATTAGGGAGATATATGTTTTATTAACGAAAGATCCCTCGCAGCGCACCGAATTTCGGCTACAAACCAAAGTAATAGAAATATCCAATTAATTTATAATGAGAGAGAAGGAAATTGAAAAACAGAGGAGATGGCTGGAACTCGTGTAGAATTAACATGAACAGCAATGCAAAAACCTCGATAGTTTTTAACACTCCGAATTAATTTAGAGTTAATTAGGTACGAGGGTTGACATGCAATACTTAGAAGAGTATATAGGATGTACATTTATAGAACAGTGGCCACCATGGTTCACGTTTCTGACGGATTCAAACAGTTTTTTCCTCGATGTATGACTTAAAATGTGCCCCGTTTTCATACCTATCGACATTTTTTTCTTCCTTTCGGAGCCTGACTAACGTGTACTATTTAGATGCCATTTTAAATTCTTCTTACCTGATATAGTCATTTTTGCACAGTATCATGCCTGCTCGCGTAAAACAGGAACCAAGCTGTTCCAAATTCGTTTGACAGCAGGAACATTTTAAACATGCCGTATGCCAGAAACGTTCCATGGCGTGAAGAAGAAATCGGTCGCTAATTCTAGATCCGCACCCCGCACAGGCTTTGATAGATGTACTGTAACCATCTGTTGGAGCACTGGGAGCGGGTCCTAGTCCCTGTGACATTCCGCCCGTTCCGTTTACGAGGGAAAGCGAACTGTCGTCTGTTCCTTTAAAAAAAAAAAAAATAAATATAAAGCAGAAAAAAACCCAGGCAGCATCTGATACGATTAACGGGAAATGTGTGTGGATCGGAGAGATAGATCTCCATTTTTCATAGCACGTACGGAGTGCATTGCTTTTCAAATGCTTTGCGATATAAATAGTTTAGAGGGGGTTTTATCTTGATTGTTGGTGTAATTATAGAGAGGGCTATAATGCTGATTAGAAGTAATGTGCGTGACCCGAGGTCAACTTTGTGTTACAGTCATCAT